>CP139501.1:204693410-204728894 GCA_021014915.2 Artemisia tridentata subsp. tridentata
ACTTAAGTAATATTGTGTCACAACGATCTATTAGTTAACCTTGCTAAACTAGTTTTTTGACTTATATCAACTCGCCTAAAATTCTTTTGACAGTTTGGGTAGGGAAGTAATTTAGTATCTAAAAGTAATTATTGTTTATAGAGTGATATAAACCGCTTATGGTTCTGCTTACTCCGCTTTTAGTCGACTGATGGTAGGTTGATTGACATTTTAGGTTTGCCTAATGATTTTTAAAAACATGATTTGATTTAAGAGGTTCCGTTAAAGATGCTAGATAAGCTTTATATGGCCGTGGAAAGTCATGCTAAGAGTCATGACAATATGTTAGGCCTGAAAAAGACAAAATGTGCTTTATAGAAAGGTTTAGTTTCAAGAAATTAAACTTTCGCATCAAAAGTTAAGTTCGGGTTAGAAAATATTCGAGACCAAACATTATACAATGACTATGCTTTTCTAT
Source organism: Artemisia tridentata subsp. tridentata (assembly GCA_021014915.2). NCBI lineage: Eukaryota > Viridiplantae > Streptophyta > Magnoliopsida > Asterales > Asteraceae > Artemisia > Artemisia tridentata. Next base: position 204,693,868 of record CP139501.1, read on the forward strand.
GTCCATATATGGTTGGTTGGTTATGTTATTGTTAGATAGGTTCTCTTATCTTATGTATCATTTGTCCTTTCAAAACTTGCCAATTGTTAGGTTATCTTATGTAACATTCAGGATCATGTCTAACATAGTTTTACCACAAGTCCACCTTAGTATCCTCATTTCCGCCACTTCCATCCTATTTGATTAAGTCTTCGTTAATGGCCAACACTTTGACCAGTACAACATAGTTGGTCGAATGACTACCTGATAAGGATTTATTTGTTACATTTTTAAGGGGTCATTTAAGCCCAAAATTTTATAAATATGATCAAATATTGCCCTAAATTGCTTCTTTTTGTATTTTAGGTACTTTAGACGAGAATTGTGGAAACCTGCGTGTTTTGGACTAAAATCGAAAAGAAAACGAAGAAAAACAAACAAGTCAAGAATTTGTCAAGATGGAGACCTGACGACGTCACAATCTATAACCTGACACCGTCACTTTTATTTGAAGACCCAAACTCAGTGCAATTTTATAACGTGACGGCTCAGAAGAATTAAAGTGTGACGGCCTCGAAGCATCCTTGACGGCGTCAGAACAGCGACTTGCACAAGACGAAACCCTAATCCACGGCGAGCTGACGCCGTCCGAGCTATAACTGACGCCGTCAGAGTTGTAAAACTATATATATTTATGAATGTTTTCATTGTAATGAGTAACACTTTTGAGGACAAAACCCTAGACGATTTTGACAGCTTTTGTAAGGCTTTTCAAGCCTTTTTCATCCATGTTTAATTGAAGATAAGTTATTCGTTTAATCATTCAATATTTCTATGTGTTGTTTGATTACTTGTTTATCTTTTTTTTTGCTCTAACATGCTAGCTTAAGTTTATTTGTGTTTGCTTAGATCTAGTGAAACCTAGTTATTGAATATTGATTTGTTGTCTCTCGTTTAGTTGATTGCCTTGCGTTAGTCTAAGAAAACTGGCTGACCTCTTATATGTAACTAGCTTGAACGTCTTAGAAAACGCAACCGTAGAGTGCACTATTGGTTTTTCTCGTTGTATTTATTGCGTGAATTGTGGCTTGTAGATCCTAGAAAACTTAATAGACTTTAAGGGATTTAGGGGAGACTAAGATTCATAAAGTTGGGGACTTCGACACCTCCCCACGACCAATATTAAGAAATACAACGCTTCAACTAAAACAAGGACGTGACAATTCAACAAATCAGTAGGAGATAACTAGGGAGTAATTACTTCTAAGTGAACACGTTTTCCCTATCATAAGAGTTACCACCAATTTACTTTTCCTTGTTATTAGATTAATTTTAGTTTTATAATTAGTTTTTGGGTTAGTTGATTAGCAACTAATTCCGCCCACTCTTTTAAAACCAAGATTTTTAATTGCTTTTATTAAAATATAAAAATACAAAAAAAATCATCCCTTACCTCTAGACCTATCTCGTCATACATCTTGACCTTTCCACTACTATTGCGAGACTATTCCCCTAGAGAACGATCAATCCCTCGGACTTACCTATACTACACTACAATGGTTGGGTACACTGCCTATAGAGGATTATAAAACTTCTTTTGTGAGGTTCGCAACACTCGCATCAAGTTTTTGGCGCCGCTGCCGGGGAAAAGTGAGATTTTTTATTTTCTTTTTCGTAGTTTCTTGTAGTTCTTTTCTTTTCTTCGTTCCCTTTGTTCGTAATTCTCTTCAGTTGCCACCATGGTGAATGAAGGTATCTTTGACCTACACCAAGCACCACCACAACAACACCAAGCCCCACCAAACCACCAAGAACAACCAATTAACCAAGACCCACCTCGAGCCCGTACTCTTGGTGAGTACTCCAAACCAAGCCACCAAGGCTATCGAAACACCATTGAGCTCCCCCAAAGAGCCAATGTGTCTCCCTTGCGATCCGACACCATCCGATTGGTGCAAAGCGGATGTGCATTCCATGGACTTCATTCCGAAGATCCAAATCAACATCTCAAGGATTTTCTTAAAATCGTAGATTCCATAGACCTTGATGTTGAAACTCAAGAGACGACACGCTTGCGTCTCTCCCAATTCTCTCTACGTGACCAAGCTAGTCAATGGCTTGAGCGTTTATCCGCGGGATCCATCACATCTTGGGATGATCTCACTTCTCGTTTCCTCGCTTAATTTTTCCCACTGGGAAGAACTACCAAGTTAAGGAATGACATCTTGATGTTCCAACAACATCAAGGTGAAACTCTTTATGAAGCGTGGACTCGTTTCAAGGACTTACTCCAAAAAGTCCCTCATCATGGCATTAATCTTTGGCTTCAAGTCCAAATCTTCTACGATCATGTCAATCAATCCACAAGGCAAACCATTGACCAAGCGGCCGATGGTAAGCTACGTGATAAGAATGTGGAAGAATCGTGGGGAATCATAGAAGATCTTGCTCTCTATGACAACGAATGTTGGAATGACCCCCGCGAGTTAAGCAAAACGGTTAAGGCAATATCCTTGCCTTCGAATAACTTAAGCATTCGCAACTGTAGGATCATGTAACTTGAAGACCAAGTCAAGTTTCTCATGAAATCCTACGAAGCTCCTAAACCTTCCAGTCAAGTGAGCAAAATCACTTTTTCGTGTGAATTATGTAGTGGTCCCCATGTCACTCGTGATTGCATGAAACTCCTCGAACAAGCTTTTGCGGATTATGCATCATCGCGTACCGACGGAGCGGGAGACAAGTGGTTCACTTTCAAACCCGAGTAAAACACTTATGGTGATTCATATAACCCATCTTGGAAGAATCATCCGAACTTTAGGTGGAAACAAAACCAAAACTCATCTCAAAACAATTCTTCCAATCCACCTAATCGTTTTCAATCAAACGGTTCGTCCTCGAACCGTACCTTCAACAATAATCCTTCCAACAATTCCAATAATTTTGAAGGATTAATGTCTAATTTTATGGCATCTCAAGAAGCTCGTTTGTCTAAGTTTAAAGCCGATTTCAAACAACCAACAAAGCGAGATGACCAATAAAATTGACAACATGTTAAAGGTTCTCAATGATCGAGTATTGGGAGCACTCCCAAGTGACACCGTCAAGAACCCAAAACTAAACGTTAACTCCATCTCATCGGTTTTGTCTCCTAGTTCTTGTCCTCAATTTTACTCGGTCAATGCTATAAACACGTGTTTCAAACAAACTCATATCTTTCAAAAAGACCAAGAAGAAAATACACACACTAACGTGTCGGTCAACCAAGTGATTGAAACACCATCCAAACAAGATCTCGATGATGAATTCAAGGAACTTCACCTTGAACGTCTGGTTATCGATGTTTTGACTCGTGCTCCTTACTACAATGCCCTTTTGGAAAAATATGAGAATAAGCTTAAGTTGGGTAAGAATGGAACCGCTTTTGTTCAAAATAAGTTGCCTAAGAAGTTAGATGATCCGGGCATATTTGTTCTACCTTGTAGAATAGGGAATTCCGAAGCTTTTAACACATTAGCCGACCTAGGATCAAGCCTTAACTTACTTCCGTTATCCCTTTACAAAACTCTCAAGTTAGGGAAGTTAGAAGAAACGGAAGTGGTGATTGGTTTAGCGGATGGAAGTGTTGCTTATCCGGTAGGAATAATGAAGGACATGTTAGTACATATAGGGAAATTAACTATTTTGGCGGATTTTCATGTCCTTGATATGGTTAGTGACACTACATGCCCATTGTTAGTAGGAAGAGGATTCTTAGCTACCGCTAGTGCTATGATTGATTGTAAGACGTCTAAAATAGCGGTAGGAGAAGGTGATACTAGGTCAATCTATGATGTTAAGAAACATGCTTATGATAATGATGAGGAACAAACACCTCATTGGGTAGATATGGATAAGAAACCATCAACGCCCATTCTATTTAGAGGAAGAATTCGTGAACCGAACACACTCTATAGAACAAATTTTGGCCAGGGATACCGAATTGGACCCATTTGAGGATCCTTTAGTTTTTAGGAAGATGATTGAATTCCTAGGAGTCTTGCCAATTAACTTAGGAATGAATAAGTGGAAGAGTGAGAGCTCAAAACATGAGTGGAATTGGAATAAGCCTCCAAAAGAGGGCGATGGATCATGGCACATAAAGATGACCATATATGATCCCGATGGAGAAAAGTTTGAAAAGTCATACCAAACAAAACGTACTAATAGGAAACTAAAAGCAAAATTTGATCCAAAAGATGTCCTCGATGAGGAACTCACTCACATAGGGTAATAGGCATGACTTTGAGTCTAGCTACGAGACTTGTTAATAAAGAAAAACTCTTCTTGAGAGGCAACCCAAGCTTTTTAATTGTTTGTTTGTTTGTTTTTATTTTGTTTGATTTCATATATATGCTTCATCTTTACTTGTTTATCTTTCATGTTTCGAATAATTTGTGAAAATAATTTATTTTGTTTTTAATCTCGTCTTAATTGCATATAAAGGTATTTTACAAAAAGATAAGTGTAGGGAAGATCATATTTGTTTAAAAGAACGAATTCGAACATGAAAGTTAACAATTAATGATTAGCATATATTTATTTGTTTGTTAGAGTCAGATGCTTGTATCGAGTCACAATGAATGTTCTGCAGTTTTTCCAGGTTTTATTAATCAAGTTTTTCCATAAACAAAATGTAAAAATACTGTAAGGTCATACCTGATGGCGTCAGGCACTGTAGCAGCACATTTTTCCAGAATTTTGTTTTCTGCTGGAACTTAATTTTTGAAAAAATTTCAGAATTTTAAATTTCCGAGAATCTGTAGACATTTATTTTTGCAAGCATTATATCTTAATTGTTTTCTAGGAATTAGTTTTTATTATATATAGTGTTTACCACGGATTTTATGCGAGGTTTTGTGTTTCGTTTTCTTAGTGAATTACAGGTTATATTGGACAAGAAGATGAGAGTATACATTGGAAGTGAATCTTTTCAAGTTTATTTTCTTAGAGGAGGATTTAACCATGTTTTCACATCGTCCATGCCAAGCAAATCAGAGGAGTATTAGTTTCTTTCATCTATTTTATTTTTTTGTTATCATAACTTGATGCTTTTCAAGAACATTGGGGATGAAATTCAATTTAAGTGTAGGGAGGGTAAAATGGGATACCTTAGAAACTATAACTTCGCTTGATATTTGTTTTGTTTTAGAGTAAATGTGTAATACACTAAGAAAGATACTTGTTAGGGCAATTTTAGCACCAAATTTAAATTTTTTTACAACATGTAGGAGTGACACTTTAGTCTTAATAAGCGTCTCATGGATAAGAATTATATAGCTAGCACAAAAACCCTTCCACTCAAAAATTTCCACCAAAAAAATGTGAGGTTCACCTTTAGATTATTAGGAAAAAGAATTCACCTTTAATGCTTATGAGTGTACCGGTAGTATATAGATTCTAGAACTTGCGTTTGTGATGCATCCCGAGATCGCTAGTGAGACTACATTCGTGTAGTTAGGATTTACTAAATGATAAGAGGCATTAGGATAACCCTTGTTTTAAACCTGTGATTATAATAATGTTGGCTACATTGGCCAAGTAATTTTCCCACACCCTTGCGATGTACTCATCTTTAGTACACGATACCCCTAGTACACCCCTCAGAGCCTATATTTTTTGCGGTTCTCGTAATATTTTGGTGGATTCCGAAATATTAATGAAAAACATTGTTTACAATCCACCCCCAAATGTACACCCAAATCACATTCGCCTACCTTGTATGCACTCATTTTTAGTTCATTATTGTTACAACATTTATGTTAAACCCTTTGTTAATTGTCTAATTGGTTACATGGTTGCTAAGTCGAGTCATATCTTGTAAATACAGTTTTGGGACGATTGGGACTCATGGGTAAAGTACTAGTTGTTATGGAGTAATGGGGAGGAATGTCAATGTTATTACCTCCATATGTGCGTTAAAGTTTAAAGTACTCCAAGTGTTTTGATTTTCTTAATTCATGTCATTAGTTAGTTATGTGTAAAGTTCAAGTGTAGGGAGGTTGCAAGTAATCCCTTTGTAATGATGTATTATTTTGGATGGTAGGGCAAAAGTGTATGAAAAAAAATCGAAAAAAAAGAAAAAGAAGAAAAAGGAAAAAAAATGAAAAAAAGAGAGAGAGAAAAAGAAAAGAGAAAAAAACATACGGACTACCATCACATTTCTTTTATTTTTGTTTAAATCAAAATAGTGTCAAAAAAAAATACAAAAAGAGTTAGTAGTTAGCGAGTTAAGTTGAATCGAGTCTTGGCTTAGCAACGCCTCATTGTACATGTAATTGACCAAGATAATTGACTTGCCACCAGTAAATTTCCTTATATCCAATAAACTGTGTTTTCCATACCCTTACACCTAACGTTACAACCCTTGAAACGCCCTCTTTGATAGTTTATCCTAGGTGCTTACGCCAAAGTGGTGGAGGTTTGATCCGTTCTCAAGCCTATGGTAATCTAGGTGCTATGACAGGTAGAGAGTGTTAAATTTTCCCGTTTCCATTCATGTTATATAACTTTATACACCCGAGAGATGTGAGAATCCAAACACTTTGTGAGAGGTGCTAGTATGTAATTTCCGTGCTTATTTTGACTAACGTGGAATGATCATATGTTTTAATTACTTTTATATTAATGTTAAATGCCCCTAGCTTGTAAATTGATTAGGATAAAAGCTCATTTGCTTGAGGACACGCAAATCCCAAGAGTAGGGATATCTGATAAGGATTTATTTGGTACATTTTAAGGGGTTATTTAAGCCCAAAATTGTATAAATATGATCAAATATTGCCCTAAATCGTTTCTTTCTGTATTTTAGGTATTTGGGACGAGAATTATGGAAACCTGCGTGTTTTGGACTAAAATCGACAAGAAAACGAAGAAAAACGACCAAGTCAAGAATTTGTCAAGATGGAGACCTGACGGCGTCACAATCTATAACCTGACGCCGTCACTTGTATTTGAAGACCCAAACTCAGTGCGATTTTATAGTGTGACGGCTCAGAAGAATTAAAGTGTGACGGCCTCGAAGCATCCTTGACGGCGTCAGAACAGCGACTTGCACAAGACGAAACCCTAATCCACGGCGAGCTGACGCCGTCAGAAGCTATAACTAACACCGTCAGAGTTGTAAAACTATATATATTTTTGAATGTTTTCATTGTAATGAGTAACACTTTTAAGGACAAAACCCTAGACGATTTTGACAGCTTTTGTAAGGCTTTCAAGCCTTTTTCATCCATGTTTAATTGAAGATAAGTTATTTATTTAATTATTCAATATGTCTATGTGTTGTTTGATTACTTGTTTAACTTTCCTTTGCTCTAACATGCTAGCCTAAGTATATTTGTGTTTGCTTAGATCTAGTAAAACCTAGTTATTTGAATATTGATTTGTTGTCTCTTGTTTAGTTGATTACCTCGCATTAGTCTAAGAAAGCTGGCTAACCTCTTATATGTAACTAGCTTGAACGTCTTATAAAACGCAACCGTAGAGTGCACTATTGATTTTTCTCATTGTATTTATTGCGTGAATTGCAGCTTGTAGATCCTAGAAAACTTAATAGACTTTAAGGGATTTAGGGGAGACTAAGATTCATAGATTTGGGGACTTCGGAACCTCCCTGTAAGATACTATAATATCAATCACGTATTGTTCTTGTGTTTTATGGTTCGATTCTAGTGAGAGAATTAGAGAGAGAGGGTGGAACCTTGAGAGAGAAAGTGAAGGATTAGATTAAGATGAAGTGAAAGGTCCAACCCTTCCCTTGTGTAATAAGGGCTTTATATAGAGGCATACATAAGTACATTTTATTACTATCATTTATCCTATTAATTTGACTTGTTTTACTATATTATGTATGAGGATTGATACTTAATCGTTTACTTTTGTAATTCTCAGGTAAAAACAAGCATTTGGTGAAACTTAGCGATTTTGGACTAATAATGGAGCAAAACGTGCATAAAGTTGAAGGTCTACTGACATGGACAAGATCAAGTCAATTCTGCTCCAGATGCGCCGCATCTCACTCTCGACATGCGCCGCATCTCTATCAAGATATCACCAGATACGATCCAAGATACAAGAGGACATGCGCCGCATCTAATCATGGAGTTACACCGCATCTTCTGGCGGTGTACGAATATTCCTGAATATTATAATCTTGGACCCCATGCGAAGTTAAGTACATGCGCCGCATCTACTTAGTAGATGCGCCGCATCTTCCCTCAGACAGAAACTATAAATACCCCGTAGACCAGACGAATTAAAAGGGCCGGAAAACCTAAAACCGAAGTCCGAACAGGAGAAACAAAGGACGAATTTAGTCAAGGAGGCAGCACAAGACACACCCAAATCAAAGATACAAGAGCTGTAAGAAGGTGCTGCATGTGTTTAATTCATTAAGTAGTTTTGTTTTATTGTGTTAGCAAACTTTAATTCATCAGGATTGGTGGCTTGTGTAATGTGACAACGAAAGATTGCACTCCCTTTAATACTTGCTTTCCCATCAATTAAAGTTTATATGTTGATGTCTTTGGTTACTACTTATTAGTGCATTGATAACCTCTGTGTTTATTAGTGGCTTGCGGGCATTTGACTGCGGGACATAATGTGGCTCCCACGGTTATTACTAAATTGATCACTTAGGAATAACTTTTAGACATAAGTAATCATTAAGAGTTTACTCGCCGATAAGATTAGGACCAACGAGAAAGGGTTAACTACATACACTTCATATAAAGCTATCAATAAAACAAGTGACAATCTACTTAATCATAAGGACAGCCCTCTTATTGTCTCGAGTATTTATCTGTGTACGTGTGTGCTACTTGCTGATTCGTGCCTATTGGTTTATTTTATTATTTAATTGCAACAAATCGTGCCAGTCTCTCAGGCTGAAACCCCCTTGCGTTAGGATATTAAAATACTGATTAGAATAACGAGATAATACGTTCCACTCTTAGTGATCGACACTCTACTTACCATTATCTTCATACTGACCGGGTACACTGCTCGTTAAGTGTGTGTGTTATTGATAAGTCGGCTAAATATAAATTTAAAACTTGAGTAGGCATTAAAACTGCTAAACCGCAACGACACATCACGCGCATCAAGTTTTTGGCGCCGCTGCCAGGGATCGAATTGTTATTATCTGTTAATTTAATTAGTATTTTAATTAGGTTTTTCTTTTTATTAGATTAATTGCATCATTGTACTATTTTGCATATTTGTTGTATTGTGTGTTAATTGTTTTCTTTTATTTTTGTGTGTTTATTTTTGTTTGTGTGTTTAATTTTTTGTTTTTATTTTTCGTATTTTTTCTGTTCTGCTATCGTTGTACTGTGCTAAATCAAACGATACGGCGCATCTGATCTCTCAGATACGGCGTATTGCGTTTAATTTTTAAAAAAAATACAACGCGTTTAATTAATTCGATACGACGTATCTTTTCCCCAAGATACGGCGTATCTGTTTTTAATAAGAAAATTTTTCTAAGCGATAAAGTAATACGACGCATCTGCTTTTGCAGATACGGCGTATCTGTTTTTAATAAATAAAAAAAAAATTCTAAACGTTAACGCCATACGACGCATCTGCTTTAGCAGATACGGCGTATCTATTATTTTAATTAAAAACAGTTTGCGAATTAGTAAACGGATACGGCGTATCGATCTCTGTCGATACGGCGCATCTTTCTGAATCAAAAATCGATATTTATTTTTAAACGTAACGAAAATACGGCGCATTAACTTTCGTTAATACGACGCATTTAATTTTAATTAGAAAAGCTGATTTTTGATTAATTAATTCGATACGGCGCATTCTTAAATTCTAAGCGGCGTATCTATTTTCTGGATAAAGTCTGATTAAATTTTAACGATTATAAGATACGGCGTATCCAACTTTTTGGATACGGCGCATCGTCTGCAGATATCAGTAACTTTAATTTTTCGTATTCCGTTTTCGTTGTTGATTTTCTGATATATTACTTTCTTGGGCATACCCTACTGATGCTTTCGTGATTATTTCAGAAGAAAAATGGAAGGATACGGAGAACTGCTTGACTTCGACTTCGAAGCCAATTTTATGAATGAAGTATTAGTGCATGATAAATCACTCGAACGTTACGATGGGGACTACATTGAACTTAATGACCTTAATGGACCATTGGAATCCAATGACCTGTTCATGGATGATGCTGAATCTGAGTTAGAAGAAGGAGAAATTGTGGATAGTCCAATAGTCAACGTTATTAATACTAGGAATTACGATGAATTTGAGGGATATGATGGTTCTTGGGATTATGGTAGAAGGATCCACGCCAATTGTGCTTACAATTTGCAATTCCCATGCATGATTGGATACAAATGTATTGACGCCAATTTCTTTCCTATTTTGCCGATCAATGTTATGTCAAGAAGCTTTTACAATTCTATTATGAGAAATAAAGTGGAGTGTAGGGGAAAGAATGTAGTTGGAGCCTTCATTAATGTCCCGATCTTCGTTGGACGCTTTACTATTGTTACTGAGTTCGCCGTTGTTGAAGACATGAATGCCTATCGTGACAGCAGTATGGGCGACGTGATTGTTGGAAAACCATTCTGTAGGGAGATCACTATTAATGCAAAGCGATTTGAAGGAAAGATCACCTTTCAATGTGGAAGCGACGTTATCACTTATATGATGCCCCGAACTCACCCTGGATTTAAACATGCTACTAATAGGGTCTACTACAAATTCTCTCCATTCCTTTTTATTAGTAATGATGACATGAAGAGAGGGATTGAATACCCGTATCAGATGATGGAAGGATTCTATAAAGGAGTTTTGAACTTGGGACCTGAATATATACGTGATGAATTAGTTGCTAAGTGGATCCTACGCGGCAATGTAGGAGTCAATGATCGATATTAAAGAGCTGAACGTGAGTCTAACTTGAAGACTCTGGAATAAAGACAAGTGCTTACCGGGAGACAACCCGGATTTATCTATTTACTATTCTGTTTTCTGTGTCGAGTCAGTCAGGCCCGCATGAGGATACGGCGCATCTCAATTCTGAGATGCGACGCATCTCCTGCAATGGTCATATCTTATTTTATTTTTCTGCATTTTTATTTTCGACTTTAAAACTATTTATCAGTTTATTTTTAATGCGGCGCATCCCTGGTTAAGAATGCGGCGCATCTTTATTCTGATCCGTATTTATTCCAGGCTCGATACGGCGTATCTTCTTCCATAAGATACGGCGCATCGACTGACCTGATGATTTTCAGTTTTAATTTTTAAGTTTTATTTTTCCTAACTACTAATGTATTATGCAAGTTTGAACCTTTCTTATCTTTGGTGTGTTTTAAAGTGTTGGTGGTATTATAGTTTCCTGGATTTCCTGTGGATACATCAAGTATGAAGCTTTAACGTTCTAATCCACAAGAAGTTGATTTTTGCTCTTATACTAATGGAGGATCATACCGAGCAAATCTCAGGGGAGTTTTTTTGTTCTAATTCTTTTATTTTCCAGTTTTTAACCTTTTATACAAACAACGAGGACGTTGTTTAACTTAAGTGGGGGGATTGGAGAATTAGAACACTTAACAATTACTTGTCCTAAACTTTTTCAAAAATTATGCTTAAAATGTGCTTAATATATCAAACTTAAAAAAATTTTAGCATGTTTTTGTTTAAGATCTAAGTTGCATAACTGCACACATGACGTTATTTTCAAAAATTGTGATTTTTCAAAATTCACAAATCTATGAGTGTGCCGGTGACTTGTAAACTTTAGAACTTGGCTTGTATACTATTCGAGACCACCATAATAAGTATTATTTATATAATTGGAGTGACTTGTCTAACTTGGTAAATTTCTAGGATTACACCCAAATAGCCTATTATTTGTTATGTGTTATTAACTAACTACACTGGTTAGTTAACCCCCGTATAAACCCTTTTGTTACTCTCATTTTTAGAGTAAGATACCCCTAGAAAAACACTCAGAGCCATTCCTTTCGTTTCTTACACCTATGTTTAAAATGTTTCGTTACACCCTTACACCTTAGCCTACCCTGTAGATTAGAATCCGTGGTTGGTTGATTGCTATAGGCAGAGTGTATTTCCTTACATTACCTGTGTTCGCGTGCGTAATTCATTATCTATGGTTAGGTCGGGAAATTGCACAATGCAATTGGAGTGAAAGTAAATATTGTATATTTTGGAGTTTATTTTTCGTGTGTTTACTACTTTCACTATTAGCGTTATTTCTGAAAGTATGAAAAGTATGGAAAAATTATCCGGAAAGAAAGTTATAGTGATGTGGTGAAATTTTACACATCTATGTTTATGTTTAATAATAAAAATTAAAAAAAAAAAAAAAAAAAAAAAAAAATCGAAAAAATGAGAAAAGAAAAAGAAAGAAAGAAAAGTTGGAAGTTAGTTTTAACCAACTTATGTAAAGTTATGTAAGTGGTCGATATCACCACTAATTGTTGTACTATATCTATGGATTGAATGGGAATTGGCAGTTATGGGAACGCCAATTAAGGTTTATTCTTTGATTAAGATTTTGTTGAGTATAATTCGTGTCTACCTAAAGCGTGTGTTTCAAGTGTTAAAGCGTGAGTTATTCGATGATATGAGTCTTATTCATGGGATGGTTGGGATAGTGATTAACCACACTTAAGATTTTAATTTATTTGTTTTGTTTATTTTTATTTTTACACCAATTTATATCCCAAATGTTATCCATGCCCTTTATTATTCTTTATCCAACCAAACCTTTGATTTATTGAGATTAGGGATTTGAGCAATCTTAAGTATCGTATTCGTGGATTCGGCTATGTATTTATGATTTTGTCGCCCTTTTTGATATATTATTATTGGTGAAGTTTGGACCTATCTTTAGCCTATTCGAGTTAAGGATTTGAGCAATTGCAAGTATCGTGTTCGTGGATTCGATCATGTATTTGTGATTTTGTCGCCTTTTCTGGAATTTGAGATCGATAGTGATTAAGAATAATTAACCCTTAAGCCTAAAAACCCTTTTTACCGCTTTAGACTTGTTACTCCTTAGCTTTAGTGGTGGAGATGTGTATACTTGCCAAGCTTATGATAGAATATTCGTCGCGACTGGACAGTTAAACGATTAGATTTGCTTTTATCGACTTATTTTATTTTACTTCTGAATCGTTAAGTGTTTAGTTGTGTGATTATGAAATGAACGAATACATGCTTAAATATAAAAATAAATCCTAACATCTTTTAGGATACATTTTCATAAAAGAAATTCTAAGGTTTACTTGGGGACAAGTAAAGTTCAAGTGGGGGGATATTTGATGAACTCAAATAAGTACATTTTATTACTATCATTTATCCTATTAATTTGACTTGTTTTACTATATTATGTATGAGGATTGATACTTAATCGTTTACTTTTGTAATTCTCAGGTAAAAACAAGCATTTGGTGAAACTTAGCGATTTTGGACTAATAATGGAGCAAAACGTGCATAAAGTTGAAGGTCTACTGACATGGACAAGATCAAGTCAATTCTGCTCCAGATGCGCCGCATCTCACTCTCGACATGCGCCGCATCTCTATCAAGATATCACCAGATACGATCCAAGATACAAGAGGACATGCGCCGCATCTAATCATGGAGTTACGCCGCATCTTCTGGCGGTGTACGAATATTCCTGAATATTATAATCTTGGACCCCACGCGAAGTTAAGTACATGCGCCGCATCTACTTAGTAGATGCGCCGCATCTTCCCTCAGACAGAAACTATAAATACCCCGTAGACCAGACGAATTAAAAGGCCCGGAAAACCTAAAACCGAAGTCCGAACAGGAGAAACAAAGGACGAATTCAGTCAAGGAGGCAGCACAAGACACACCCAAATCAAAGATACAAGAGCTGTAAGAAGGTGCTGCATGTGTTTAATTCATTAAGTAGTTTTGTTTTATTGTGTTAGCAAACTTTAATTCATCAGGATTGGTGGCTTGTGTAATGTGACAACGAAAGATTGCACTCCTTTTAATACTTGCTTTCCCATCAATTAAAGTTTATATGTTGATGTCTTTGGTTACTACTTATTAGTGCATTGATAACCTCTGTGTTTATTAGTGGCTTGCGGGCATTTGACTGCGGGACATAATGTGGCTCCCACGGTTATTACTAAATTGATCACTTAGGAATAACTTTTAGACATAAGTAATCATTAAGGGTTTACTCGCCGATAAGATTAGGACCAACGAGAAAGGGTTAACTACATACACTTCATATAAAGCTATCAATAAAACAAGTGACAATCTACTTAATCATAAGGACAGCCCTCTTATTGTCTCGAGTATTTATCTGTGTACGTGTGTGCTACTTACTGATTCGTGCCTATTGGTTTATTTTATTATTTAATTGCAACAAATCGTGCCAGTCTCTCAGGCTGAAACCCCCTTGCGTTAGGATATTAAAATACTGATTAGAATAACGAGATAATACGTTCCACTCTTAGTGATCGACACTCTACTTACCATTATCTTCATACTGACCGGGTACACTGCTCGTTAAGTGTGTGTGTTATTGATAAGTCGGCTAAATATAAATTTAAAACTTGAGTAGGCATTAAAACTGCTAAACCGCAACGACACATCACGCGCATCAGCTTTATATAGGCATACATAAGGCGCCCTGTGTGGACTGTGGAGTGAGCTGACAGTGGGTAAAGACCCGACCCACTCCATGAATACTTTAATAACTAAACTATTACTAATAATACTAATAATCCTACGAGCTACTTAATGCCAATAGATACTCGGGGTGACCGAGTCTTCATATAAATATTTATATTCCTAACAATCTCCCCCTAAGGGAGGTCACCTCGGATAATACACTTTGAATTCTAGCATTCTATTACATGACTGTAAGTTCCTAGCTCGTAGTCTTTTGATTCTTCAAGTTCAGCACACTTTGTACTTTCAGCAGTGGACTTTTGATGACTGTTCTTTTGCCTTGGATGATCTTTGAGAATTCTTTGATGTCATCATCCAACGTGCGTCTTCAAGTCACCTTCTTGCAGTATCGTTTCCATGTGGTGATGTGATCATTGGACCGACATGCTCACACTTTTCAGGATCATGATTTTCAGCATCAGAGTTTGCGAAAGCAGTGTTGAAGGCCTTTCATTTATCATGATTTCTTGGATTATGATGATGAAGTGTGAGCATGGGGTGATGAATCGGCATCTTTTCAGCAATCATCTGCAACCGCCAGGGATTCTTGCATATGACAGTTAGCAATAAAACGTCCGGTACTTACAGGTTCGGACTTCGAGATTGTTAACAGCATAGTGTGAAAACTTTCTCTAGTCCTTACCAAGGCCGTTCCTAAATTGGATACCCCGAGAGGGCTTACAAGATCTACCGAAGTAAATCAACGATTAGGTGAGTCGCTGGAGTTCACTCCACGACTGTAGACCGTTTGAAACCGCCATGACCACTAAGCGTAATCCTCAAGGAATTACCGAAGTGACCTGCTTTCAGGGCTGTTTGATGTTGACCCTGGCAGGAATTTCCATTTAGTCACTGAGAATTACATTTGTAAATTCCCTCATAAATGTTCTGGCAGATTGCTAAGATATGCGTAGGACTCATAAGTTTACAACTGGCCGGTGTCCTTAATGTTGAACAACCAGTGTAGAAGTAACATGTGTTCCTATGAGATCTTATGATGCATCTCTTGGCTCTAGACTCAATAAGTGCATTTTTGGTAGTCGGAGACTGGAGCGGTGTCTCCTGTTTCAATATCAACATAACTCGTAATGAGCAGTCGATAGATTATGCAGGGTTCCCCGTGAGAATGAAACAAGTCCTTTTAAGAGAACTTGAGTGGCTAGAAGGTTCAGTGCAGTGCGTCACTGGGTCCATGCCATCTTGTCTTCAATACCGGCGTCACCTTAGTAACAACCAGTAGCATATGAATTGAACCCGGTTTCAGCCCTAAGGTTGAATAATTGGAGGGTTATTTCTTTTCACCCTTTCTCATTACACTTTCTTTTTAATTCTTCAACCCCTTTTTTCTCCTTTCTCATATTACTCCTTTTTTCATAATCATACCTAAGGACTTTCTAATACTAACTATTTGGTATTGTCCTTGGGTAGATTCCTTCGGCTCTGGCGGATCATAGGACGGTTTTCCTAACCTTAGCCACCTTATAACTTCATGACTATCCTATGTTACCGTAAACCATTTATTTGAAAAATCTCTCAAAGTGTTTATGATTAAGAAACACATTTTGCTAACACTTTGAGAGTTTTGAACTTTTCAAATTCTCCCCCTTAACATGTGCTCAGATGTTTTTAGTATAAATTTGCACATGTTGGGTAGAGCTTGCACGTTTTGAATTGATCCACTTTCAGTGAACATGACCGATTCGAGACACGCTTACATCACTAGTTAGACTAGCTTTAAATTATTACCTGGCCTGGTCAAGTCCACAGACAGTTTCTCGAAACGGTACACTCTACTCAGATACGTCCTCTTCGAGACACACTTACATCACTGGTTAGACCAGCTTGAAATTATTACCCGGCCAGGACGCATCCTTTCGATTAATGACAGTTTTTGTTTCGTCAATTCATTGGTGAAGTCTGAGTCGCATTCCCTTGAGATGCCACATCCTTTTGGCTATCACAAACCATTTGCTCACCCTCAATATGTGCATCGATATACAAAAGAGTTTAGCACATATGGGAGAGCTTACATTTGGTCCAAAACATCACATTTTTATCAGATTGCATATTTAAATCACATTCTCTCCCCCGATCAAAAATTTCAAACCTTTTGAGATTTGTGATCCCAATTGATTTAAATAAGTTTAGAAAATATGGGAGAAAATGTGGTCAGGTTTAATATGTGCTGATAATTGGAACGTTACGATGCTCCCCCTCAATCAATGAGGGAGAATGTTAGTGTCAGGTATGATGGGTTTGGAAGATTTGAATATAACAAAACTCATACACTGACACATAAGAACCACATTTTGTTCACTGCTTATTATGTACAAAGAGACATGTTTTGATGATATGAAAATTTTGAAATCAACACTCTCCCCCTCAATCGATGACCCATTTTCTATTTAAATAGTTGTAGTCATTGATTGAGTGATAGATTTTTTTATGAAAAGTTCAATTCTGATTGATATTCAAAAATTATGGTACCACCAAGTTTAACACAAATACTTTCCTGAAGAATCATAGATGGAAAAGTATATGTGATTTAAAGAAGACTTTTCTTCTTGTGGGAAAAATGATGCACTGAAATGTACATCAAATCGGGGATGCACGGATATGAAGTAATACATGCCCGGGTGAACTTCACCCGTTGTTAGGAACAGCCGTTGCTTTACTCATTTTGAAAAACCGGGTTGCATATCTGAAGTAATAGCAAGCCATTTAGGCATGTTTTGAAAACATTTTGAACTTCTGCTTGAACTTCATTTAAAGACCCGTGTCATTATTGAATGACATTTCTAGGACCGTAAATGTTATCGATACCAGAAGATATGCCTTGAAAAACTGTTTTTGGTATTTTCTATTTTTCTGATTTTTTATGGTTTTTCTTGGTTTTATATATATTTTTTTTACAATTTGGTTTTATATTTTTCTATATACAGTTTGGTTTAAGATATGTACAAAATATATTATTCAATTTAAGAAGATGTTGACATGAATACCGAAATAAGGATATCGTTCTGCACGTTGTAGAAGTATGTAGTCAACATCTCTTAAACTTTCACCACCAAAGCTTTTGAGGCTCCTGAACAATCGTCTGAACTTGAGCCTTCTCAATGTGAAGCTTTGATAGCTTCCCCCCAAACCGGCAATCTTCCTTTTGAGCAGATTCAAAGCTCTCTTTCAAGCTTACATTAGTTAAGTTCACAATGGAATCCGTAGCAAACCACATCAAATATTGCTGCTCCTTTTAAGAATAATCATCGTGATACTTCGTTCGGGGGATCATTAAATAGATCAGCAACGTATCATCTCACAGTTGAATAATTCTTCTCATATTTCTTCCCGCTAAAGGCTGAAGTAATGCATAACAAAAGTATCCAGAGACCACTTCCCCCAAGTAGTTGAAGTGATGCAATCAGTCTTATTGTATGAAGCTCAAAAACCCGAAGTACACACTCAATCCCATTAATGAAGTCGAAAACGTAACATCAAAATCAATTAAGACCCGGAAATGCACTTTTCTCCCTTCAAGAAATTGCAGATGAGAATTGCTACACCAACGTCAACTAAGTCCCGAGTGTAAGCAATTTATCCCATATGTAGTCGAAATGATAACACCAAGACAGTACCACAAAAGCAACTCAGTACCGGATGTAGTCGAAATGATAACACCAAAGCAGTACCGTGAAAATCAAGTAAGTCCCGGATGAACACATTTCCTTCTGTAGGATACCGACTAACCAGAGGAATCATCATACAATTGTGTACCACTTTAACCATCAGAAACTATTTCATACATCTCTTCCCCCCACGTAGTTGGAATAATACACCAAAAACCACGAGTTAAAACACTGATTTTCTCTGCGGTTATGACATTTGTATTCCTGGAATAACTTCAATTATGAAGAAGTATAAAGTTCATCACGTGTACTCATTGTGCGTTCAGATGTATGTCTCCTTCCCCCTTGCTGGTTTTGATACCTCAGAATCAGTAACACATTTTACACACATATACTAGACATCTTGTGAGAAGATCAAAATTGGCTCAAATGTATCAAGTGAGAATCAACCGCTACTGAAACTCTCTCTGACTATCTTTACCAACCCTTAAGTAGGCTATTTGAAGTGATAACTGATGGAGCAAACCCGATATACCAAATTTGAAACTGTCGAAGAATTCCCCAAATTTGTTACTTAAGCTTGCACTGTTGTTGATTGAAGAACGATGCAGAAGAAAACCCCTAAGTACCCTTATACACTCAACTAAGAGCCAAAGCAAGTACAACAACTCTTGAGACTATCCACATCTACATCAGCGTGTGACACTGAGCACTACAATGTAACTCCTTGAAGTGATAGCTATAACCCGTGAGAACTACAATGTAACTCCTTACATCGGGTATAACTAGATAATCCAAGTCTCAATCATAACTTTTATAACTTCAAGCAAGTCTTCAATCGATAGATGAAGTCTCGATGATGAAATAAGTAGAAGCCTACGAGAAACCCACTTCAATCTCAAATAAGGGATGCCAAATAAACTCCGTGATCACTTGACATTCCATGTCCAAACTCTTAGCCGTTTTGACGTTTTAGCCGACATTTTCCTTTATGTTCTTGTGGTTGATTTACAGAGCACACATTGGAAGGAACAACAATCCGTGAATAAGGAGATTCTTCTGGTTCTGGGAAAGGAATACCAAAGAACGTATCATTATTTAAGCGTGCAACTTCAATATCATGAGAGTAATTATCAACACCTTGAGGAATAAGTGGAACATTAGGTGTTGAAGGAGAGTCGTATGACCATTTCTCAAATCACAATCAACATGTAGTTTATTCACCCTTCTCCCCCTTAAAAATTGCATATAACTGCCATTTTTGATTGAGCGAGTGAATAAGAATACCATCAACGGTAAGTAGATCCACTTGATAACTGACATTTTGTTTATTCACCCTTCTCCCCCTCAAAAATTGCATATGACTGCCATTTTTGATTGAACGAGTGAATAAGAATACAATCAACGGTAAGTAGATCCACTTGATGACTGACATTTAGTTTATTCACACTTCTCCCCCTCAAAAATTGCATATGAGGTTGCCATTTTTTATATAGCAAGTGAATAAGAATATACTCCAATGCACGTTGATCCACTTGATGACTGAATGAGCATGGGAAGAGCATGAAGCTTGTTGATGAGAATGGTCATAAACAAGAAGATTTCTCTTCTTCCGAAGATAAAGCGCACTTAAGCGTACACCTTTCTTTTCTTTGAGGAGCGGAGCTTGAAGTGTTTTCAGCAGACGCCATTATGTTGACATTGAGGCCCGAGGCTTGAACTGCAGTGTTCAAACGTCATATGTTGTTGAAGAACGAGGCTTGAACTGATGTGTTCAAACGTCATTGTCGATGAAGATCGAGGCCTGAACTGTTGTGTTCAAACGTCATTGTCGTTGAAGAACGAGGCTTGAACTGATGTGTTCAAGAAGAGAAATCTTCTTTGTATACAAATAATTTTCCTTCTATGATTCTTCTGAAAATTATTTGTGAGACACATGGTGGTAACGTGTTGTTTGAAATTCTATCAGACTTGGATTGTTCATAAAATTTGTCACTCAATCAATGACTATAGCTCTTTAATTATAATACGGGTCATTGATTAAGGGGGAGAGTGATTTAAAATTTTATATCATCAAACGGGTTTCTTGGTTATCTCATAATTGTTAGAAAAGGTTTTGTAGTTAACGGGGTATTAGTTGAAGAGGAACTTACTAAGCTTTATCTCAAATGGCCAAATGTGTTAGTTGTTAGAAAGATTAGGGCATTATGTGCAATTTACTTATAGTATCCTAGCTTTATGTAGCTATAAGGTTCAGTTGTGTCACTCTGGAATCCTCGCTTAATCTCCTAAATACTGTAAAAACCAAAATCTAAAAGGAGTTAGAAAACCCATTGCGTTTGATGTTCTTTAATACTCCACTGGCATTTGTATGATCTGATTGAATGAGTTTCAAATGTTGATTGACTTTTGTTAGTCGATAGCTGCTTAATTGTTGTTGATTTAGTGCATGTGCACTCAGGATGTGCTTAGGTATGTAGCTATCATGTTAGAATCTTGTCCCTAAGATCCTGAGTTGAATGTTGAAATATGAGTGAATTGCCATGTTCATGATTGCTGATTGCTCTTCATGGTAGATAGCGGTTTGATGTATTTCCTGACTGTGGTTTGATTATGAGATGAATATGGTATTATGAGTAGGCAAGCTACTACGTGGTAGCTGTTAATGAAGGGTGAATCTGTATGTATGTATATCTGTGTTGATATTCTTATGAAGATTCCATGGCCGATATGAATTTGCTTGCTCCCACTCTAACCATTTGACCAGATGTTCAAACTCTATGGACTGGCTCTGAATTCACCACAACAACAACATCAGCAACAACAACAACAACACTGTCATCACCACCACCACCTTCATTTCAACAAAGCATTACTTATTCTGGTCTCGCCAAGTGGGGATCTACAATATTTTGGGAAATTTTTGTTGGTGGATGGATAATTGATATTGACTACTGACTCCCTCAGAGAAACGGATGATCACATCGTCTGTGCAAAAAGGTCAATATCATTTGTGTCATAACAGTCATCTTGTACATAATAAGTAGTGAATCTCCCTCGTAAATTGAGGGGGAGCATTTGCATGTTCCATTATCAGCACGTATTAAAACTGACCACATTTTCTCCCATGATTTCTAACTTATTCAAATCAATTAGGATCACAAATCTCAAATGGTTTGAAATTTTTGATCGGGGGAGAGAATGTGATTTAAATATGAAATCTAATAAAAATGTGATGTTTTGGACTCAAGTGTAGGCTCTCCCATATGTGCTAAACTCTTTCATATATCGATGCACATATTGAGGGGGAGCGAAAGATTTATGATGGCAATTGTGGAAGAACACCAAAGACCGAAGACCGACCATGTTAATTTAATGTACTGGAGTTATAAGGATGGTAAGATTAGGTTTAAGTTCCCATGATCCCGCCAAAGCCGGAGGGATCTACCCAGGGACAATCCACTAGTTAGTGTAGAAGTCCTTAGGTATGATTAAAAAAAGGAGACAAGTGAGTATAAGGGAAGAGTGCCGACTGAGATGGAGCTAGTACTGGAACAAACCCAACAAGGTGCTAGTGATGAAGTCTCGGTAAGCGCTGAAGGGGTTGAAGAATGAAAAAGAAATGTAAAGATAAAAGGTGAAAAGAAAGAAGCCCTCCTTACACTTTAGGCAGAAACCGGGTCAATACATATGCTGTCAGAATCACTAAGTTGATTGCTGACATTGAAGACAAAGTATCATGGACCCAGTGATACGCTGCACAACCCTCCCTAGCCACTCAAGGTCCCTCAAAGGACTCTTGTTTCATTTGTCACGAAGATCAATACATGCCTATCGTCTCTCTCACTCCGAGTTAGATGATATTGAAAAGGTGGCAGTCCTCTCGAGCCTCCGATCACTAAATCAAAACGCACTATTGAGTCTAGAGCCAAGAGATCATCCATAAATCTCATTAGGACACACTTCCAATATGCTTGCTGTTTCATACACCGTGAAAAGTAAGAAAATATATGTTAAAGAGTCCTACGCATCCAAGTGGTATTGCCAGAACATCCGAGTGATACGAAAAGTATTCACAATGAAGATGGAAATCCTTCTAGAGCCAACATCAAACAAGCTCTTGGTGGGTGACATGTGAGATCCTTCATGGATCAAACTTGTGACAACTGGAAAGAAACGATGGGGCGATTCGCATTTGAATCAAACTTGTTCCAGGAAATGAATTGACGGATGCTTTTGGAAAACCTTTCAATGTGCTCACCAACTTAGTTTCGAGCACATTGATTGTGTAAATTTACAAACAAAAGTGTTTATGACAGAAATGTTATTCAACTTATAAAACCCTCGTCGTGTTGCATAAAATGTCTATCAAGTGACACGCGAGTGATTTTTCTAATCAATTTCTCATCAATCAGTGGGTATTTAATTCACTGATTCACTCTACCGTGTTGTCTGCTTTGAGACATTCCGGTATGAGAACATGCTTAGTATGATGATTCCGACATAAATTTGTTGGAAGACTCATTACTACAAGCTGGAAAGTCCTGTCAAGGAGAATCTTCTTTAAAGGGGATTCTACCTGATCACAGGTCGGTCCTCACGGAACCGAAGGTTAATCCAACCACACCGGGCGAATGACAAAGCCATATTCGTTCCCCAACTTTATTGCTAACTGTTTTATTTTAGATTCATATAAAGATGGTGATGGTGGTTCCTGATTCCAGTAGAGACGTGTCAATCCACACTCAATGTTCACACTTCCAATTCATTATCAAAAACATCATGATAGCTGAAAGACCTACAACACAGCTTTTGCAACTCTGATGATAGCTATCATGATCCAGAAAAGTGTGAGCATGCAGTCCAAAGGTCACAACAAATCACATGGAGGCAATAGTACCACAACGGATGAACTTGGAGATTTACGGTGGCTGATGGTCTCAAAGAATGCTCAAAGATCACAACATCACATGGAGGCGATACTACTAAGGATGATTTGGAGATTTACTGTGGCTGATGATCTCAAAGAATGCTCGAAGATCACATATGCCAAAGGAACATTGATCACATAATCATTGCTTGAAGTACAAAGTGTGCTGAACTTGAAGAATCAAAAGACTACGAGCTAGAAACTTACAGTCATGTAATAGAACGCTAGAATTCAAAGTGTATTATCCGGGGTGACCTCCCTTAGGGGGAGATTGTTAGGAATATAAATATTCATATGAAGACTCGGTCACCCCGAGTATCTATGGGCATTAAGTAGCTCGTAGGATTATTAGTATTATTAGTAATAGTTTAGTTATTAAAGTATTCGTGGAGTGGGTCGGGTCTTTACCCACTGTCAGCTCACTCCACAGCCCACATAGGGCGCCTTATGTATGCCTATATAAAGCCCTTCCCACACAAGGGAAGGGTTGGACCTTTCATTTCATCTTAATCTAATCCTTCACTTTCTCTCTCAAGCTTTCACTCTCTCTCTAATTCTCTCTTCTATCTCATTACTCTCTTCAAGTGATGACACATCAGGGGGGCATGACCAGGCTTAAGCAGTTCATTACCATCATATAAGGCAGGTTGGGCTACTTTAGCATCCCTAAGGAGAGCTAATTTAGGTTCACCTACATTATGTTCACTATGTTTATCACACAACTTTTTATGCTTATGAATCATTTGAGCCGTTTGTTTGGTCTGGTCTTGTGTGTACAACTTGTTTTCAATCTTGTTCTTTAACGTTTTAAGTCTGGAAAAATCATTTAAGAGTTTTGATTCTTTTTCTTTGAAGTCATGTTTTAGTTTAATTACACTTTCCTGAATCTCCTGTTTTTGTTTAACAATTTGATCAAGTTGTTTTCGCAAAGAATTTAACTCCTTTTTCAATGTTTCTTCCCTTAAATTACGTTCTGTTATGAATGTACGCATTTGACTATCCATTTTCTGTTCACGTTTAGTTAGCTCAAATTTTGCACGTTGTTCATATATGGCCACCTGATCTTTATAGATGTTAAGTCTAGTGGTCAAGGTGTCATCAGGAATAAACACAATGTTTTCATGCAACTCACAAGCATCATCTATAACAGAAGATGCACAACTTGGTACATCAGACACGTTGTTGTAATTCACATATTGTTCATATGAAATAATATTACTATTTCCCATATCAACAGTATCTGATTCAACAACATCTGTCTGTTGTACTTTGTTGGGAATCTTCTGTTCATCTACCACGTTATATGTGTCATAAAGCTTTAGTACCTCAGATATGACAGATTCAATGGAAGCACTAGCTTGTTGAGGTGATGAGACAACAGAAGACAAATTAGCCATGAAGATGGTTTGAGCAGTGGGTTCATCATCAACATCTGAGTCAAAAGCATCACAGTCATCAGCTTGGAAGATGTTGGGATCATTAAGTGCCAAGTCTTGAACTGGTTGATCATCCACATCAGCATCAAACGTATTCCCCCCATCGCCAGCAAGAAACAATAACTCTTCTTCATCCAAGACAACTCCATTCTCTTGAGCTTGCATCAACATCATCTTATCTTTGAAGTAGTCAGAGTTCTGTGGACGTTTTGGTTGATTACAGTTCCTTGCAATGTGTCCAAGTCCACCACAGTTGTAACACTTGAGTTGCTTTCCCTGTCCCTGATTCACATTTCCAACTATGTTATGCAAATTACCCCGACCAACATTCCTTTGATTCACATTCTGCCTTCCCTGAACATTTTGAACCACAACCCTTCCATCCTCCACAGTTGCTTGATTACGTGGGTTTGATGAAGTTCTTAGTTGGTTGTTGGTTTGGGGGAGTGTTGCTCTGAATTGTTGGACAAGTAAGGAAACCTGATTGGAGAGATTATCAATCATCTTGTCAGTATGAGAGTATCCTGAATCCAGTTGGGAGTTCATAGCAGATTGAGGGTACAATGATATCTGATACTGTGATGACGAGGGCTGGTGATAAACTTGATCAGATGAGGATTGATTGAATGGCTGAACATTTGCAACAAAAGCAAGTGGATCATTTGGTGTTGTTGTTGGATTGAGTTTTTCCCTCAATAGACGATCATAAGCAGCATGCTTTTCATGTTGTTGTAAGTAAGCATACAACTGTACATAATTTGTCTCTCTCAATCCTTTGTTGAGCTTTACTGCAGTTACAAATCTGTCCCACTCGGGTGTCATGTTGTTCACAAACTTAGAGTTGAGTTAGATGTTTGGCATTGTTATCCTGATGATCCTCATGTCATTCACAAGCTTGTGAAATCTCACATAATAGTCAGTAATGTTCTCACCAGGATTCATCTTGAAATGCTCAAACTCATCATACAACTAAGGCTCACGATCTTCTTTTGTCAGTTCAGATCCAGCAAGAAGTATTTTGACATTGTCCCAAACAGCTTTTGCTTCCGTGTTGAAGTTGATGAGCTTGTATACATCTTTGGGAAGTCCTTGAATCACAATGTTAGAGGCTCTAATGTCAGCATCATAACGCTTTCTTTTCTTCCTCATTAAGATCATTGTAAGTACGTGGCCTGTCGATTCCAAACGTGACAGTTCCATCCTCACCGGTAGTGACAACATCTCAAGTGGTGCCCATCTGAAAAGGTCCTTCATCAATGGATTTAAGAATATTAAATCCATTCTCTTTTCCCAAACAGTAGAGTCGAATTCGTTGTGCCCATGACTCATAATCCGTCCTATCAAGCACAGGAGGGCGGGTATCGGACCCGGCAGCTTGAATGTCATCAGAAGCAGTGCTTGCCATGATATAGACGGGATTTTACAACTCTTGTGATTTAAACCGAGAAATCGAATCTTTCGCGGGATTTTCTAAAATCAACAAAAGAAACCGTAAAATCAACAAGAATAACCAAGAGTAAATTGCAATACTGATTTTCAAAATTCAAGTCACAGAAGTCAAATCTCAAGTGATCAAATCACAACAAGTCAAATAACAGTTTGTCAAATCGCAACAAGTCAAATCGCAATTAACCAAATCGCAATAAGTCAAATCGCAAGTGTCAACTCGCAACGTCAAATCGCAACAGGTCAAATCGCAATCAGTCAAATCGCAACTTGTCAATTCGCAATTAATCAAATCACAATTAGTCAACAGTGACTCAAATCGCAATGACTTAAATTGCAAGTCACAGCCTCAAATCGCAGGCACAAATCGCAACCGAATATACTCAAATCGCAACGATCAAATCGCAACCAGAAATACCCAAATCGCAACGATCAAATCGCAACCAGAATACCCAAATCGCAACTATCAAATCGCAATTCACAATAGGACAAAACAGTCGCTTTCTTGCGATTTGTCTTTTTTCCTTTTTTAAGAAAAATGCCAAGTCGCAATATCGATGAACACCAAATCGCAACCACAGTTCTCCTTAACCTACTCAAATCGCAACAAGGAAAATCTTTCCGAAGGTCAAATCGCAGCGAAGAAAAACCACAAAATACTACTCGAATTTGCTCAAACACCCACTAAACTGATGAACCAAGCTATCCAACCACTAACCTAAGCATATACAACAATCTTAAACAAGAAAGTACAAGCTTTTCACACATCCAACCAGAAACAAAATCGAACCAAAGTGTTTTCCCTAAAAACTAGTCGAACCAAGAAAGAAACCACAAAAACCAATAAAAATCCGAGTACCCACACACCAAAAGATCAAACCAAGGCTCTTGATACCAATTGTAAGATACTATAATATCAATCATGTATTGTTCTTGTGTTTTATGGTTCGATTCTAGTGAGAGAATTAAAGAGAGAGTGGAACCTTGAGAGAGAAGGTGAATGATTAGATTAAGATGAAGTGAAAAGTCCAACCCTTCCCTTGTGTGGGAAGGGCTTTATATAGGCATACATAAGGCGCCTTGTGTTGGCTGTGGAGTGAGCTGACAGTGGGTAAAGACCTGACCCACTCCACGAATACTTTAATAACTAAACTATTACTAACTACTTAATGCCAATAGATACACGGGGTGACCGAGTCTTCATATGAATATTTATATCCCTAACACTCCCCACGACCAATATTAAGGAATACAACGCTTCAACTAAAACAAGGACGTGACAATTCAACAAATTAGTAGGAGATAACTAAGGAGTAATTACTTCTAAGTGAACACGTTTTCCCTATCATAAGAGTTACCACCAATTTACTTTTCCTTGTTATTAGATTAATTTTAGTTTTATAATTAGTTTTTGGGTTAGTTGATTAGCAACTAATTTACGTCCACTCTTTCAAAACCGAGATTTTTAATTGTTTTTCATAAAATATAAAAATACAAAAAGAATCATCCCTCACCTCTAGACCTATCTCGTCATACATCTTGACCTTTCCACAACTATTGCGAGACTATTCCCCTAGAGAACGATCAATCCTCCGGACTTACCTATACTACATTACAACGGTTAGTACATTGCCTAGAGGATTGTAAAACTTCTTTTGTGAGGTTCGCAACCCTCGCATCACCACCCTATAAAATTTTTATTTCAGCTTTAGAGGGACGTTCTTGTTACAAAGGATTCTTGTGGCCGCTCTCCACTTCAACTATGCTGCTTGTATACGGTATGTTACATCATCCTCTATCCTTCAGGATTTGTGAATCACAGATCCGAGATATCTAAAGTATTCATTCGATTGTAAGATCTGTTTGCCAATGCGGATTTCCGCTTCCTCATTCTGGACGTTCACGTTCTGTTGAAGTCACGCCGTAGGTATTCCGTCTTCTCCCTGCTGACTCGTAGGCCTTTGTCTTCTAGCACCTTCCTTCACTGCTCCAATCTACCACATAGCCCCTCTAACGTTTCCAAAACTAAGACAATATCATCGACGAATATCAAGAACGATGGGATGCTCCCATGTATCCCGCATGATAACTCATCGAGAATCAAGGCAAAAACGTGCGGGCTAATAGATGAGCCTTGGTGTAGACCTACTTCCACCGGAAAATACTCTATGTTTCCCAATGAGGTCCGCACACAAGTCCTCACCCCGTCATACATATCCTGAATAACTTTTATGTACATCTTCCAAATCAACCTCATTGGGACGCTGTAATAGGCCTTCTCTAGATCTAAAAATGGCATGTGCAACTCTTTTTGTCTATGTGTCTATATACTTCTCCATAAGGCTTCTAATAATGTGTATTACCTCATTCGAAGACCTCCCCGACATAAAACCGAGTTGGTTTTCTGACACCTTGGTCTCTCGTCGCAACCCGGGCTTCATAGTGTTGCTAAGTAGTTTTATAACCGACCCGCAACCCCTATTCTACCTTTAGCTAAAAGATGGGCCGGTGGGGGGTCTGTAACGACTTATACAATCCTTTTTAATTTTTTATAATGCAAAGTAATTGAGTTACACATTCATTCCATCCCAATCTCAAAATCCCAAACTTAAAATTAGGGTTCCTAATTCCTTGACTTCATTACAACAACTAATTCACCAACATCATCACTCAACATAGTGAATATTTTAAATCTATGGCGAGTGAAACAGTTTCAAAACCATCATCATCAGCATCGGCTGATTCATATATTGGAAGCTTAATTAGTTTAACATCAAAAAGTGAAATCAGATACGAAGGCATTTTGTATAATATCAACACCGAGGAATCTTCCATCGGATTAACCAACGGTATATTCAGTTCTTTTTGTTCATTTTTAAATTAATTGTTATCTTGTTACACTAATGATGTGTTTGATGATTCGATAAATATTACGCGCGAATTCAGCGTCTTGAGCCGTTCGTTTGTTAGGGATACTTTAGATAGGAATGTAGGATAAGAGTGATGTCTATTGAATGAGAAGGAGTTTTATGTCCAATTCGCTTACTCCGTTGCCGTAGGTGTTAAGTGTTGACTTAACTGTGTTAATAGAAACGCATAGGTTAATCAACTTTACTAAATTGGTGTTTGGATTAAGCGTGGCTTGAATGGAAATTTTATGACCTTTTAGGATATACTACGTGTGGTCCTGCTTAGTGCTCGTGTAAGCGAATAATCTTAGTTCGTTTGACTTTCTAGCTTTGCCTAAAAGTTTTTAAAAGATCATTCGGTTTGGCATTATGTTCGGCGTGAAAAATAAAATATGTGCTTAATAAAAAGGTATATATTCAAGATACTCTAGCATCAAGAGTTATGTTTCATGTAAAGAAGTATTTGAAACCAAACATTATATAATGACTATGGCACTATGCTTGTCTACGTTGATATGAAATTTGCTGGTTATGCTATTGAAATATAGTTATCTCTTGTCTTATGTATCATTAATCCTTTCTAAACTTGCTGTTTATTAAGTTATTGACTCGTACTTTGTAACCTTGCAGTAAGATCGTTTGGAACTGAAGGGCGAAAAAAAGATGGCCCACAAGTCATGCCTAGTGACAGGGTTTACGAGTACATATTATTTCGTGGAAGTGATATTAAGGTACCTAAACTGGAAGATGTTTGACTTTTGTCTCTCCACTTGCTGCTTGTTTTTAGGTGTGCGTTATTATGATAATTGCATGGGGTTGTTGTTTTTAAATATTTATCTTGCATTGTGGCGCTTCCCTGTGATTGTTTTCTGTTTATCTGTTTCACCTTCTGCTAAGTGCTAACCCAGAAGTTCTGACGTCTGATCAAATTACACTTGTCCTTCACCCCATATAGGTTTATAATCCCTTTAGATAAATTCCCAATTGATTATTTGGAGAGATCAAAGTAACTCTATATAGTTTGGATTTGATTGCGAAATTTCTGCAGATGCAACTTTCACATGATCTTGCATTTTATCTGAAGATCTATGTTTATGATCAATTAGTTAAGCTAACCCAGGGCCCAGAAGCAATGGCCTTTTAAACTTAATTTTTTCTTTTTGTGATATTACCTAAATTTGACCAAAAGAGTAACTAGAAGTGTGTAAAATGGAGGCAAGGGATATGAAGATCTTTAAATGAGAGCTACCTTTTGTATCCTGTGCTAGGTTTTAAAAAGCGCGATGCGTGTCGATGCAATAAGGGTCAAAAAGCCGAGGCGAATGCGCGCGCATCACGTAACCGAGGCGACAATTTTATAAAAAAATATTTAAATTATATATAGTGCACAAAACACATTAATAACACATTTATACCACATTTAATGTCGAAAGATACCATGCATGTTCATAGCTCACGATTCTATATTGCTAAAATAGATAAATAGTCGAAAACTAAGATCAAAAGTCTTATCGTTTATAAGGAATTGGTCAAATTGGACCCATATCTTAAAAGTAAAACCCATGAGAAGAAGCCCAATACACATTATTAAGTCCAATTTTATGTTATAAGGCCAAAAGTACATGATGCGCAAAAAAGCGCTGATGCGTGCCTGATGCGCGCGCATCACCTCGCATCCCGTAAACGCAACGCATCAGGGTGTCATCAGAGCCGCGCATCGCAACGCATCACGCATCACGCATCAGGCGCGCCTGATGGGCGCTTTTTTAAACACAGATCCTCTGTGAATTGGATTAAAACTTTAAAAGGGGTTTGAGATTTGAAGGGTGCTATAATAGTAACGATGATTAGATAAGGCAATATCTCAAAATCTTCCGTATCTGTAGGGGTAATTTTCCATCTAAGCCATTCTTAGAGTTGTGTCTCTTGAAAGTTGGAACAGAAACTAAACCATTGATGCAGAGTTCTTGTAGCATGATTCCTTTTGCTCTTGTGCGCGTTGGCCTAACCAGCAACATTAATTTTGATATTTTGGCTAGAGAAACATATTATTTTGTATGTCGTTTGTCGCCTAGTATTTTGCTCAGAAGTAATACAGTAAAGATAGGTGATGTCGTGAATATCTTCAAAACCAAGCCTAAAACTAAGGTAGGTATTATAATAAGTTCGGAAAACCACAAAAAGGTGACATATGGGATTAGAACTAAGTGATGTTAATGTATCATGTTTGCTTATAGATAGATGGCTTATAACTAAAACTATACATCCAATTATAATTTTCATTTACCCATGCATAAATGAGCACTATAAATGCTGATGTTAGGAGATATTAATTCCTGGATTTGGAAATAGATTCTTTCAGAGGGGAGTTGGTATTAGCGCTTTTCAGATTCTTTTTCTTTGTTTGTTCGTCTCATTTATGTGGTGCTGTGTCCTTTTGCATGGTACAATGATATATATATATATATTCCATATACGAGAAGATAACGTGTCAATACTCAATACTTCTTAATGAGATATGACTATATAAAAATTAATGCATTATTTTCTATTTTGCAGGATCTTCAGGTTAAATCTTCTCAGCCTGTTCAACCCACACAACCTATAAACAGTGATCCTGCCATAATTCAGGTAGTAACTAATAGTTAATTGGTGATCTATTTGCAAAACCTCCAATTGTGTAATGATAAAAACACATTATTTTTTGCAGTCTCATTATCCTAGACCACCTACAGTATCTTCAAACTTGCCTCCTGCTGCTGCTAGTGACCCTTCTTCTGGTCCTAGTAACTACAACCCACAACTGGGCCACCCCGTGTCAACATTTCAAGGTGGGCTGCCTTTATATCAACCTGGTGGGAATGTTGGGCAATGGGGGCCGTCGCCACCTCCTCCAAATACAAACAGTGCAATGCCGATGTATTGGCCCGGATACTATCCCCCGCCAAATGCACTTCCACAAATGCATCAACAATCATTGCCTCGACCACCACAAGGATTAGGAATGCCCCCTTCATTACAACAACAACCACCTATGCAGTATCCTAGCTTCAATGCTTCTTCCTTGTCAACTGGACCACCACCAAGTTCATCAGCTCCAAACTTACCTGAATATCAATCTCCTTTATTGCCGACCTCCACCAGTTCACCCACTTTACCATCTAACTCTTTACTGAGTTCAACACTTCCCTCTTTGCCAACTATGATGCAAAACAAACCACCAAACTCTCTGTCTCTTACACCACCAGTTGGTAGCTTTCAACCACCACAGACTTCTGTTACTACTGATGTAAATGTTACCAATTCTCCCATTACACCCAGTGTGATTTCTGGTGCAAGGTATCCTTTTCAAGGCACATCTCAGCCAATAACGTCTGTTGGCAGTGCACCGTTGGTCCCAACTGAATCACCCACACCATCGCTTGTAACCCCGGGGCAGCTGCTGCAGTCTGTGCCAGCTACCATCGTTTCATCCCAATCCCCACAACCTGTTCAGAATGATGTGGAGGTGGTTCAAGTTTTACCAGTATCATCGTCAGCATCGTCTGTGCCCGTTCCAGTGCCGGCGGAATCTCAGCCTCCGATATTGCCGTTACCAACTCAAACAAAAATGGTTCCAAAGGTATGGCTCTTCACATATGACCCTTTAATCCAAGAAATGGGAATTTTATTATTATTATTATCTAAGTCTGTTTCGTTTTGATACACGTAGACAAAATTATAAATTAATATGGTTGTATATAAAGGATGCAAGTATACCTGAATTTTTTTATTATCCTAGCCTGCTTGGTTCATATGACAGATACCTGATTTTGTCTCTGATTAGTTACTTTTTCTGTTATATTTAGTCCAATGGAGCTACTTACCACAACCGCCAAAATTACAATTACAGAGGGCGTGAAAGAGGCAGAGGATCTGGGGTAATTTTCTACACTCTATGCTGGTGTGTACTATTACAGTATGATCTAATTGTCTTGTCGTTAACTGATTCAGGTTTCACGACCAGTGACGAAATTTACTGAGGAGTTTGATTTTAGTGCGATGAATGAGAAATTTAACAAGGATGAAGTCTGGGGTACCTTAGGAAAAAGTAACAGGTCTGGTTCAAAGGAAAAAGATGAAAATGCTACTGACGAGGATGAACCAGAAGAGGAAAATGATTCCAACTTAGCCAAAGCTGATGTCAGGGTGAGAATAACAGTAAAAAATTGCTTATAGTCGCATTATAAAAGTTGCTACTTTCTTTTTTCCTAATAATTTTCATGTATATTTTACCTATTTGACCATTATTTAATTGTCCTGCAATCAACAGCCTGTTTACAGTAAGGATGACTTTTTTGATTCATTATCATCCAATGCCCTTGATCGTCAATCAAATTATGGACGGACTAGATTCTCTGAACAGATGAAACTAGATACAGAGGTGAGATCATCATCTACTCAAGGTTATCTTGGTATTTGGTTTTGTTATCTTCCTTTTTAGCCATGCTCATGTGTAATGGTGCTCTACTGTTGCAGACATTTGGAGAATTTTCTAGGTACAGAGGAGGTGGTAGGGGTGGACGTGTGCCCTACCGTGGTGGAGGGCGGTCTCGAGGTGGCAGTTATTATGGAAGAGGTGGAGGATATGGGTATTCAGGGAGGGGTCGTGGAGGGAGAAATCAAAATCAAAATGCGACCAATGATTATTAAAGCGTTAGTGGTGTTTTTACAAATGTTGCAGTACATACCAAATGGGAAAGATATGGTGGACTTTTTCAATTCTTTTTTTTTTCTTCTTTTTAGAGAGATAAAGTCAGATGAATGTTTGTTCCCAGCTTCCTTGTGGTATGATATTATGTTTGTAGACTAGCATTTGT
Organism: Artemisia tridentata subsp. tridentata; assembly: GCA_021014915.2. Classification (NCBI taxonomy): domain Eukaryota; kingdom Viridiplantae; phylum Streptophyta; class Magnoliopsida; order Asterales; family Asteraceae; genus Artemisia; species Artemisia tridentata. The sequence goes on from CP139501.1 coordinate 204,727,804, forward strand.
AGACTAGAGGTCTCAAAAAGTTGTGATTTGAAGATTAGAAATATGTTGATTTAGTGACTGAATAGTTTCAGTTTTCTTTTGAATGTGGGAACATCGGAACGTTCTTTGTTACCAAGAGCCATTGTTTCATGCAGTTTTGGCAATTTACATCTTTAAAAAGGTCACTTGTCATTCCAAGTGAAAGGTTTCTGTTTACAGAATTGGAAATCCACCTCTTTCTATACTGTTACTAATTATTTTTATTAGGTACGGAGTTTATTCTTTGTCATCCGTTAGACTGAAACAACGGGATTAGTGCTTGGCTGAAGTTCTAATTATGTTGCTTGCATGTTTTTATAATAGTATACTTTCTAGACTAGCAAGCGTACATGTGATTTTTGATCCATGAGCGGAGTGATGCTTATTGAACGGCTGAAGAGAATGATCTCAAATTACATGGCTGGTTGAGTGATGATCTACTGGGATTCTTGCTAACATCGTAAGCAAGCTGCTGGTTGTTCATGACATATGGTTCGCACTTTGCACCAACGAAAGTAAATAAATGGCCATAGCATGTTTACTAGTAACCCCTTTTGGAATGGGTTTAGGCTATAAAATAGGCCATAGCATGTTTGCTAACAACCCTTTTTGGAATGGGTTTAGGCTATAAAATAACAACGGACTTTCTTCGATGTTTTGTATTGTTACGTAAATATCAAAACATATAAGTTCATGTAATAAACTTTCATAAAGTGTTTATATAGGCACATAAAAATGTGTATATTACAAAACCTTTGAAAAGTTTGTTACATTTACTTATATTTTTTGACGTTTACGTATCAAAGCGAGACTTTAGAGAAAGTATATCTTTTATATAATAAAACAAAACTCCTAGTGGGGACTTTTACATTTCAAAAAAATCAAATCATACCTTATTAAGTAATAATCAAATTATTTTCTTAATTATTATTATTTTCTTAAATATTAAATAAGAAAAGCCTAAATACTTCTAAATTTATCCATATTCTACAAAAAAAAAAATGTGATTTGTAATCATTCAATGAAAACTTACAAAAATATATGTGTCAAAATATAAAAAATTAAAACTTGAA
>CP139501.1:205328994-205726010 GCA_021014915.2 Artemisia tridentata subsp. tridentata
AACCTAAGATTTGTGACCGAGTAAGTTTAGAATGCGTTGAGAATTCTATAGTAATGCCTGACACTATATAAGCCTTATTTTCTGATTCCGACCTTAACCTCCGATTCGTTTGTTAATCATTTAGATGCCTCTTAGATCATTCTGAGAATTCTTGTGACCATGATGTGTTTGACACATTTTGTGATTTCTCTTGCTTTTGCTAAGCATATTTAAGTCTCCCTATACTATTAGATTCTTCTTACCCATTCCTATTCATATGAGAAATCTTGTGGTGATTAACCACGAGTATGGGAATGTTTCCCTCACTTCTGAATGATAAGATCCACTCTACTGATCTGTCTTTCTCTGGAGTATTAAATTCGATGTTATTCTTGTATGGATTAGTTGACTAAGCATCAAGATGATAACTACTGTCATACTGTACACCTTTGACAATTCGAACATCCTTAATTCTTTTTACCATGATTTCCGATTGGTTAACCCGTTGTTAGCGTTACTACCCTGGAAACTCGTACGTTATTTTTCGCGGTTGTGAAGGTTTCCTAGCACCTATTTTTGTATACCGTGGGATGGATCTCACCTTGAGAGTCATTTTACAATCTGAGTTTTCTCGATGTAATCCCCGAACGAACCACAAAGATTTTCCACCGGAGTGTGAAGTTGATTTGACCTGGTAGTGAGAGATTGTTTAGTCACGACTCGAGGTAGAATATGATATCAATAAAGGCATGTTTATATGATGCAAGTATTATGACGCCTGGCCAACGTGATAATAGTTACAACATATAACCTGAACTTATTGGGATCATAGGATGTCTTTGAGAAGTTCCTGAGTAAGTGGAATGAGTCTGAATTCTATCTGAGTAGAGCGACGTCTTGCCTGATTCTGAAATTCCGTAGCGAATGGCACCATTTGGATTGGTAGAATTGAAAGAACAGCTACAAGAACTTATGGTAAGTAGTTTTATTCGTCTAAGCGTATCTCCGTTGGGTGCTCCAGTTTTATTCGCGATGAAGAAGGATGGTAGCATGAGGTGGTATATTGATTACTGGAAGTAGGACTATATTTCAGTTAGAAACCGTTATCCATTACCTTGAATCGACAACTTATCTAATCAACTTTAGGATGTGAAGTCTTTTCTAAGATTGATTTAAGTTCTGGATATCATCAGTTACATGTGAAGAGCAAGATATTCCTAGAACTATCTTTCGTACTCGTTATGATCACTATGAGTTTAGTGACGCCAATTGTATTGGCTAATGCTTCGATTATTTTATGGACTTGATGAATCGTGTCTTTCGTGAGTACTTGGACAAATTTGTCATAGTATGACATCTTAGTACGTTCAGAGACAAAGGAAACATAATGATCATTTTCGCATTATGTTGGAAACTTTGCGTCAGAATAACTTTATATATTCTGGAAGTGTGATATTGGTTGGGACAAGTGGCGTTCTTAGTTGATGGTATTATTAGGATCCTGCGAAGATTGGAACTATCACCAAATGGTCAAGACCGACGACAGTTACAGAAGTTAGAACCTTTTTAGTCTTGCAGAAGAATTGTGGAATATGTTCACGACTGGCGTTACCGTTGACGAAGCTTATGAGAAGAGGAGAGAAGTTTAGTTGGGATGAGAACTGAGTTTTGGAGAAGCTGAAGCAGAAATTAGCTCCTACTGCCATACTTGCAGGTGAGTACCAATTTTTGGACGTATCAAGAAGAGACTTGGTTATGCCTTTATACAGTACGAGAAGGTTATTGCTTAAGCATCAAGACAACTAGAACCGTATGAGGCGAGTTATTCAACGCATAACTTGGAGTTGGCAGCAGTGGTGGTTGTTAGTAAGATTTGGAGGTAATTCTTGTATGGCGGATTATGATCTGTGTTGAAGACTTGAGGAAACTATTTAACTGAGGCACACAGTTTTTACTCATCTTAGTTGCACTATGATGAATTAAGATCTGGAGCAGACCTTCTGGTGGAAAGACATTTAGCAAGTTGGCAGAAACCTTTAAACTAGAGATTATTTGGTTAGTTAGCACACCTGCAGTGACCGTGTCTGAGATCCGCGTCTTACTTCATAATTCTGGGAAGATCTATAGAAGGCTTGAGAAAAAAGACTCAAAATGGCAAGTTGATGGCAAGTGAATCCTTACTTATGTATGAACGGAAGTGTAGAGCACCTTTTAGAGGAATAAGGTCGGAAGATTGTTTATTTAAAAAGTCCGGAGTTGATTTTAGTAACGAATAGAACAATTACCGTTGTGGGAGAAGAACTTTGAAATTTCAGACCGGAGATTGTGTATTCTTAGGGTGTCTCCGTACAGAAGTGTTAAACATTCTGGCATATGATAGAGAGTTATTCAGCGATTCGTTAGTCCTTAGGTTCATCCTTATGACTACGTATATTCTGCCGTTTTCGTTAGGTATTTGGTACGTTCGATAATTCGATATGAGCTTCGTTGACTGTTTGTATGCTTCTTTGATTCATTCGGAAACTTAGATAGAAATGGTGAAGATTCCTACAGTTTAGTATTTCATTCGTATCTATCTCATGTTCACATCATGTTTAAGTTCATGTATCTCTTTTGAGATGCTACAGCTGTCACCCGTTACATATATGTTTCGTATTCTTTGGATCAGATTCGTTATGATTTGTTTTGATGGAGAGCCTGTGGCTATCCTAGATTGTCTGGATCGAGTCATGAGAAAACTTTTCCATTCGTTAAAACCCTTTGAAAAAAACTAATCCGAGTGAGTTGATCATTTTCATTTCTTTTCGTGATTTGGTACACTTCCGTTTGACCTATCTACTTCAATTTCGAGGACGAAATTTTCTTTTTAGAAGGGAAGAGTTGTAAAACCCTAAAATTCAAAAACCTAAAAATACGTATAATTTTGAATTTTTACCTAAACTTTGTGATATTCTAAATTAAACCTTAAACTACATGTGACCTATTATATTTAGGATTATAATTAAACTAACCTAAAGTCTAAGCCTAAAATAAATTAATGTGTATAAAATAAAACTTTCCTAAAACCCCTCAATCACCTCACATGTTTTCTTGGCCCCTTCCCACACGTTTTGACTATAACAAACAAATAAGAATCCCATGATTTCAGCTCTATGATCTCGCCCCTTATTCAAACACAATCAAGGCTATTGAATGCAATTAAAACATTCCATATTGATATACACGCTCCTCCCTTTTTTTTTCTTTTTTTCTTTTTTTTTGATATAACAATGTTTTATTTTTTCCTCCTCCCTCCCTCCATACCGAACCTCAAACAATCCCTAAATCCATTTGCTTTTCTCTCCAAAGATCAAGGAAGTCGAAGGTATTGAAGCTTGGAGATTCATAGCACGACCTTGGAGTGTGTTGTTGATTCATTCGTATGTCTTGTTCTCCATTTGATCTCTCTTAATCGGAATAAGGTACATGTGTTTTCCTCCTGTCATTCACTTGTTACACGACTCATATAATATCCTAAACCTGATCTATATCATGCTAATCAACTCGTTCCAATCATGTTGTATTGTTATGTGTTTGTCTCATTAAATATAAACATATGTATAATAAGTTAAACGCCACATGAAATTGTATAACCTGGTTGACATATGCGTTATACCCATGTGTTTGTTTCTTCTTTTCGACCTGAACTTCCAGCCGTAATTAATTTTCATTAAAAACATGTTAAAGATCATTAATAAGGCAATTAATGTGTTCTATTTATAAAAGGAAACCCTAGAACCATTAACGAGAGATTGAAAAGGGTTTAAGGTTTTACGACTGTGATTTCATGTGTGGAGTTGGGATTCTTGTGTCTTGTTATATCTGGTTTGGCATATGTGTGGGATTTAAAATATGGTGAAACAAGTGTTAACCTATGTCTAAAGTTATCTAAAACATGTGTGGATACATTGGTTAAAAAGGATTAGACATAGGTGATTGTTTGGTCTCATTAAGCCCCATGTGTGCTCGTTAATTTTGAAGTCATGAGTATACTTGTACATGTATTAAACGGATGGTTGTATAATGTATTAAAACTTGTTAAAACCTGAATTGAATAAGGTCTAAGGATCATGGTATTGGTTTGGTTAAACTTAGGGTTGTTTATGTCTCAACTGCATGCTGTCCAGGATTAAGGGTCGTGTTGCAAGGATCATAAGTTAATGATACAAACGTTTTTTTGCAAGATTTTTGAGGCTAAAACTAAATTCATGATGTGTAATATCTGGATATCAAATTTCATAATTTTTGAAGGTCGGGAGAGTAGTCTTTTGAATTTTGGGACTTCAAGTGTCAAAACTGTATTTTGGATATCTGAAAATTAGTTGGTTTTTTATTGTTATTTTTAAAACCATAAGGAATTAGGAGGTTTAATTTTATTGGGATAATTTTTAAGATGTATATGGCTTACTGGAATTTTGGTGGATTATTCTGAAGTGCCAAAATGTGTTCGTTAAGGGCAAACTTTCTGGGTGTTTGTGCAGTTATCTCTCTGGGCAGGTTTGGACAAATGATTTTTAAAAGGTTACTTGAACTTAGTAATAAAATCTGAAAAAAATAGAGGAAGTACTAAACATATGTAGGAGTCACAAACAAAAATTGTAGAGCCTCAAGAGCTAATTTGATAGTTCTATAAATTCATAAGAAACTAAGTCAGATTTGCATTCTAAACCTAAAATCTGTTTTGATACACTTAAATCTTAACTAGATTAATTATTAATTTGAAACACATATAAAACCTATGTCTTGATTGTTAACTCTGTCTAACCGAATTCCATATTTAGCTAAACCTATTTTGATATTACATTTATAACCTAATTAAGTTATGCCTTAATTATGAAACCTTAAACCTATGTATTGATCACTTAACTTAAGTAAACCCTAAATATGAAGATGTGATTGATAAAAAGCATTAAAAATCCGTTATGGTATTAAATGAGCATATAAGTAATATATGATTATAATTCATGTAGCTCCGGTGAAGTCGGAGTGATCCTCTTTCTTGTGTTCTTGTGTTCTTTTGCCCTTTTGCTTGCGTTTCATAAGGTACAGATATTCTATCCTTAATCAGTAAGGATTTCCTCATGACTCGTTTCGTATGATATGGTTCGATTCGTTCGTGACTTCAATATTCGCATTTGAATCCTTTGAGACTTTATAACGCATTAGATATTATGACTTATATGAAAATCCTTTTTGAATATATATCTTGATGATGGTTTTAGGAAATACTATTTTTTTTAAATGATTTCTATGACTACGAGGTAACACCACTATTTATATGAAGGCTTAATGACTCTTATGAAAACGGTTTTTAAAAGAATACTTTCATGAAAACAACATTTAAATGATTGACACCATAATGTTACACTTAGGCACTTTACGGGTTGGGGTGTCACAAAAAGTCCCTCGCATCATGAACCATTAATCACTTGCGAGTGAATTCGAATATAGTGAATAGATCTATTAGAGGCTGACTGCCTATTTGAACTAGCCAAATAGATAGCCTTGGTGCTAGCCGGATTGATAGTCAAATGCACTTTATTTGAATGGAAATAGGAAGATGGCAATCTCCTACACGAGGGCCACATACTTACACCATTAATTTGGTGTATTCATACCATTTCAGCGGTACTCGTTAACGTTTGCGTGTCATGGGACTTAGGGAAATATATCGAAATGCAATATTACTATTTCTACTATGATTGTGTTTCTATGAAATTATACAACTTGAGACTTATGTTCAAACTGATTACAATTACAAACACTATGGATTCACTCAACAATTTTGTTGACTTTTAGCATGTTTATCTTAGGTAATTAACGGAGCATTCAAGGCACGGAGTGGGCAAATAAACTGATGGTTTTTGGTGTCAAATAAATTCTATCATTCATTTCAAACTATCATATCTTTTGTGAGATATTAAACATGGAATTCCTTTTTGTATCTAAATTATTAAATGAATGATAATAACTTTCAAAACGCCTCTTTTGAGTCATTTTCTATGATTATGACTGTGATCCTTCCAGTAATACCCCAATTAGTCTTCCGCTGCTAACTTGAAATTTAGGGGGTGTTACATAGTTGGGCAACCCGCCCAATCCGTATCCGAGTAAGCAACCAAAGAAGTAGTAGAAGATGAAAACAACTGTACTCCGTTGTCCAATATACCCCGAACATACCTCAGAATCCGCTTGAGGGCCGAAAAATTAGGCTCTCTAGGATCATGCATATAGAGACACACCTGTTGGACAGCATAAGAAATATTAGGGCGAGTGAATGTAAGATACTGCAATGAACCCGCAAGACTCCTATATAATGTTGGATTAGAAACCGGCTCCCCATCATCTCCCAATTTGGACTCAGTATCAATCGGAGTCCTACTAGGGTTACAACCAACCATATGAGCCCTCTCAAGTATCTCCTCAGCATACTTTCGCTGAGACAAAAACATCCCTGAAGAGTCACGTGAAATAGAAATGCCGAAAAAAAATTAAGATAACCCAAATATGTCATGGAAAACTCCCTGTGCAGAGAAGCAATAACCCGCTGTGACAGACTCTCAGAAGAAGCTGTGAGAACAATATCATCAACATAAAGTAATAAATAAGTAGTATCAGTCCCCTGTCTATAAATAAATAATGAGGAGTCATAGTGACTATGAGAAAATCCAACCCGAAGCATAAAAGCTGCAAAATGCTGAAACCAAGCCCTAGGCGCCTGCTTGAGACCATAAAGAGATCGCTATAATAAACAAACATAATCTTGATGTGCAGTGTAACACCCGAAATTTCAACACATGTAAAATGACCAAAATACCCCTGTAATTTTAAAATTTAATTAATAAACGTTTAAAATGCCAAATAAATCCCAAACCTCTGTAAATGAGCTACATATGAAGTAAGGAAATTTTTGTGGCAACATTTTAATATTTTATAAAGGAAAAAAAATATATAACACATAAAATTGTTGTATGGGCCGAAAATAATTAATTCTTGTATACTTATACATTTTAATTATTTGTTAAATATGTAAAATCAATTTAAAAAGGAGATAAGTATTGTTATTAAGAAGGAAATCAATCAAAATTAGTAATTTGATTCCATAACATCAATTTGGGCCGAGTATATCTCCCTCCCCCTTTGACCCTCGGTTTCATTTATTTTTCCCTATTATTTCCTCACCGAAACCCTAATAACAAACACACAAAATCCTCTCTTCTCCATCCGATTTTTTTGGAGCTATTGGGTATTTTTCTGGTGATCTTTAAGGCCTAAGGGAGCTGGGGAAAATAAGCATAGGGTTTTGGATTCACTGGTTTGATCGTGGGAAATTTTCTTAGTCGAATTTTTCATCCGAGAGGTAATAATTCATGCGCCTAAATCTACACGTCCTAAAATTGATTTGGTATTTTTCTGATGTTACTTAGATCATATATGACTCATATAAATTGATGATATCGATCCATGCAAGCTCGTTCGATCATACGAATTATTAACGTTAAAAACACATATAAAATACAAATCGGATCATGCGATTTTTCTGGGTCATGTACATAATTTTTCTGGGCTCTATCATGATCATATCACTCTATAAAAATATCCACTTGAATTTTTGAGGCTTAAATCAATTATGTTGGAATTATTGTGTAATCGGATTTTGAGAAAAAAATAAGGAAAAAGGAAAAAAAAAAACCCTAGTTAAAAAAAAAAAAAAAAAGGAAAAAAAAAAACCCTAGTTATGCGATTAGGGTTAGGATTCTTGTGTTTGGATCTGGTTTTTTAATGAGTCTAATGATGGCATAAGGATTGGAGAATGATTGGTACAATTAGGGTTAGGTTTTGGAAAATAAAAAGTAAACCGATTGGAAAATAAAACTAGAAGGGTGTGTTTTGTAATTTCTGAAACTTGAGGGATATTTTTGTAATGTATTTTAGACAAAGTATTGTTCGTATAAAATATAATATGAGGGTCTTATGTGTAAAATTTGCAAGAAAGGATTTAATTTGTAATTATGTAGTCCGAATTGAAATTAATTAAAATGGAGGGACTAAAAATGTAAATTCTAGAAACTTAAGGTTATTCGGTGAAAATACTGATATTAAAGGTGTAATGTGTAAATTTGAGTATTTATGGGCTTAATATGTAATTGTTATTAAATTATAATTTGAATTATAAGTTTTGTAAAGTTAAGGGACCAAATGTGTAATTTCTGAATTCTGAGGGTCTGATTCATACTATACTTAATTCTGAGGTTACATTCTGTAATTTTGTAAAATAATATGATTGTTTGGTAAATATGGATATTACAGGGATTAAATCATGAATTATGTAAATCTAGGGTTTGTTTTGTAAATATTGAAACTAGAGGGGTATAAACTGTAATCTGTGAAACTAAAGGGATTAGGATGTCATTCTGAATAAATGAGTATTTAAATCAGTAACTTAAAGTATTTTCAAGTTAGACCTTTGAATTTAGAATATTTGCATTTAAAACCCTAAAATATGAAAATCTGTCATAATTAACCCTAAAGTTTTGCAACTTGATAAAATATACCTTAATCCCATAATAATCTGTAAATAAGGACTTAACCTATTATGTAATAATAGTATCTTGTTAAATATGGAAATCTGTTAATTCTGGAAACCTGCTAAATAAGGAAAGTTGCTATTTCTGGAAAGTTACCTAAAAAGGAAAAGTTGCTAAAAATGGAAAGCTGACTAAAATAAGTAATCTAATTAAACAAACTATTAATAAGACAATCATGAATTCGTGTAGATCCGCTGAAGATGGAGTTGCTTCAGACCCTTATTGTTCTGTTGTGTACTTGCGGTATAAGGTACAGATATTCTGAACCTTCTCACACGTTTCTCATGATCTCTTTCATTTTTCTGATCTGTCAGCTTCTGTATTTATGCCATTGCTATGATCCCCTTTACTTTGAACCTTTCATATGATTCCCATTTGTTATAATTCCTTATATGAACTTTGTTATGAAACTTGATTCTGAGCCATCTTTTATAAACCCTTTGAAATATGAACTTGTTATAACACTCTGATTCTGACATGATATCTGACTTGAATTTCCCTTGATACTTGACTCATTACCTTGTGACCTTCATATTCAAATCCTTGTATACCCTGAAGTTTCATTTGATAATATAACTAAATTGAAAACCTTCCTTAATGATATGAAAATGTTTTTGAAGAGCTTTTGAGTACGATATTATACCAATTTTGAATTGATACTGCACTAAAAGTTTTATGAAAATTTCTTTTAAAGACTATCTGTATAAAAAGGTTTTTACCAAACATCATTTTATAAAAGTCACTGAAAGATTATTTTAGATACAAGTTTAATATGAAACCTTTGAATTAAAATCTTTTCTATGAACCTATAAACCTTTTTGATTATGAACTTTTGATATGACCTATTGAACCTTGATTTAAACCTTATTCTAAACCTGATTATAAACTCTTGTTTTGAAACTTAATTTGAACCTTGATATAAGTATTAATCTGATATATTATTTTTGAACCTGGACTTGAACATTGTTATAAACTCTGGTATAAACCTATCTGACTTCTGAACCTCTGATATACACTTCTGTAATATCTTACATGGACCTTATAATCTGAACCTTTTGACATGACCCTCTGTTTATGACATGATACTTGACCTTTGACCCACGGTTTGATACCCGAGCCACCTCACTAGGCATGAGGGTTTCATGTCCATGTCATTGATGCACCGATGACATGACTCTAGGGCAGGAGAGTGATGACCTGTCCCGTCCCTGACTTTATTTTATCTGGCGTGTATTGGTAGACTCTGGCCACCTGGGGCGTATGGATGCATCCTAGATTTGTTCTGTTTCTGTTATCTGTTTATATTATCTGTTATATCTCTGGTGACTGATGGTGTGTGCGATACACGTCTTTCACAACCTCTGGGAGCTAGCTACTCCATATATAATTGATACATGAGGACACCCCTCATATTATCTGGTTACTGAGAGGACACCCCTCTGATTGATGATGATGGCATGGTTATATATATTATATCTCTGTTTCTGGGCTCGTGGTGGATTACTGTTTACCTTTACCATATACATTACTTACCTTTGACCATTATTATACCTTGCACTATTTCCTTTTACCTTTACCTACTTATTATTCCCTATCCTTTATCCTTACTCCTTTATTTATCCTTTGATTCTGATTATATCTGCATGACATATATTTCTGACACTCTGTACTATTCTTTATTACTGCTTTGTTACCGTTATATCTGTTCACTGAGCTCTCTTAGCTCAGCCGCATTTCTTTTCCTGCGGCAGGTTTTAGTAGGAAGCTGGGTATGATTGGAGAGTATCATTGGACTTAGAAGACTACACTGTGATAGATATTTTGTTATAGAGATGACTAGAAGAATTTTTATTTTCAGACTTAGTATTTATTCCTCTGTAATTCTGTATTTCCTTGTAATTTCTTGTAACCTTTGTACTTCTTTGTATTATTGAAGATGTATGCTTATGTATGTTTCTGATATGTCACCATTGTTGTGACATCTCTACCCTTGTCGGGTCGGGGTGTTACAATTTATGGTATCAGAGCGACAGGTTGCGACTCGTAATACATTTACCCTTGACCTGTGAGTTCTGGACCATTAGGCTTCCACTGTAAGAACATAGGAGAACACCCTGAGAACTTGCTTTAGGATTTCTTGATATGAACTTAAGTTTTGACCAGTGAGGAATGGGTAGACTATAAGGCGTTTGTTTAAGTATTTTGCTTCCGCATCACTCTGATACGTGCCCTGCTTTTGATTTAAGTCTGTTAAGATCACTTTTAGAAATTGAAAGCTTATGCTTTGCACTACCCAAGATTTGAGAATTAAATAAATCTGGAAGGCATTGAGAACTGCATAATATGGCCTGACACTATGTGATCCTTGTCTGCAGAGTCCGACTCTGACCTCTGATCCTTTTGTTAATCATTTTGATGCCTCCTCGGGCATTCTAAAAATCTCCTTGGCAACGACGTACTTGACACCTTCTGTTATTTGTCTTTTGCTTTTGATAAGCATTTGATACCTTCTGTTGATTGTCTTTTGTCTCTTGATAAGCATCTATAAATTTCTGACACCATTTGATTTCGTCTTAACCATCTCTGTCCCTATGAGAAGTCTTGTGGTGTTTAACCACGAGTATAAGAATGTTTCCCTCCCATTTTGGACGATAAGATTTGCCTTGTTGATCTGTCTTTCTGTGGACTGTTAACTCTAATGTTATTCTGATAAAGGATTGGTTGTTTGACAACTATCCTCCTATGTCTCACCTTTGACGTTTGAAGCAATTTTGAACTCCCTACCATGATTACCGATTGTTAAACTCTGGACTATCATTATTACTCTGAAGACTCGTGTGTTATGTTCGCGATTATGAAGTTTTCCTTGAACCCATTTCGTAAAACAATGAATGAACCTTATCTTGAAAATTACTTGGCACCCTGAATTTTCTGAACACGATTTTTGATTGAACCACCAAATTTTCCACCGGAGTGAGAAGTAAGTTCGCTTAAGTGTATTTTCTTGGCGTATTTCAGTTTTGTTCGCGATTAATAAGGATGATGACAAGAGACATGTATTGATTCTGGAAGCTGAACCGTATTGCTATTTGGAACCCTTATTTCTCCACCCTGAAACGACCTTATATCTATTCAATTTCAGAGCGCGAAGTTTCCTTCAGATGGAAATATGAATTGAGGTTATTCTGGAGATCGCTTTCTGATGAAGCGAAATGTGTACCACTTTTAGGGGGTCATTTAAGCCCTAAATCGTATTTATTTGATCAAATATTGCCCTAAATCGTTCCTTTTGTCATTTTAGGTACTTTGGAGAAGAAATCTAGAAAAGGAAGCATTTTGGACGTTTTTGGAGCATAAAAGTGAAGAAAACGACAAAGTCTCCAAAGCTACTGGAAAAGTACACGTGACGGCGTCAAGGATTGCTCCTGACGGCGTCACGGCTTGGCAAAAGAGGTGGATATGACAAATACACGTGACGCGCCAGAAAGTTTTACTATGGAAGTCTGATGGCGTCACCCTTTAAGGTGATCAAGGCTGTCATGGTTTAAGTTAAAGAGAGACGGCGTCAAGCACAATTGTGACGGCGTCAACCCTTGACGCGCCAGAGTGGATTTTGGAGGATTAAAGAGGGACGGCGTCAGGAAGACCATCCAGGAACCCTAGCCGCGGCGAGGTGACGGTGTCACCTCCTACAACGTGACGCCGTCAGCCCCTAAATTCTATATATAGTTTTGCAATTTTATTCATTAGTGTGCAACTTTGTGAGGAGAAACCCTAAGACGAATTTTCTGCCATTTTTAAGGGTTTTATACCCTTGGATCTCCCATGTTTAATTGAAGATAAGTAATCAATTAATCATTCAATATGTCTATGTGTTGTTTGATTATATCTTGTTCTTGTCTTTTAATTAACATGCTAGGCTAGATTTATCTTGTGTTTGCTTAGATCTAATGAAACCTAACTATTGATTATTGGTTGTTGGTGTGTTATTAATTGTATTGGATGATTGTTTATCAATGTTAGGCTTAAGAAAACTGGCTAACCTCCTATACGGTAACTTGCTTGAATGTCTTAAGAAACATGAACCAATGCGTACTAAGGTTTTTATGGTTGTATTTAATGCATGAGCGAATTCTAGTGATTTAATGTTTGGAGCTTCTTAGCCGGCTCGACATAGGAGTGAAGTAGGAGCTTATAGAGTTGGGGAAGTACGTACGCCACCCCACGATTGGTATTAAGGAATACACCCGTCATCCACGCAATTAATACACACTAATCAACCGGTAAAAGATAGTTAGGGAGTAAGGAAATCTAAGTAAACACATTTCTCTCCATATAAGTTCCACGACCTTTTTATTTTCAGTTATTTTATTTTATTTGCATTTGTAGTTATTTGGGTTAGTTGACTAGCAACTAATTCCGCCCACTCCTTCAAACCCGAGATTTTACTTGCTTTCATAAAAAATATAAAAATACAAAAAAAGAATCTTCCCTCACCCTTAGACCTATTAAAGTAGCTTTTCAATCCTAACGACACTATTCCCCTAGAGAACGATCAATCCCCCGGTACTTGCCACTTCACTATACTACATCGGTCAGGTACACTGCCTGGTGGGGATTGCAAGCCTCTTGAGATCCCTCGAGAGGTAAAACCTGTTGTAAGGTCGCAAAACCATGCATCAAGTTTTTGGCGCCGCTGCCGGGGAATAGTTATTGTTTAGGTTGAATTTTTATTTTATTAGGTCTACTCACTAGATTCCTTTCTAGTGAGATTTTTATTTTATTTTTCTAGGTTTTCTTTAGTCTATCTTTTTTCTTCGTTTCTTTGTTCGTAACCATTACCATCCGACATCATGGAAGGTGGTAATATCCTCGATCCCAACAACCCACCACCACAACAACACCCACCTCCTAGAGCCCGTACCTTAGGAGACTACTCCCGTCCTAGCCACCATGGCTATCGAAACACCATTGAGCTCACTCAAGGAGCCAATGTCACTCCTTTGCGATCCGACACCATCCGGTTGGTGCAAAGCGGATGCGCATTCCATGGACTTCATTCCGAAGATCCTAATCAACATCTCAAGGACTTTCTCAAAATCGTTGATTCCATAGACCTTGATGTTGCCACTCGAGAGACGACCAGACTGCATCTCTTTCAATTCTCTCTGCGGGACCAAGCTAGTCAATGGCTAGAGCGTCTACCCGCAGGATCCATCACCTCTTGGGATGATCTCACCACTCGTTTCCTTGCTCAGTTTTTCCCACCAGGAAGAACTACCAAGCTAAGGAATGATATCTTGATGTTCCAACAACGTCAAGGCGAAACCCTCTACAAGGCATGGACTCGATTCAAGGACTTACTCCAAAAAGTCCCTCACCATGGCGTAGAACTTTGGCTCCAAGTCCAAATCTTCTATGACCATATCAATCTCTCCACGAGGCAAACCATTGACCAATCGGCCGGTGGTAAGCTACGTGATCTAAGTGCGGAACAATCATGGGCTCTCCTGGAAGATCTTGCTCTTTATGACAACGAAAGTTGGAGTGATCCCCGTGATTTGAATAAAACGGTCAAGGCAATATCTTTGCCTTCAAACAATTCAAGCACTTCCGACCGTAGGATCATAGAACTTGAAGACCAAGTCAAGTTTCTTATGAAATCCTACGAGGTTCCTAAACCTTCAAGCCAAGTGAACAAAATCACTTCTTCGTGTAAATTGTGTAGTGGTCCCCACGACACTCGTGATTGCATGGAACTCCCCAAACAGGCTTTCAAAGAATTCGCATCCTCGCGAATCGATAAGGCGGGAGATAAGTGGCTCACCACTAATTATGGACCCAAGAATTCCGAAGATAGGTATGAGGCATGGAAGAGTAAGCCAAATTTTAGTTGGAACCAAACTCGAAGCGTATCATTCAATGACTCTCCCCCACTCACCTGGTCTGAACATTATCCTCATCAGCATACGCATAAACAACAAAATCGCGAGGAATCACTGCAAAAATTCATTCTCTCTCAAGAAACGCTGCTCTCCAAACTTGAGAATCAATTCAGACAACAGCAAGTTGATATGAACAACAAGGTTGATAACCTTTTAAAGGTTATCAATGATCGCATTGCTGGCAGGTCAACTTGTGAGTTGGCACGAGTCAATGAGATCAAATCTGTCACGGTGACTCACCAAACACCCCCTCCTGTAAAAATCAAGCACCCTAGTAAACTCTTCAAACACATATCACAAAACGGAAAAGAAACTAGAGATACCCATACCCCCTCAAAACCACTCCACTTCGTGAACACCATTACAACAATACCTATTCCTAAACCCAACCTGGACCAACAACCAACCGAGAATGTGGACAATGAAATGGAGGGTGAAGTTCCCGAAAAGAACCCCGAGGCGCCCGGCGACTATCTAGACTCACCAAAGAACTCGAGTACAAGAGAGATGAGTGATGAGGAGGGCTCGGAAGAGAAATCCGAAACGCCTCATGGGCTCCCAGGACTGCTAGACCGCCCCCTGGTGGAGGAACTTGAGAGGGGCACAGCAAAGTTGCCTATGGGATTTGGAGAGAGAATAGAGGATGGCGCTCCCAGGGTCTTTAAGATATCTTGCACCACTAGGAAAAAGTTTATAAAAAATGCCTACATAAACCCCAACTCTTCTATGAATGCAATATCCCTTTCTCTATATAACGAAGCCTTCACCAAACAGGTCAAATATGAAGGGTTTAATATCATCGGGGTAATAAGAAGGGTACCAATTGTGATAGAAAAGTTCCTCTTTCATATCGAGCTAACTGTATTTAATAACATGAACTCTATCATCAACCCATCCTTAACTAGCCTTGTTCTAGGCAAACCATTCATAAAAGCAACGGGAGTGATACTCGATGAGGATGATAGTAGTGCATTATTTACCGATGGTGTCAGGAAAGTGATTTTTCGGGATGGCAGTGAAGAAGTGTATGAGTATCAACCATCAGCAATTTGCAACACATGGGGGCTACACGGTAGAAGGCCTGGCCGAATTAAGCAACGTGATCCAAATAATCTCAAAATACCTTGCATGATTGGTCACAAGCATTTTTATAATGTTTACATTGACACATGTTTACCCAAAAATGTGATGTCCTTGTTTCATTATAACAACATTTGCAGATGGAGAATGATTCATAAAGGGAAGGATGACATTGGCATAGATGATGATGTACAGGTGTTTGTAGGCAATATGACATTCACTATGAGCTTCGCAATCGTCGATAATATCGAAAAGTACATCGATCCCAGGTTATCACAAGTTGTTTTTGGGGCACCTTTTTGCAAGGCCACAAGCTTGGTTGTGGACGAGCTCAATGGGATCATGACTTTCACCGATGGGATTAGGGAAATCTCATACCAAACGCCTTACAAGATGAGAGAATTCAAGAAGATCGATTATGGAGGGCTCGATGGGTTAAGTTCCCAACTCGTGTTATGTGATGATGATGTGAGAAGTGGATGTAAGGACACTTTTGACCTGTCAAGTGGATTCTTCAAGCATGTTAAGGAGCTTAGTTCTAAATACCAAAACAATCCTTTTGATCTTGAGGACCCGAAATACCTTTACTATGAAAGTGATTCTGATAGAGAATCAAAGGGGAACCTAGAAACCGTGACCAATGATGGAATCACGTAATGTACGGTGACTTTGATTCTAGCTACAATACTCGTTAATAAAGAAAAGCGCTTCTTGGGAGGCAACCCAAGCTTTATTTGCTTTGTGTGTTTATTTATTTGTTTGTTTGATTTTATTTGCTTCCGTATGTATGTTTAATTTTTATTATTATTGATTCATGTTCAAAACTAAATTGTGAAAATGCTTTATCTTGTTTTTAACTTCGTCTTAACTACATATAAAGGTATTTTGCAAAAGATAAGTGTAAGGGAAATCCAAATCGGTTTATTAGAACAAATGAACATGAATCATAACAATATTAAATTAACATACATATTAGTAATTGTTTGAGTCAAATGCTTGTATCGAGTCATAATGACGTTTTTCAGGAATTCCAGGAAGTAAGGTATAGGTTTTTTCAGAAATTTTCCGGAAACTTAACATGAGAATTCTGTCAGATCATTCTGCGGTCAGCTGCAACCTGACGGCGTCAGGTTTTAATATTTTGAAATTTTTGAAAGTTTTGTTTTTCTACCGGAATCATAAAAAGTTTTCATTAAATCTCTAACTTATAAACTCCAGGAATCTGCAAAATAATCATTCCACAAGCATTATATCCTTATATAGATTTATCCTGCCGATGTTATGCAGGTTTTCGTGTTTGTTTTCTCAGGTTTAACAGGTTATTTTGGACAAGGAGATGTATGTGGAATCAAGCTTTTGGCAATGCTTTAGTCTTGAAGCTTCTACTTTCTCTTGGAAAAAGATCTAACCATGTTACCTCTTTATCCACCAAACGAATCAGGGGAGTATTTGATTTCATTCTTTTACCTTATTTACTTTTACATCTTGTTATTTGAACATTGGGACAATGTTCATCTTAAGTGTAAGGGGGGGTAAAGTACGATACTTTAGAGAATGCAATTACGCTTGATTTTTCGTTTGTTTAATGGTAGATGTGTAATAAAACTGAGAGAAATACCTGTTAAGGCAATTTTAGTGCCAAATTTAAAATTTTTTACAACATATAGGAGTGAAACTTTGATCTTAATGAGCGTCTCATGGATAGGAGTTATATGACTAGCACAAAACCGTACCACTAAAAAAAATTTCCACCCCCAAATATGTGAGGTTCGCCCCTAGAATTGGTAGGAAAAGCATTTATGCTATGATGTGTGTACCGGTAGCACTTAGAATCTAGAACTTGCGTTAGGACCATTCCGAGGCCACAAGTGAGACTACATTCGTGTATTTAGATTTACTACATGATAAGAGGCATTAGGATTAACCCATTGTTTTACACCTGTGTTTTTGTTATAATTACATTGGCTACATTGGTCAAGTAATTCTCCCACACCCTTTGCGTTGTACTCATTTTTAGTACACGATACCCCTAGTACACCCCTCAGAGCCTATCTTTTCGTTTCTAACTTTAAGCATTTTACTTAAAGTAAGAATTTGTTTACACCCCACTTAAATGTACACCCAAATCGCCTTAGCCTACCTTGTATGCACTCATTTTTAGTGCATTATTGTGACAACATTGGTTTAAACCCCAAGTTAATTATCTAATTGATTACATGGTTGCTAAGTCGAGTCATATCCTTGTACATATTGTTTTGGGACGATTGGGACTCATGGGTAAAGTACTAGTGTAATAGAGTAATGGGGAAGAACAACATTATTACCCCCATATGTGCTAAATATTTTAAAAGTACTCCAAGTGTTTCGATTATCTTAATTCGAGTCATATTAGAATAGTTATTTGTGAAGTTATGTAAAAGTTCAAGTGTAAGGGGAATGCCGATACGATGTATTATTTTGGATGGTAGGGCAAGAGTGTATGAAAAAAAAAAAAATCGAAAAAATCAAGAAAAATACAAAAAAATGAGAAAAAGAAAAGTAGAAAAAACATACGGACTACCATCCCGTTTCATTTTATGTTTATTTTATGTTTTTGTTATTTTGTTTTTAGCTTTAGTCGAGTCTAGTCTTGGCTTAGCAACGCCATATTGTACATGTAATTAATCAAGATCTTTAACTCGCCACCAGTAAAATATCCTTTATCCAACAAAACCGTGTTTATCATATCCCTACACCTAACGTTATAACCCATGTAAAAGCCCTCTTTGATAGTTTATCTTAGGTGCTTACGCCTAGTGGAGGAGGTTTTTGATCCTTTCCCAAGCCTATGGTAATCTATTTGCTATGAAGTGAGAGATATTATCCATTTTCATTTATGAGATATACTTTTATGACACCTGAGAGATGTGAGTATCTAAACACTACTTGTGAGGTGCTAGTGTGTAATCTCCGTGCTTATTATGATTAAAGTGGAACGACTATTTGTTGTAATTACTTTTATATTAGCGTTAAATGACCCCTAACTTGTATTTTGATTATAATAAAAGCGCATTTGCTTGAGGACAAGCAAATCTCAAGTGTAAGGGTATTTGATGAAGCGAAAAGTGTACGGCTTTTAGGGGGTCATTTAAGCCTAAATCATATTTATTTGATCAAATATTGCCCTAAATCGTTCCTTTTGTCATTTTAGGTACTTTGGAGAAGAAATCTGGAAAAGGAAGCATTTTGGACGTTTTTGGAGCATAAAAGTGAAGAAAACGACAAAGTCTCCAAAGCTGCTGGAAAAGTACACGTGACGGCGTCAAGGATTGCTCCTGACGGCGTCACGGCTTGGCAAAAGAGGTGGATATGACAAATACACGTGACGCGCCAGAAAGTTTTACAAAGGAAGTCTGACGGCGTCACCCTTTAAGGTGATCAAGGCCGTCACGGTTTAAGTTAAAGAGAGACGGCGTCAAGCACAATTGTGACGGCGTCAACCCTTGACGCGCCAGAGTGGATTTTGGAGGATTAAAGAGGGACGGCGTCAGGAAGACCATCCGGGAACCCTAAATTCTATATATAGTTTTGCAATTTTTAGTCATTAGTGTGCAACTTTGTGAGGAGAAACCCTAAGACGAATTTTCTGCCATTTTTAAGGGTTTTATACCCTTGGATCTCCCATGTTTAATTGAAGATAAGTAATCAATTAATCATTCAATATGTCTATGTGTTGTTTGATTATATCTTGTTCTTGTCTTTTAATTAACATGCTAGGCTAGATTTATCTTGTGTTTGCTTAGATCTAATGAAACCTAACTATTGATTATTGGTTGTTGGTGTGTTATTAATTGTATTGGATGATTGTTTATCGATGTTAGGCTTAAGAAAACTGGCTAACCTCCTATACGGTAACTTGCTTGAACGTCTTAAGAAACATGAACCAATGCGTACTAAGGTTTTTATTGTTGTATTTAATGCATGAGCGAATTCTAGTGATCCCATGTTAGGAGCTTCTTAGCCGGCTCGACATAGGAGTGAAGTAGGAGCTTATAGAGGGGGGAAGTACGTACGCCACCCCACGATTGGTATTAAGGAATACACCCGTCATCCACGTAATTAATACACACTAATCAACCGGTAAGAGATACTTAGGGAGTAAGGAAATCTAAGTAAACACATTTCTCTCCTTATAAGTTCCACGACCTTTTTATTTTCAGTTATTTTATTTTATTTGCATTTGTAGTTATTTGGGTTAGTTGACTAGCAACTAATTCCGCCCACTCCTTCAAACCCGAGATTTTACTTGCTTTTATAAAAAATATAAAAATACAAAAAAAGAATCTTCCCTCACCCTTAGACCTATTAGAGTAGTTTTTCAATCCTAACGACACTATTCCCCTAGAGAACGATCAATCCCCCGGTACTTGCCACTTCACTATACTACATCGGTCAGGTACACTGCCTGGTGGGGATTGCAAGCCTCTTGAGATCCCTCGAGAGGTAAAACCTGTTGTAAGGTCGCAAAACCACGCATCACTTTCTGTATTTGTAACGACTGATATAAAGATTTGTGACGCTAATAGTATTAGCTAAAGCTCTGACTATTCTGTAAATTTGATAAATGAATGTGTTCTCGTGAGTACTTGGGCAAATGGTCATTGTATGACTTAATAGTACATTCGGAGACGAAGAAGAACATGAAAATCATTTTTGCACTTTGTAAGAAATTTGACGATCACTTGTGCATTCTGAGAGATTGATATCTGTTGAGACAATGGTTTTTCTTGATTGAGAATATCCCTTTTAAATCCCGCAAATTTTGAAACTATCACCGAATGGTCAAGACCGATAACAAAATGGTAAACTGAAATCTTTTGAACCTTACATCAGAATTCTGAAAGACGTTTACAACTTGCGTTACCCTTGATAAATTTCGTGACCAGAGAGAAACAACTTAGTCCGATTGAGAACGGAGTTTTGGAAAGCTGAAATAGAAATTTGTTGCCATACCCTCAGACGGAATAAATTTTGAGACATTTCAGAAAGAGACTCGGTTATCCTCCCTTGCAACACAGAAGGTTTTGCGTATGCATCAAGACAACTAGAAACGCATCAGAAGAATTACTTCACTACCTGACCTGGAGTTGACAACAGCGGCGGCTACCCCGAAGAGTGAAGACATTCCTTACAAGGTAGAAGTGTTGGCGATGCAGAAGAAAGACGGCGAACTGGGAGCTGATGAAGACGTACAGTCTCACCTCCCTATGCATCTTGGTTGTACTAAGATGAATTGAGAGCGGAAGCAGACTGGATGATGAAGAAACTTAAAGATCGTGCCAGAAATTCACATTACTCCACCACATTCCAAGAAGAACTGCAGGAGGCGTGATGAACCAGACGATTTCGTTTCACTTCCAGATTGATGGACAAACGAGGACAGATTAACCAGACTTGAAGAGATTGAATGTTTTGAATGAACGGATTTCTGAAATAGACCTTTTATGTTTGGAAGAATTGATTCTATGAAGACCGAAGTTATTGACGATTAGTTTTCATTTCCGTTGACTCCCTTAAGCTTCGTTATATCGTGATAAGATCCTCTAATGATTTAAGTCCCCTAGAAGCATTTCAGCCCCGTGCTTATTTTCATATGTTCGATGATGGTTTTGTTCTGAGGAATTTTGGCGAACTGTGGAAAATCTGATGCTTGTGACGGCGTGCCTTACTCTACTAGGCAATCTAGAAATTTTTATACTCTTACGAATAGTCTTATTTCTCTCTTGACTATGACTTTGATCTGGTTGACTCTGAGACTGTAGAAGTACTAGGTGGATTAAGATAGGTTGTTATACTGCGACTCAAGATAAAGTATGATCATCATGAAGGCATAATTATGTGGTGCTAGTATTATGACGCCTGATCAACATGATAATACTTACACCATATAAGGTGCACTCATTGTGGCCATAGGATATCTCGGGGGAGTACCTAAGAAGTTTAGAATCTGTTCTCCGTTGGAATATTCGTGATTAGCGAGACGTTAGGTTCATTCTAACTATGCGTATGCTCTGTTTTCTTTCCTTAAATATCTGGATGAGTTTGGACTCTCGTTCTGCATTCTGTTGACCTTAGTTATGAATCTTGAAAAACTCTTTGAAGAGCTCTATACTGTTGACACAGTCAATTTAATTTGAAATCTTGTTCGTATTCCATGTGAGCTTTCTGAAGATTCACCTACCATCCATTTTATATTGTATGGTTCTTTTGATCCGAATCAAACCAATTTGTCTTCTTCTGAGGAATCTGAACCCACCTTGTTTGATCGAGTCATGAGAAACCACTTGTTTGAAGATCCTTCTGGAAGAACCTTCCCGGGCGTGAGGATTGTTCGTGACGATCTTTTACGATTTGCTACGACCTTGTTTAACCTTGCGACTTCAAATTTCGAGGATGAAATTTCTCTCTTAGAGGGGAAGAAGTTGTAATACCCGAAATTTCAACACATGTAAAATGACCAAAATACCCCTGTAATTTTAAATTTTAATTAATAAACGTTTAAAATACCAAATAAATCCCAAACCTCTGTAAATGAGCTACATATGAAGTAAGGAAATTTTTGTGGTAACATTTTAATATTTATAAAGAACAAAAATATATATAACACATAAAATTGTTGTACGGGCCGAAAATAATTAATTCTTGTATACTTATACATTTTAATTATTTGTTAAATATGTAAAATCAATTTAAAAAGGAGTTAAGTATTGTTATTAAGAAGGAAATCAATCAAAATTAGTAATTTGATTCCATAACATCAATTTGGGCCGAGTATATCTCCCTCCCCCTTTGACCCTCGGTTTCATTTATTTTTCCCTATTATTTCCTCACCGAAACCCTAATAACAAACACACAAAATCCTCTCTTCTCCATCCGATTTTTCTGGAGCTATTGGGTATTTTTCTGGTGATCTTTAAGGCCTAAGGGAGCTGGGAAAAATAAGCATAGGGTTGTGGATTCGTTGGTTTGATCGTGGGATATTTTCTTAGTCGAATTTTTCATCCGAGAGGTAATAATTCATGCACCTAAATCTACACGTCCTAAAATCGATTTGGTATTTTTTCTGATGTTACTTAGATCATATATGACTCATATAAATTGATTATATCGATCCATGCAAGCTCGTTCGATCATATGAATTACTAACGTTAAAAACACATATAAAATAAAAATCGGATCATGCGATTTTTCTGGGTCATGTACATAATTTTTCTGGGCTCTATCATAATCATATCACTCTAGAAAAATAGCCACTTGAATTTTTGAGGCTTAAATCAATTATGTTGGAATTATTGTGTAATCGGATTTTGAGAAAAAAAATAAGGAAAAAGGAAAAAAAAAAACCCTAGTTATGCGATTAGGGTTAGGATTCTTGTGTTTGGATCTGGTTTTTTAATGAGTCTAATGATGGCATAAGGATTGGAGAATGATTGATACAATTAGGGTTAGGTTTTGGAAAATAAAAAGTAAACCGATTAGAAAATAAAACTAGAAGGGTGTGTTTTGTAATTTTTGAAACTTGTGGGATATTTTTGTAATGTATTTTAGACCAGGTACTGTTTGTATAAAATATAATATGAGGGTCTTATGTGTAAAATTTGCAAGAAAGGATTTAATTTGTAATTATGTAGTCCGAATTGAAATTAATTAAAATGGAGGGACTAAAAATGTAAATTCTGGAAACTTAAGGTTATTCGGTGAAAATACTGATATTAAAGGTGTAATGTGTAAATTTGAGTATTTATGGGCTTAATATGTAATTGTTATTAAATTATGATTTGAATTATAAGTTTTGTAAAGTTAAGGGACCAAATGTGTAATTTCTGAATTCTGAGGGTCTGATTCGTACTATATTAATTCTGAGGTTACATTCTGTAATTTTTTAAAATAATATGCTTGTTTGGTAAATATGGATATTACAGGGATTAAATCATGAATTATGTAAATCTAGGGTTTGTTTTGTAAATATTGAAACTAGAGGGGTATAAACTGTAATTTGTGAAACTAAAGGGATTAGGATGTCATTCTGAATAAATGAGTATTTAAATCAGTAACTTAAAGTATTTTCATGTTAGACCTTTGAATTTAGAATATTTGCATTTAAAACCCTAAAATATGAAAATCTGTCATAATTAACCCTAAAGTTTTGCAACTTGATAAAATATACCTTAATCCCATAATAATCTGTAAATAAGGACTTAACCTACTATGTAATAATAGTATCTTGTTAAATATGGAAATCGGTTAATTCTGGAAACCTGCTAAATAAGGAAAGTTGTTATTTCTGGAAAGTTACCTAAAAAGGAAAAGTTGCTAAAAATGGAAAGCCGACTAAAATAAGTAATCCGAATTAAACACTATAATCTATAATAAGACAATCATGAATTTTTGTAGATCCGCTGAAGATGGAGTTGCTTCCGACCCTTATTGTTCTGTTGTGTACTTGCGGTATAAGGTACAGATATTCTGAACCTTCTCACAGGTTTCTCATGATCTCTTTCATTTTTCTGATCTGTCAGCTTCTGTATTGATGCCATTGCTATGATCCCCTTTACTTTGAACCTTTCATATGATTCCCATTTGTTATAATTCCTGATATGAACTTTGTTATGAAACTTGATTCTGAGCCATCTGTTATAAACCCTTTGAAATATGAACTGTTATAACACTCTGATTCTGACAAGATATCTGACTCTGAATTTCCCTTGATACTTGACTCATTACCTTGTGACCTGCATATTCAAATCCTTGTATACCCTGAAGTTTCATTTGATAATATAACTAAATTGAAAACCTTCCTTAATGATATGAAAATGTTTTTGAAGAGCTTTTGAGTACGATGTTATACCAATTTTGAATTGATACTGCACTAAAAGTTTTATGAAAATTTCTTTTAAAGACTATCTGTATAAAAAGGTTTTTACCAAACATCATTTTATGAAAGTCACTGAAAGATTATTTTAGATACAAGTTTAATATGAAACCTTTGAATTAAAATCTTTTCTATAAACCTATAAACCTTTTTGATTATGAACTTTTGATATGACCTATTGAACATTGATTTAAACCTTATTCTAAACCTAATTATAAACTCTTGTTTTGAAACTTAATTTGAACCTTGATATAAGTATTAATCTGATATATTATTTCTGAACATGGACTTGAACATTGTTATAAACTCTGGTATAAACCTATCTAACTTCTGAACCTCTGATATACACTTCTGTAATATCTGACATGGACCTTATAATCTGAACCTTTTGACATGACCCTCTGTTTATGACATGATACTTGACCTTTGACCCACGATTTGATACCCGAGCCACCTCACTAGGCATGAGGGCTTCATGTCCATGTCATTGATGCACCGATGGCATGACTCTAGGGCAGGAGAGTGATGACCTGTCCCGTCCCTGACTTTATTTTATCTGGCGTGTATTGGTAGACTCTGGCCACCTGGGGCGTATGGATGCATCTAGATTTGTTCTGTTTCTGTTATCTGTTTATATTATCTTTTATATCTCTGGTGACTGATGGTGTGTGCGATACACGTCTTTCACAACCTCTGGGAGCTAGCTACTCCATATATAATTGATACATGAGGACACCCCTCATATTATCTGATTACTGAGAGGACACCCCTCTGATTGATGATGATGGCATGGTTATATATATTATATCTCTATTTCTGGGCTCGTGGTGGATTACTGTTTACCTTTACCATATACATTACTTACCTTTGACCATTATTATCCTTGCACTATTTCCTTTTACCATTACCTACTTATTATTCCCTATCCTTTATCCTTACTCCTTTATTTATCCTTTGATTCTGATTATATCTGCATGACATATATTTCTGACACTCTGTACTATTCTTTATTACTGCTTTGTTACCGTTATATCTGTTCACTGAGCTCTCGTAGCTCAGCCGCATTTCTTTTCCTGCGGCAGGTTTTAGTAGGAAGCTGGGTATGAGTGGAGAGTATCATTGGACTTAGAAGACTATACGGTGATAGATATTTTGTTATAGAGATGACTAGAAGAATTTTTATTTTCAGACTTAGTATTTATTCCTCTGTAATTCTGTATTTCCTTGTAATTTCTTGTAACCTTTGTACTTCTTTGTATTATTGAAGATGTATGCTTATGTATGTTTCTGATATGTCACCATTGTTGTGACATCTCTACCCTTGTCGGGTCGTGGTGTTACATGCAGAGTCCCGAAAACCAGGAGGCTGATGTATGTAAATAGTCTCCGCT
This sequence comes from Artemisia tridentata subsp. tridentata, assembly GCA_021014915.2. NCBI lineage: Eukaryota > Viridiplantae > Streptophyta > Magnoliopsida > Asterales > Asteraceae > Artemisia > Artemisia tridentata. The sequence continues at coordinate 205,354,928 of CP139501.1, forward strand.
AAGTCACCATGCAAAAAGGCATTCTTGATATCAAGCTGATGAACCGGACAATGTCTAGAAGTAGCCAAACTAAGAACCGTCCGAATAGAACCAGGTTTAACCACAGGGATAAAGTCTCATCAACATCAACACCCTCTATCTGTGTACTACCATTTGCCACAAGACGAGCTTTGTAAAGACTAAGAGTGCCATCCGCCAAGTACTTATGACGAAATAACCACATACAACGTACTATGTTGGCATCCGTAGGTCTAGGCACAAGAATCCAAGTTTTGTTTTTAATAAGTGCATCATATTCATCACACATAGCATTTTGCCAATTAGAATCATTAAACGCTTCATTATAAGATTTGGGTAACGGGGAGACCGAAGACACATGATAAGTAAAACGCTGAGTAGGACGATTAGTCTCGACATGAAAACGGGTGACCATGGGATGAATCGAAACTGGGTTTCGGTTAACAGTTGAAGTTGGTGGATCATGGGAAACAGAAACTATGGTGGTAATATGAGGCGCAGTTGGGGAAGGTGGACCATGTATAGGAGAATTATGCTCATCAGTGTGGATAGTAGGAGCAGGCGTGTTAGGTTGAGGTTGAGGTGAAGCAGTAGTAGATGTAGGTGACTGTTTGATTATATTGGAGATTAAATTTGAGGTGTCGTCCAAAAAATCATACGAGGGACTGACATTGGGTGTCGTGGAACCAAACGGAAAAACTGTTTCATCAAAAGTAACATGCCGTGAAATGATTATTTTATTGGTGTTGAGGTCCAGACAACGGTAGCCACTATGATTAGTAGCATGGCCCAAAAAGATGGAAGTTGTAGCACGGGCTCCAAGTTTGTGGTCGGCATCAATATGAGGGTAACAAAGACACCCAAAAACACGTAAAAGACTATAAGATGGTGTAGTGCCAGTAAGGCGGGTGTATGGGACTTCATTGTCAATGGTACGTGATGGTAATATATTCAATAGGTAAACGGCCATGTTGAGGGCTTCAACCCAATAGTTAGGAGGGATATGAGCTTGAAACAGTAAAGTCCGAATTAGATTATTAATGGTGCGAATCATCCTTTCGGATTTTCCATTTTGTTGGGAAGTGCGCGGACAAGAAAATCTAAATTGAATCTCATTGTCGGCAAATAATTTATGAAAGGAGTGGTTATCAAATTCACCACCATGAGCACACTGAAACGACTTAATTTTACTCTTATATTGAGTTTTAACAAAATTACGAAACAACATTAATTTGGAAAAAACATCAGATTTATTAACTAAAGGATAAACCAAAACAAATTGTGAATAATGATCCAAAAATAAAACATAGTACTGAAAACCAGACAGACTCGGAATTGGGGAAGTCCACAAATTCGAGTGCACAATGTCAAAAGAAGACTGAACTAAAGTAGAAGAACTAACAAACGGAAGTTTCACGTGTTTGCCAAGCTGGCACGCATGACAAAGCACAGGAGACTTCTCCTTATTACACGAAATAGAATTATTGGAAATAACACGACGTAGCACTTCACTTCCTGGATGTCCAAGTCATTGATGCCACGTATACTGACTAGTGAGATAGGCTTGAGGAATAGGAGAGGGCTGCGTGACAGGGTATAGATCTCCAGTGCTATCATAGCGGAGCAGCACCCGACGAGTTTGAAAGTCTTTAACAGAAAAACCAAAAGGATCAAATTCAATAGTACAATATTTGTCACAAACAAATTGACGAATGGAAATCAAATTTTTGACTATATTAGGAGTAATTAAAACATTATTTAAATGAAGAGGGCGAAAAGGCGTAGGCAAAATACTATGTCCAGAGTTAGTAACGGGAATAGAATGCCTATAACCAACAGCAACAGATGAATAAATACACGAATAAAAAACATCACTAAGATTATTGACATTATCATTAAGATGTGAGGACGCACCTGTGTCCATATTCCACTTACCGGAAGTAGGATACTGTAGAGTCCCGGTAGTAGAAGCAAGTGGCAAAATAGTTTCTTGACCCGCGGGACCATTCTAACTACTTTGTTGAATAGTAGAACCAATCAGACCAATTGAACCCATATGTTGTTGAACAGTAGACGCAAGTGGACCCCCTGGTGAACTGGTAGAGTCGCCTGTTGAACCGGGTAAGCATACTGACCTGGCATATTCACCTGTGGACCTGGCATACCACCATATTGAACCTGAGGACCAAGCGACCCCCCTTGCTGAACCTGGTAACCATTCTGACCTGGCATATTCACCTGCTGAACCTGACCCCCTGCTGAACCTGCCATAAACTGGCTTGGTGCACCCCTTGAAGGTCCAAACGAACCTTTCATGACCCTAAGGTATATAAACTGCCCAGTTATTGATTAATTGGGTTGGGCCAACGAATGTGATTAGGCCGCTGGGTATCCTGGTGGGTAACTTCGTGAAGTAGTAGAAGCATGCAAGGCAAATTGTGAAGTAGGATTTGTAGCAATCGATACACAAGGGTTACCAATACCAATATTATTCCCATTAAACCCAAGTTTCACCAAAAGACTTTGCAACATGTTCATATCAGTGGGGGTGAAAGCATTAGATGGTATGGCATTCAAGCCATTGGGACGATTAGTACTTCCAGCCATGATGTGATTGGGATTGTAGCAGTGAGATTGAGGAAACTAGGGCTTGTGTTGAGAAGGTATGTGTAATGTTGGGGTGTAGTAGGATAGGTTTATAGCTCAATATGCATGCAATCTAAACAGTGACAACAAGAGAATAAAACCAAACTAGGCGACTGGAAACTTGGCTATTGAAAATAAAAACCAAATAACTAAATCTGTCGACTTTTGTCGACTGTAAATCAAAACCAAACAACTTAACTTGTCGACTAGTATAAATGTAAACCAACGATCGACCTTACAACTAAACCTGTCAACTGGTTATACCAACAAACCAACGATCGACACTGACAAAGAAGAAGAAAATTGCAGCGAAAAAAAATAAAAAAATAATAATAATAAAAAAAATTAAATTAATAATAAAAAAAAAAAAAAAAAAAAAAAAAAAAAAAAAAAAAAAAAAAGAACTTGTTTAGGGTTTAAAGGCTCGTGATACCATGAAGGTTTCTAATGTTTCGTATCTCCATTCATTAAACACCGAACCATATAAATAGTTACACAACCCTATCAACTACTTGGGCTTTAGCCCATACAAATACAAACCGAGCTTTATTAAAACATACGACTAACACGTTTGACCTTCTTTTCCCATAAACAAGCAATCTCGTTGATGTTGTAATGGTTTGCACATGGTCGAAAATGTACAATCTTGTCCATGTACGAATTTCATCTATCGTTTTCATGGTGAATTTTCCTATAACCGTGCCTACAACAAAATATGATGCCCTTCCAAATAATTTTTTTATGTCAACAGCGGCGTGCTATATATTCAAACTTACAAACCAAAATGTAACAAAAACCTTTAAAGTTCATTTGCTTACACTTATTTTGATGCTTACTGAGGGACTAATCACCACAATTCATTTATTTCAATCTAATGGTAGGGATTTAATCTAAATTTAATTGTTTAAACCTATTTTCTCCCGACTATATAAAGTTTTTTTTTCTCCATTCAACTCATTTAGTTTCACGTGTCATTTGTTTTTTTAGAACTTTTACCTCTTCATCTGCAAACAATGTCTGCAAAAGAAGAGGCACATCTAAAGTCTTCATCTGCATGATAGAAGACTGTTTGTTTTTTGTGCTATTGAAGTTTTTTTCTTTTTTTTTTTTTTTTTTTCTTTTTTTTTTTTTTTTTTTTTTAAACTATGTTTTGTGATTCGAGAATATAAACCCTTTTGTCAAATGATACTAAAATGTTGAGTGTGAAACAAGCAATCACTTAAAATACGGAGTGTTAAAGATAAGTTTTCGTCCGTTTTATACGTTATCATCCATTTTTTACGTTTTCGTCTATTTTTTTACGTTTTCGTCTATTTTTTTACGTTTTCGTCTCTTTTTCTACGTTGTCATCGGTTTATTACGTTTGCTACATTTTTTTTACGTTTTCATATGTTTTTTTTACGTTTTCATCTGATTTTTTACGTTTTCGTCTATTTTTCTACGCTCTCATCCGTTTTTACATTTTCGTCTATTTTTTTTACATTTTCATCCACTTTATTACGTTTTCGTATGTTTTTTATGTTTTCGTCTGTTTTTTTATGTTTTCGTATGTTTTTTTACGTTTTCGTCCATTTTTTTACATTTTCGTCTGTTTTTTACGTTTTTGGCAGTTTTTTACGTTTTCGTCTGTTTTTTACGTTTTCGGCTGTTTTTTATGTTTCGTGCGTTTTTTACGTGTTTTACATTTTTTTAGTTTTTCGTCATTTTTTTACGTTTTCGTCCATTTTTTTACATTTTTGTCTATTTTTTATGTTTTGACTTTTTTTTACGTTTTCGACTGTTTTTACGTTTTCGTCTATTTTTTTACGTTTTCATCTGTTTTTGTACGTTTTCATCTGTTTTTCTTCGTTTCCATCCGTTTTTTACGTTTTCGTCTGTCTTTTCACGTTTTCGTCTGTTTTTTGACATTTTCGTCTGTTTTATTACATTTTCGGTCATTTTTTACGTTTTCGTCTATTTTCATATGATTTCGTAAGTATTTTACGTTATTGTACATTTCTTACGTAAGAAAACGGAAGAAACAGTTGAAAAAGTAAGAAAACGGTCGAAAACTTAAAAAACGGACGAAAACGTGTGAAAACCGGTCGCAAACCTAAAATATGGACAAAAATGTAAAAAAAGGCTAAGGAAAGCATAAAAAAGGACGAAAACGGACTAAAAGGTAAAAAAAACAGGCAAAAACATAAATAAAAAAAAGACGAAAACGTAAAACAAGCTCGAAAACGTAAAAACGGACGAAAACGTATAAAATGATCAAAAATGAGAAAAAAAACGTACGAAAACATATAAAAACTGACAAAAACGTTAAAAACGGTCGAAAATGGACTGAACGTAAAAAAAAGACGAAAGCGTAAAAAATGACGAAAACGTAAAAAAAAGCGTAAAAAAGGGTCAAAAACGTAAAAAAGGGGCGAAAACATAAGAAAACAGACGAAAACGTAAGAAAACGAACGAAAACGTAAAAAAACATACAAAAAAGTAAAAAAGTGACCAAAAGTAAAAAAATTGACGAAAACGTAAAAACGGACGAAAACATAAAAAAAGGTCGAAAACGTAAAAAAAAAGACAAAAACGTAAAAAACGGACGAAATCGGACTAAAACGTAAAAAAACTGACGAAAACGTAAAATAAGAGACGACAACGTAAAAACGGACGAAAATGTAAAAAACGGACGAAGACGTAAAAAACGTATAAAAACTTGCGAAAACGTACAAAAACGGATATTAAGAAGGAGATGTAGGGTTTGTGAAAGAAGAGGTAAAAAGTGAAAGATTATATCTAAAAAAACAAAAATAAACCTCTGCCTCCTGCAGACAAAAGAAATGAAAAGAGGAAAAAAATGCTTATCTGAAAAAACAAACTACTCCTTAGGGCAGTTCCAACGGTAAAGCAACACCTGCGTTAAGGTTCCAAATGGGTGCGTTAAAGCCACGTTAAGGGTTGAAAGCTAGTTGCGTTAACGCATCGTTAAGGGGTTGCGTTAACCCCTTAACGCTGCGTTAAGGGTATGTTGTGTAAAAAAAAATAATAAAATAAAAAAAAATCACTTTACCCCTTAAAACGGCCTAAACAAGCCGTTAACTTCAAAAAAAAATTACATTTTGGCCCCTTGCGTTTTGTAGCCATTGAATCAAACGGCTCTTTGTAAAAAAAAATCAAAACCATTTTTACTCTCCTATAAATACTCAATTAACACCACATATTTTTTTTCACACTTCCACAAATCAATATACTACATCATATACTTTCATCTTCAACCTTCCAAAAAAAAGTCCGGCTTCAACCTAAACGACGACGATACCTTCTTTAATCTCCTAAGCATCGGGTGGAATAACCCAAACGCCGGGTCATCTTCAAACCCGAACGCACCATCAACAAACAACCCAATCGACAACCCACTTGGCTTGTCGAGCCAACAACTTTACGAACAACATCAACAAATGCTATATTACGAACAACAACAACAACAATCGAACCTAAACACCAATTTCTCCAATATTCAATTTACCCAACATTCACAACAATCTCAAGCCGCAACACATGATGTTCCCGATACTCCAACGTCTCCTCCAAAGCCACACAAACGGGGTGGCAAACGAAAGGCCAAAAAAACAAAAGACCCCGAACCTTTGGAGGATGATGAAGAAAACACCGACTTCATCAAACATTGGAATTGAACCCACAAGAGGAAAAATTACTTTCGTCGTGTTATGTTATCGCGACGGAGGATTCACAAGTGGGTCGAAATCAAAGCAAGGATACATTTTGGCAACAGGTGAAAAATGAGTTTAATAGAATCAATTTTCAAAGGAGAAACAAGGATATGATCCAAGAAAAATGGAAAACGTTGAACCGTGATTGCTCAAAGTTCAACGCCTACTACAAACATTCCCAACGCCAAGAAAAAAGTGGAGAAAGCGAAATGGATATCCTGAAACGTGCCAGACAAATGTATCGGGATGAGCACAGAACCGCTCATTTTAACAATGAGGAGGCTTGGGAGGTTTTGCGGGGTCATATGAAATGGGACGCGCCGGAAGGGGTTGATTTAACCGGCGATGTCCCAAGCCAAACAAACGAGGCATTGTTTGGTCATGATGAACAACCACGGCCAATGGGAACAAAGCATGCTTAAAAGAAAGCTAGATCCGAGAGCACGGGAGGAACGAGCTCGTCTAGCCTATTCGGGGAGGCTATGACAAACGAATATCGTTTGAAAAGGGAAACGTCCCAAGCCGTGTATCGGGCGGCCCAAATAAAAGACGAGACGATAACAAGGTTGGAGGAAATGAAATTTTTGATGATTGAAACTGAAGGGAAGGATCCAGACGTGGTGTGTTGGATCAACGAAGAAAAAGATCGAATCAAGAAAAAATACAACCTCCAACGTCGTCAGTAGATTTAGGATTGTGTTTTTTTTTATGTTGTAGTTTTTTTTTATTTCGTTGTTATTTTTTTTTTAATTTCGTTGTTATTTTTTTTTTAATTTATTAAGTATGTAATTTAGTATGTTTTTAATGAATGTTAAGTTTTTAATAAATGGAATTTTATTATAAGTTTAGGGGTTGAGTTTGAAAATATTTGATTTAAAAGTGAGTTAAGATGAGTTAAGGTGAGTTATGATTGGGAGGTTTTTTTTTAGTTAAAGGTGAAAAGCTCAAAATGAGAGTGCTCTTAGTGTGATATTGGATACATTACCATCATCATCAATTGTTCCCTCCAAAAATTTAGTTACTTCTCGATCATCATCATCAATTTTTCATTCAAATCTAACCGACTGAGATGAGATTGTAACTGATATTGGATACATTACCATCTGAGTATGATTCATCAAAATCAAACACGTTTTGTAATTCATCAGGTTGCATCTATTACTTGTTCGTTACTAATTTAATTTTGTTCAATCAATTTTGACGTAATTCGTGTGGATCTGATTTGATTTATAACTGATGCATTATAAACTGCTTTATTCGATCAATATTGACCTAATTTGTGTTGATATCGGTCTGTGAAGTTAGTTATTGATCTGTGTTGTTATTTTAGGTGTGTTTTGCAATATGTATGATTTAACTGTTATGTAATTTTTGTGCATTTTAATCTAGTTATCGAAAGTCGAATGCTAATAACTTTACTAGTTGATAAAATGGCTCGGTGAAAAATATAGTAGTTGTAACACAAGTGTTCGATAAAATGCTTCAGTAAAAAAAATAGTAGTTTTTACACAGGTGTTTGATAAATTGCCTCAGTGAAAACATTAGTAGTTGGCTCGGTTCACCTAATGAGACTGTTAGGATTTATTATAAAGTGATGGTCATTCGTCGTTTGTAATATTTTATTTAGTGTGTCGTTGTGTTAGTAAGTAGAATAGGCTTTGGGCTTTTCTAATCTAATAGGTTAACATTTTGTGTAAAGAAAAGCCCAAGCCGATCACAAGCCCACCCATCTCATGAAATGTATAAATACCACCTTCCATCCTCATTTGGAAGGTTGATCCTCATAGTGCTTAAGTGTATTCTAGGTTTTGTATTAAGGATAAGTGTGTGATTAATAAAGTTTCTATTCAAGTTCCACTCTTCTTCTTTAATCTTATCTAGTTATTAGTTGTATGTTTAGGATTGATTTTAGACGTTATCAAGTGGTATCAAGAGCAAAATAAACAAATTAAAGATCTAGGGTTTTGTTTGGTGGCGTTACTGTTCATCAGAACACTTGATCGAGTTTCTGTGGATACTTGATCGAGTTTCTCACTTGTCTCACCGAGTTTCTGTCACTTTCTCTCGAGTTATAAAGTCAGTGGCTAGAAAATCTCATACTTGCTCGACTTTCTGAAGTATCATCGAGTTTCTCAAAGTACTTGATTGAATTTCTGAAAGATAATCGAGTTTCTGAGTAACCTGATCGAGTTTCTGAAGTATAATCGAGTTTCTGAAGCACTTAATCGAGTTTCTGAAGTACATTAATCGAGTTTCTGGAGTATATTGATCGAGTTTATGGAGCACTTACTCGAGTTTCTGTGGTTTCTATGGTTGATCGAGTTTCTGGACAAACATAGTCGAGTTTCTGCTCACTTAATCATGTTTCTGATAACTTGCTCGAGTTTCTCCTCACATAATCGAGTTTCTGATAAACTTGCTTGAGTTTCTGCTCACATAATCGAGTTTCTGGAAGAACTTGCTCGAGTTACTGTGGACTTAGTCAAGTTTCTGAATTTGCTCAAATTACTAAAGACTGCTCAAGTTACTAAAGATTGATCAACTTTCTAAAAATTCATCAACTTTCTAAAAGTTCATTAACTTTCTAAAAGTTCATCAACTTTCTAAAAGTTCATCAACTTTCTAAAGTTCATCAAGTTTCTCAAGTTTGCTCAAGTTTCTAAAATTTGCTCAAGTTTCTCAAGTTAGATCAAGTTTCTGAAGTTTGCTCAAGTTTCTCAAGTTTGCGAACCGTAACCAACCCACTCCTAGTTCTTTAACCGATCCAACATCATCTTAACCATACAACAACATCAATGGCAACTCAACAAGATATCCATGCAGCTGGTGCTGAAAACCGTCCTCCAATGTTAGAAAAAGGTGGTTATCTTTCATGGACAAGTCGAATGATCCGATACATCAAAACCAAACCTAATGGTCAAGGTAGACTCTTGCTTAACTCCATCAAGAACGGACCATTCAAGCCTCGTAAGATTCAAGTAGCAGATGGAAATCCAAATGCAACACCTCCCGTTCCACCATCCTTTTGTGATCAAAAGGAAGAGGAATACACAGTAGATGATTGGAAGCAAATTGAAGCTGATGACTTAGCCATGCACCTAATTCAACTTGGTTTACCACGAGAGATCTTTGTTGCTGTTGACAGTTGTGAAACTGCTTATGATATGTGGGAACGAGTTCGAAGGCTTTTTCATGGCACCGAAATTGGTCAACAAGACATGGAAAACAAGATGCTGACTGAATAGGAGAAGTTCACATCAACCCCGGCTGAACCAATTGAATCTTACTACACAAGGTTTTGTACTCTCATGAACGAGCTTATTAGGAACAAGTTGACACCAAGGCAAATTGTTCAAAACATCAAGTTCATCAACAACCTACCAGAGGAATGGGGACGATATGTCACTATTGTCAACCAAACAAAGAATCTTCATGAGGTGAACTATGATCAGCTCTATGACTTTTTGAAGCAAAACCAGAAAGAGGCAGATGAAGTTAGGAAAGAGAAGCTAGCTAAACAACATGATCCTCTAGCATTGATTGCTCAAGCACCAACACCTACAACAGTGAATACACAACCATCATCATCCACTTCCACTCAGAACTTCCCGCAACAACAATATGTTCCACAACAACAACAAGTCATTCCACAACAACAATACCTACAATACTCAGAACCAGAATACGATGACAATGATGACAGTGCTGCTTTGTCTCAAGCATTTACTCTTCTCTCAAAGGTATTCCAAGGACGCTACTCAACACCCACTAACAACAACCAAAGGATTTCATCGAATACTCGCAACAGGCAAATTGCACAGCCGAGTTTCAACATGGGTCATCAAGGACAAATGGTTGGAGGTTATGCGAATCAGCAGGGATATGCTCCTAGATATCAGATGGGTAACCAGAATGCAGGGCAGTATCAGATGGGTCAGTACATGGGTAATCAGAATCAGTTGGGTCAAGTTGTTGGAAATCAAAGAGGTCAGAATATGGGGAATCAGTTTGGAAATGTTGCTGCTCCAGTTGCTGGGAATGCTGGGAATATGAATCAAGAGAATGTGTTAAAGTGTTTTAACTGTCAAGGAATTGGTCACATGGCAAGGAACTGTCCCACTAAGCTAAAGAAGAAAGATCTTGAGTATCTTCAGAAAGCAGTGCTCTTAGCTCAGAAAGAAAAGGCAGGGTTTCAGTTGAATGCCGAGGAGAATGATTTCATGGCTTTGATGGATGATATGGAAGACCTTGAAGATATCGATGCCAATTGCATCTTCATGGCCAATCTTCAGGAGGTGAAATATGATACGGAGTCTGAAGCACCTCCTGCTTATGATATCAATGGAGTTTCTGAGGTACCACCATATGTTACATGTCACAATATTGAAATATTTGATATGTCACCTCAAAATGAACAGTATACTACAACTTCTGCACCCACTTTCGATACATATATGGACACCCCAAGTTGTAGCAATACAAATTTGGCTACTCCAGTTATGGATCCTAATGGAGGCTTCGAGTCTCAGCATACTGAGAATGATGAGGAAACGCGTGCTTTATTTGAATCATTATTGCAAAATTGTAGTATTGAAATTGAAAAGGCCAAAAAGATCAATCGCGATGTTAAGGCCGTGAATGAAAATTTTACCACTGAGCTTGAGAGATATAAGGTGAATGAACGAGCTTTTGAATTTAATAACAAACGACAGTCAGAACTTGAAACTGGTTATAGAGATTCTGTTTTAAGAGAAAAATATTTGCAAATCAAATATGACACACTCGATGTTAATTTGAACATGAAAATTAAATCCTTAAAAAACAGAAATTTCAGAATTAACCAACCAACTTTCTAAACAAAAATCGACTTGTTCTGATCTTGAAAAAGAAAAGAAAGAGTTGCATGCAAGGTTTTCAAAACGTGAAAATGATCTTCTTGATGAAATCATTGACAAACAAGAAACCATTAAAAAGTTGGAAGAATTGCTTGTAAAAATGGGTCATTTTGCTCAAACTCAAAATATGCTAATCAAAGATCCAAACTCGATTTTACATACAATGAAGAAAATGGCTATCGGTTGTGAAAACCCTTATAATCTCAAGAAAGATCAGCAACAACAGAATGTGTTATATAATGGTAATATGCTAAATGATAAACATGATCCTCCCAAAGTTCGGGATTCTTATGAAAAGATTGAGCTTGCTGAAGCGAGTAGAATTAAAATGAAACAAATAAACCCAGAAATCAGACCAATTGATTATAATAAGCTTAACACAATTTCTGGCGTTTATCTTGTTAAAAAAGAGTCACCAATGTTTTTCAAAAGACCAGTGGCTGTCGCAAAACGAAAAGTTGTTTCAAAACATCTTTCTAACATCGAACAAATGTCCTCTAAGAACAGTTGTAACACAAGTGAAACTAGACGATATTTGGATGATCTTAAAAAGAGAGTTGAAGCACTTCAAATGATTGTGGCATCCAAAACAAATAGTAACTACAATGACTGGTTTTCAAGTTTTCATACTGAACAGAAAAAGATGTTTGAAACAGAAATCAATCCTCAAATTACTGCAATTTATGTGGTAGTTCTTAATGTTGAAAATAATCTTTTGAAAGAATCAGCCAACTTTGTCAAGGACCACAAATCCCTGGTAAAGGAAGCTAATGAAAACATTGAACACATCAAAGTTTTGGAAAAACACAATGACACTCTCTTCGAAGAAACTCTGTCGACTGAAATTATGTCCATTATTTATCAAACATATTATGTGGAAGATGATGAAAGACTGAGGGCTGAGACTTCTAAAATTGTGTTAAAATATGAAAATGCGCTTACTAAGCTTGAAAAGGAAAATGTCACATATTTTAAACAACTTGATCAGAAAAAAGAAGAATGCAAGTATGACAAATTGTCGTATGAGCGTTCTTACAAAAACATGCAAGAACAAATTGATCTCTTGAAGTCTCAGCTTGATAGTCAAAAAAGGCAGGGTGAGGAAACTAAGTTTGCAAAACCATCAACTTCGGACAAAGCGGTTGCAAAACCAAAAATGTCAATTTCTCAAAGTGTTCCAAAAGTTGATGTGATAACTGATTTGACAAAACCAGTCACTCCAACACCCTTGCCAAAAGAAAGTGAAAAAGCAAAATTTGCTGATAAAGGGAAAGCTGTTGTCGAAACATCAAATGTGATAGCACCTGGCCTCTATAGGATTAGTCCCACTACTGCGTCTGCCTCTACATCTAGAACATATAGGGCGATAGACAAAAGTGTAAAAGATAATCCAAAAGAGACTAGGAATGCTACTGCAACATCAAAAGACAACAAATTAAATTCTAATGAGTGTACCTTACCTTCTACAGGAATAGAAAGCACTTCTAAGAGCAGCATACCAAAGCCTAGACGCAATACAAGGAATAGAGTCTCGCCTGCCTCTAAGAGTGAATGCAAGAATAAAACTGAAGAAGTAGAAGAACACCCTAGGAATTTACTGCTTTCACATAAGAAACATATGTCATCTGAATGTTATGTTAAAAGTACTGATTCTAGTGCATGTAATGACTCTGTTTGTTTAATGTGCGAGAAATCTTTGTCTGAAAATGTTTGTGATGATATTGTTTCTAAATCTGTGAATGTGAATGCCATGCCTAAACAGAAAGATGTTCCTCCTGGAGCTAGTGCTAAATATAGATATGTTAAAACAATCATTAAAGCAGCTAGGTCCACTACTAGTAGCATACTACCTAGGAACTATCTTAAGTTGTGTGTATGGGTTCCAACGGGTAGAGAATTCATTCTAGAAAATGGTAAAATAAAAAAGGCTAAGAAAGAACCAGTAAAAACCGTCTATGAATGTGATTCGTCTGTTACCCCTAACCCCATGGAACCAAATGATAAACGGTTTCCAAACGCACAATCATCTGTTATTGGCAGGTTATCGAAATATGTCTTTGGATCGTCGACTCGGGTTGCTCCAAGCACATGACCGGGAATCCGAAGCTGCTGATCAACTTTGTATGGAAGTTCATGGGAACTGTTCGGTTTGGAAATGATCATGTAGCAGCTATTCTGGGTTATGGAGATCTTCAGTTCGGGAATTTTTTAATCACTCGGGTTTACTACGTTGAAGGGTTGGGACACAATCTGTTCTCAGTAGGGCAGTTTTACGATGCAGATTTAGAGGTTGCATTTAGGAGAAATACTTGCTTTGTTAGGAATTTGATTGGAGATGATCTCTTAACCGGAAATCGTGGAACCAATCTTTATGCTATCGATATTAACCAAATGGCCTCTTCATCACCAATTTGTCTCATGACAAGAGCTAACGAAACTAAGTCCTGGTTGTGGCACAGACGGTTATCCCATCTCAACTTCGACACCTTAACAAAGCTAGCCAAAGACGACATCGTCACCGGTCTCCCAAAGTTCAAATACACCGAAGATCACTTTTGTCCATCCTGTGAGCAAGGCAAAAGCAAACGGGCAACATATAAACCCAAAACCGTACCCAGTTCGGTCGATAAGTTACATTTGTTGCATATGGACTTATGTGGCCCAATGAGAGTTGAAAGTATCAATGGGAAGAAGTATATTCTTGTTATCGTCGATGACTACTCAAGATATACATGGGTAAGGTTTTTGAGGTCAAAAGATGAAGCACCAGGCATCATCATCACCTTTCTGAAGCGAATTCAAGTCCTACTTCAAGCTCCATTTAGGATCGTAAGAACCGACAATGGCACAGAATTCACTAACCAGGAGTTAAGAACATATTTTGAAGAGACTGGAATCACTCACCAGACATCAGCTGTTAGAACTCCACAGCAGAATGAGGTAGTTGAAAGAAGAAATAGAACTCTTATGGAAGTTGCTCGCACGATGCTGATTTATTCTAGTGCACCGTTATTCTTATGGGCCGATGCTGTTGCCACTGCTTGTTTTACTCAGAACTGATCCCTAATCCATCCAAGATTCAATAAAACCCCATATGAATTAGTGAACAACAGAAAACCCAATATCTCTTACCTTCATGTATTTGGCACTTTGTGCTATCCTACAAATGATAGAGAAGATCTGGGGAAGCTGAAAGCTAAGGGTGATATTGGAATCTTCATTGGTTACTCAGACAACTCGAGGGCATTCAGGGTGTATAACAGAAGGACTAAAAGAGTAATGGAGACGATGAATGTGAAGTTTGACGAGATTTCACAAATGGCTTCTGAGAGACTTGCTCTGGAACCTGCGCTTAACCCAATGGCTTCTAATCATACCAGATTAAGACCCGCACCAAACAGTCAGACTTCTGGACATATCAGTTCAGGACTCGTACCCCAAGGAGCTCAGTCAACTAATTCTGATAAACCAACAAATCAAGAACTGGACACTTTCTTCGAGTATATGTATGATGAATACTATGGTGGAGCTTCGACAAATGCATCACAACAACGTTCCGCTGCACCCGCTCAACAACATCAACCACCACCACCACCGCAAGATGCATCAACAACATTCGAAGCTGACGCACCAACCCCCTCAACGTCATCAACATCTACTCCAGCAACTCCAGTAATTGAGATTGTGTTACCAAGAGTTGGTGAGCAAAACCAAACCACACCAATTCAAGAAGAACAACCACAAAACGATGCTGTGTTAGCAGAAGAACCTTTTGAAAACCCGTTTGCAACGGATTCTACAGCATCTTCGTCAAGGTTACATGAACCATCTAACACGCATTCGTCAAATCCAAGGTACCCTTCAACCTTACAGTGGACTAAAGACCATCCAATAGATCACGTTATTGGTGAACCTTCAAGGCCTGTTCAGACGAGAAGACAACTCGCCACCGATTGTGACATGTGTATCTTTGCCTGCTCAGTCAGTCTAAAAGAACCAAAGAACATTCGGGAAGCAATGGCAGATAATGCATGGATTGAAGCAATGCAGGAAGAACTTCTCCAATATAAATTACATGACACTTGGGATTTAGTGCCGAGACCTATCGACAAACTCGTCATTGATCTTAAGTGGTTATGGAAGAACAAAAAGGATGAAGAGATGACTTTCATTCGCAACAAAGCTCGTCTCGTGGCCAAGGGATTCAGACAGGAAGAGGGAATAGATTTTGAAGAGTCATTCGCGCCAGTAGCAAGGCTTGAGGCAGTCAGGATTTTCTTAGCATATTGATGAAGCGAAAAGTGTACCGCTTTTAGGGGGTCATTTAAGCCCTAAATCATATTTATTTGATCAAATATTGCCCTGAATCGTTCCTTTTGTCATTTTAGGTACTTTGGAGAAGAAATCTGGAAAAGGAAGCATTTTGGACGTTTTTGGAGCATAAAAGTGAACAAAACGACAAAGTTTCAAAATCGGCTGGAAAAGTACATGTGACGGCGTCAAGCACCATTGTGATGCCGTCAACCCTTGACGCGCCAGAGAGGATTTTGGATGATTAAAATGGGACGGCGTCAAGAAGGCCATCAAGAAACCCTAACCGCGGCGAGGTGACGGCGTCAGCTCTATAACGTGACGCCGTCAGATCAGATTTTCTATATATATTCTCATAATTTTTAGTCATTAGTGTGCAACTTTGTGAGGAGAAACCCTAAGACGATTTTTCTGCTACTTTTAAGGGTTTTATACCCTTGGATCTCCCATGTTCAATTGAAGATAAGTAATCAATTAATCATTCAATATGTCTATGTGTTGTTTGATTATATCTTGTTCTTGTCTTTTATTTAACATGCTAGGCTAGATTTATCTTGTGTTTGCTTAGATCTAATGAAACCTAACTATTGATTATTGGTTGTTGGTGTGTTATTAATTGTATTGGATGATTGTTTATCGATGTTAGGCTTCAGAAAACTGGCTAATCTCCTATACGGTAACTTGCTTGAACGTCTTAAGAAACATGAACCAATGCGTACTAAGGTTTTTATGGTTGTATTTAATGCATGAGCGAATTCTGTGATCCCATGTTAGGAGCTTCTTAGCCGGCTCGACATAGGAGTGAAGTAGGAGCTTATAGAGTTGGGGAAGTACGTACGCCACCCCACGATTGGTATTAAGGAATACACCCGTCATCCACGCAATTAATACACACTAATCAACCGGTAAAAGATAGTTAGGGAGTAAGGAAATCTAAGTAAACACATTTCTCTCCATATAAGTTCCACAACCTTTTTATTTTCAGTTATTTTATTTTATTTGCAATTGTAGTTATTTGGGTTAGTTGACTAGCAACTAATTCCGTCCACTCCTTCAAACCCGAGATTTTACTTGCTTTTATAAAAATATAAAAAATACAAAAAGAATCTTCCCTCACCCTTAGACCTATTAGAGTAGTTTTTCAATCCTAACGACACTATTCCCCTAGAGAACGATCAATCCCCCGGTACTTGCCACTACACTATACTACATCGGTCAGGTACACTGCCTGGTGGGGATTGCAAGCCTCTTGAGATCCCTCAAGAGGTAAAACCTGTTGTAAGGTCGCAAAACCACGCATCAAGTTTTTGGCGCCGCTGCCGGGGAATAGTTATTGTTTAGGTTGAGATTTTTATTTTATTAGGTCTACTCACTAGATTCCTTTCTAGTAGGATTTTTATTTTATTTTTCTAAGATTTCTTTAGTCTATCTTTTTCTTTGTGCCCTTTGTTTGTAAAACCATTTTTCATTTGTCACTATGGCGGATGAAATTCCATTTAGATCATTGACAATAGAGGAACAATTATATTTCACCAATAGATTTGCTTCCTACCATGAATTTTTGCAAACTCTTAGTGACATCCGTGAAGATTTGGGGGTAAAGTTAGATGGGTTTGATGAATTCTATGCATGTGTGAATTCTATTAAACGATCATTATCAGGATCAATTCCTTTTAGTGAGACCCGTTGGATGAATTTTGAGGAAAGCTCCCTAACCATGGCCGATAAGTACGATGAATTAATGGATTTGTATGAGCATGATGACCTAGTTTCTAAGAACATGAACTTAGAATCAAACCAAGATTCTGAGACGGTTAGAGTTGAGCCACCTAGCTGCATGTCATGGTTAGGCACTATCATAATACAGGGTGAACACTTAGGTGATCTTGATGTGATGGAGGATCTAGCCGAGCATGATCACATTGATAAAAAAGACCTAGGTTTTATGATCGATGACGATGAATCTCAAGAAACACATGATGAATCTTTTGGGCAATTTGAATATAGCAGTCAGAATATTGAGGATGATCCTTATGATTCGGATATAGAAGTTGAGATGCCTAGCGAAGCACTTGAGATATTAGGGAAAATGTTAGGTTTAAATTCTACCAAAACCCATGATGAGGATATAGGTGATCTTGACACAAGGAATGATGAGGTTAGTAACATAAGCCCGCTAAGTACCTCACAAGTCCTACCATCATTTGAGGCACACACACCGCCCGTGACTTACCCGAAGAAGTAGAAGAGACTTTAGGAATCCCGATGGAGGTAGAACCTTTGAACCAAACACAACTAGAGGATATAGGTTTGAATGCTTATAGTGATCACAACCTTACTCTTAGTTCTAGGGGATTTCCTATTTTTGATGAACCAGAGCCTCAACCAAAACCGTTACCTAATCTTCCATCTTTAGATGTGAATTTAGGAATTAAAAAAGGTCCCGATCCACCCATCAAACCATGTAGTCCGGGTAATGTTAAGATTAAGGTAGTAGACTCTAGGCCATGTGGAGTGGAAGCTAATATAGGAGTGAACCATGACCTTACATACTTACATCACCCATTCATGATTGATCACAAGAAACATTATGGGTTTAAACCGGGTTTATTAGGTCAAGATGGATTCCCAACTAGGAATCTCTCGAAGTTGATAGAAGATGATCCCTTTTTAGGAGAAAACTTTAATTCACCCATTGTCCAAAGTGAGCTAGGTAAGGTTATGATGATTGGATCCCGCGTCTTTGAGCATATAATTCATCCAACACTCTTTCTTCACGTGGCATACTCCTACCGAGTTGGTGTGTATCGCTACTATCACCCACACTTAATCCTAAGTGTAGGGAAAACCTCCCCTATTTCCGTTAAATAAGGGTAGAGTCAGGCTCGTGACTCGAACAAAAACAAGCGCTTCTTGGGAGGCAACCCAAGCTTTATTTGCTTTGTGTGTTTATTTATTTGTTTGTTTGATTTTATTTGCTTCCGTATGTATGTTTAATTTTTATTATTATTGATTCATGTTCGAAACTAAATTGTGAAAATGCTTTATCTTGTTTTTAACTTCGTCTTAACTACATATAAAGGTATTTTGCAAAAGATAAGTGTAAGGGAAATCCAAATCGGTTTATTAGAACAAATGGACATGAATCATAACAATATTAAATTAACATACATATTAGTAATTGTTTGAGTCAAATGCTTGTATCGAGTCATAATGATATTTTGCAGGATTTCCAGGAAATAAGGATTGAGTTTTTCCAGAAATTTTCCGGAAACTTAACATGAAAAATCTGTCAGATCACTTCTGAGGGCGTCAGACCCCAGTCTGACGGCGTCAGGAACAGTTTTCTGGAATTTTTTTTGAAAGTTTTGTTTTTCTTCCGGAATCATAAAATGCTTTATTAAATCTCTAACTTATAAACTCCAGGAATCTGTAAAATAATCATTCCACAAGCATTATATCCTTATACAGATTTATCCCGCCGATGTTATGCAGGTTTTCGTGTTTGTTTTCTCAGGTTTAACAGGTTATTTTGGACAAGGAGATGTATGTGGAATCTAGCTTTTGGCGCTGCTTTAGTCTTGAAGCTTCAACATTACCTTGGAAGAAGATCTAACCATGTTACCTCTTTATCCACCGAGCGAATCAGGGGAGTATTTGATTTCATTCTTTTACCTTATTTACTTTTACATCTTGTTATTTAAACATTGGGAACAATGTTCATCTTAAGTGTAAGGGGGGGGGGGTAAAGTACGATACTTTAGAGAATGCTATTACGCTTGATTTTTCGTTTGTTTAATGGTAGATGTGTAATAAAACTGAGAGAAATACCTGTTAAGGCAATTTTAGTGCCAAATTTAAATTTTTTTTACAACATATAGGAGTGAAACTTTGGTCTTAATGAGCGTCTCACAGATAGGAGTTATATGACTATCACAAAACCGTACCACTAAAAAATTTTCCACACCCAAATATGTGAGGTTCGCCCCTAGAATTGGTAGGAAAAGCATTTATGCTATGATGTGTGTACCGGTAGCACTTAGATTCTAGAACTTGCGTTAGGACCATTCCGAGGCCACAAGTGAGACTACATTCGTGTAGTTAGATTTACTACATGATAAGAGGCATTAGGATTAACCCATTATTTTACACCTGTGTTTTTGTTATAATTACATTGGCTACATTGGTCAAGTAATTCTCCCACACCCTTTGCATTGTACTCATTTTTAGTACACGATACCCCTAGTACACCCCTCAGAGCCTATCTTTTCGTTTCTAACTTTAAGCATTTTACTTAAAGTAAGAATTTGTTTACACCCCACTTAAATGTACACCCAAATCGCCTTAGCCTACCTTGTATGCACTCATTTTTAGTGCATTATTGTGACAACATTTGTTTAAACCCCAAGTTAATTATCTAATTGATTACATGGTTGCTAAGTCGAGTCATATCCTTATACATATTGTTTTGGGACTATTGGGACTCATGGATAAAGTACTAGTGTAATGGAGTAATGGGGAAGAACAACATTATTACCCCCATATGTGCTAAATATTTTAAAAGTACTCCAAGTGTTTCGATTATCTTAATTCGAGTCATTAGAATAGTTAATTGTAAAGTTATGTAAAAGTTCAAGTGTAAGGGGGATACAACCCCCCTACGATGTATTATTTTGGATGGTAGGGCAAGAGTTTATGCACACAAAAAAATAGTAGAAAAAAACATACGGACTACCATCCCGTTTCAGTTTATGTTTATTTTATCTTTTTGTTATTTTTTTCATTAGCTTAAGTCGAGTCTAGTCTTGGCTTAGCAACACCATATTGTACATGTAATTAATCAAGATCTTTAACTCGCCACCAGTAAAATATCCTTTATCCAACAAAACCGTGTTTATCATATCCCTACACCTAACGTTATAACCCGTTTAAAAGCCCTCTTTGATAGTTTATCTTAGGTGCTTACGCCTAGTGGAGGAGGTTTTTGATCCTTTCCCAAGCCTATGGTAATCTATTTGCTATGACAGGTAGTGAGAGATATTATTCATTTTCATTTATGAGATATACTTTTATGACACCTGAGAGATGTGAGTATCTAAACACTACTTGTGAGGTGCTAGTCTGTAATCTCCGTGCTTATTATGATTAAAGTGGAACGACTATTTGTTGTAATTACTTTTGTATTAGCGTTAAATGACCCCTAACTTGTATTTTGATTAGAATAAAAGCGCATTTGCTTGAGGACAAGCAAATCTCAAGTGTAAGGGTATTTGATGAAGCGAAAAGTGTACCGCTTTTAGGGGGTCATTTAAGCCCTAAATCGTATTTATTTGATCAAATATTGCCCTGAATCGTTCCTTTTGTCATTTTAGGTACTTTGGAGAAGAAATCTGGAAAAGGAAGCATTTTGGACGTTTTTTAAGCATAAAAGTGAAGAAAACGACAAAGTTTCAAAATCGGCTGGAAAAGTACCTGTGACGGCGTCCAGCACCATTGTGACGCCGTCAACTCTTGACGCGCCAGAGAGGATTTTGGATGATTAAAAGGGGACGGCGTCAAGAAGGCCATCAAGAAACCCTAACCGCGGCGAGGTGACGGCGTCAGCTCTATAGCGTGACGCCGTCAGATCTGATTTTCTATATATATTCTCATAATTTTTAGTCATTAGTGTGCAACTTTGTGAGGAGAAACCCTAAGACGATTTTTCTGCTACTTTTAAGGGTTTTATACCCTTGGATCTCCCATGTTCAATTGAAGATAAGTAATCAATTAATCATTCAATATGTCTATGTGTTGTTTGATTATATCTTGTTCTTGTCTTTTATTTAACATGCTAGGCTAGATTTATCTTGTGTTTGCTTAGATCTAATGAAACCTAACTATTGATTATTGGTTGTTGGTGTGTTATTAATTGTATTGGATGATTGTTTATCAATGTTAGGCTTAAGAAAACTGGCTAATCTCCTATACGGTAACTTGCTTGAACGTCTTAAGAAACATGAACCAATGCGTACTAAGGTTTTTATGGTTGTATTTAATGCATGAGCGAATTCTAGTGATCCCATGTTAGGAGCTTCTTAGCCGGCTCGACATAGGAGTGAAGTAGGAGCTTATAGAGTTGGGGAAGTACGTACGCCACCCCACGATTGGTATTAAGGAATACACCCGTCATCCACGCAATTAATACACACTAATCAACCGGTAAAAGATAGTTAGGGAGTAAGGAAATCTAAGTAAACACATTTCTCTCCATATAAGTTCCACAACCTTTTTATTTTCAGTTATTTTATTTTATTTGCAATTGTAGTTATTTGGGTTAGTTGACTAGCAACTAATTCCGCCTACTCCTTCAAACCCGAGATTTTACTTGCTTTTATAAAAATATAAAAAATACAAAAAGAATCTTCCCTCACCCTTAGACCTATTAGAGTAGTTTTTCAATCCTAACGACACTATTCCCCTAGAGAACGATCAATCCCCCGGTACTTGCCACTACACTATACTACATCGGTCAGGTACACTGCCTGGTGGGGATTGCAAGCCTCTTGAGATCCCTCGAGAGGTAAAACCTGTTGTAAGGTCGCAAAACCACGCATCACATATGCAGCTCACAAAAACATCACAGTCTATCAGATGGATATCAAGACAGCTTTCTTGAATGAAACTCTGAAAGAAGAGGTGTACGTGAGTCAGCCAGATGGATTCGTTGACAAAGATCATCCCGACTACGTCTACAAGCTAAAGAAAGCTATCTATGGTTTGAAACAAGCCCTAAGGGCGTGGTATGACGAATTATCATCTTTCCTACTTCTTAATAATTTCACCAAAGGAACAATTGACCCGACCTTGTTTACTAAAAAATTCAAAGATGACATTTTGATTGTTCAGATTTACGTAGACAACATTATTTTTGGGTCCACTAATCCGAAACATTCAAAACATTTTCAAAATCTCATGAAAAGCAAATTTGAAATGTCCATGTTGGGGGAATTAAAATTCTTTTTGGGTTTACAAATTCATCAAACCCCACGTGGTATTTTTATAAATCAAGCTAAATATACAATTGAGATTTTAAAGAAACATGGAATGGAAAATTGTGATTTTGTTGGAATCCCAATGGTAACCTCACCAAAAATAGGAGCTGACCTATATGGGAAACCCATTGATTCGAAGAAATATCATAGCATGATTGGTTCTCTCATGTATCTAACCGCTAGTCGACCCGATATACATTTTGCTGTGTGTTTGTTAGCAAGATTTCAGGCAAAACCTACAAAAATTGCACCTTCAAGAGGTCAAACGGATATTCCGGTATCTACGAAGAACCATCAACATGGGACTTTGGTATCCGAAGGATTCGGAGTTCAAGCTCATAGCCTTTTCAGATGCGGATCATGCTAGTTGCCAACAAACAGCAAAGAGTACATCTGGGGGAGCTCAATTTTTGGGAGAAAAGCTAGTAGGCTGGTCATCAAGGAAACAACATTGTACGGCATTATCAACCGCTGAAGCCAAGTATGTGTCTCTATCTGTGTGTTGTGCCCAAGTTCTTTGGATGAGGACACAGCTCACAGATTATGGTTTCTATTTTGACCGCATACCTTTGTATTGTGACTCGAAAAGTGCCATAGCCATCTCGTGCAATCCCGTGCAACACTCGAAGACCAAGCATATTAGAGTCCGCTATCACTTCATTAAGGAACACGTCGAAGAGGGTACTGTTGAATTGTTTTTCGTCAAGACTGAATACCAACTCGCCGATCTATTTACTAAAGCCCTCCCAAAAGAGCGGTTTGATAATCTAGTTCAACGAATTGGAATGCGAAGCCTAACTCCCGAAGAGTTAGAAAGTCTTCTTGAATCTTCTTGAATTATATCACAAAGCTTCGCATGTAAATATTTTTGAAAAACAAAATACAAAATTTGAAAAACCAACAAAAGCAAAATATAAAAATAGAAAATTTTCAAAAATACAAAAACAATATAAAATATAAAAACCAAAAATATTCTTCTCACGACATGTCTCCCGTATAATCGATATTCTGTACGTACCTAGAAATGTCATTCAACAATGATACGGGCATGTATAGATGCTTGAGTGAGAGTTCATTTAAATGTTTTCTAAAACATGTCGTTTCTCAAATTTTCTTTAAAACGGGTTTCGTATATTTCAGTACGAAACCCGCGCTACAATGATGACTTCTGATTATTTCAGATCAGGACTCGCATTGTTAATGGCAAAAGAAAACAAAGAATCATTGAGCACATGATCAAGATTTTTCAAAGAGATTTTTCAAAATCTTTCTCCAAATTTTGTGCTCAAGATTCTTCAAAAAGAAAACTCCCTCTTAAACCCAAATGTTTAAAAAATATGCTTTATTTCAGGGGGAGTATAAAAATTAAAAACAAAAAATTCCAAATTCATGCAAATCCGTCTATCTCTCCAAAATCCTCATTTTAATCCGTTGATATCAAAAATATCACGAAATGCTATTTTTGAGGGGGAGAAGACGTGATTAAAATGTGATCAAAAGTTTAAAGATCGTGGATTGAATCTCAAAAGAGCTCGACTCAAGATTTTAACCCTCGAATTGACGAAAATTAAATGTCCGTAATCGAAAAGACTTGTCCGGGACGAGTAATAATTTCAAGCTGGTTATCCAGTGATGTAAACGTGTCTCGCAAAGGACTTGTCTGAGTAGAATGTACCAATTCGAGAGATGATCAGTGAATATGACCGGGACGGGTAATAATTTCAAGCTAGTCTAACTAGTGATGTAAACGTGTCTCGCAAAGGTCATGTTCATTGAAAATCAATCAATTCAAATGTGCGAACTCTACCCAACATGTGCAAATTTATATTAAAAATGCAATAGCACATGTGAAGGGGGAGTATTTCAAAAAATGCAAAAACTCTCGAAGTGTTAACTAAATGTGTTTTACTTATAAACACTTTGAGAGATTTTCATAAAAAGGTTTTATGGCTTGTGATCATCAAATCTAGGATAATCATGGAGTAATAAGGTGATTATGGTTAGGTTTATGTCCAATGATCCGCCAAGCCGGAAGGATCTACCCAAGGACAATTCCAATAGATTAGAATTAGAAGTCCTTAGGAAAGATTGAAAAAAAGGAGTAAATGAGAAAGGGAAAGAAGGGGTTGAAGAATTAAAAAGAAAAGTTTAATGAAAGGGTGAAAAGAAATAGCCCTCCATGAAAACTTAGGGAAGAAACCGGGTCAATACATCTGCTATTGGTATTCACTAAGGTGATACTGATATTGAAGACAAGACGTCATGGACCCAGTGACGCACTGCACCACCCCTCCTAGCCACTCAGATATCTCTTAAAAGATATTTGTTTCATTTCTCACGAAGAACACTGCATAATCTATCGGCCTCTCACTCCAAGATGTGTTGATATTGAAAAGGTGGCACTCTGCTCCATGCCTCCGACTACTAAAACTAAAACGCACATTATCGAGTCTAGAGCCATGAGATTCATTAAAAGATCTCTTAGGAACACTTCCAATATAATACACTTGTGTTCGCCAAAAAGGACACAAGTTGTAAGAGTCTTAATGAGATCTAAGGATCTTGCCACTAATATCATGATGGTTACATGCTTCAAACGGTCTACAGTCGTGGGGTGATCTCCAGCGACTCACTGAATTGTGGGTGCACTTTGGTGTGTCTGTGTAAGCCCTTTCGAGGGTGTCCGGTTCAGAAGGGCCTGGGTTAGGATTAGAGAAAGTCTTTACACTATGCTGTCGACAATCTCGAAATCCAAATCTGTAAGTGCTGGACGTATTATTGCTAACTGTTTTATGCAGGTACTACAAAAGTCCATCAACCATCATCCGATGTATCCAACATCTTCTCCTCCGCATACTCATACGTACAAAAATCATCCTCAACAGAGCTCAAGTGTAAAAGTTCAAGACTAAAAGATCAAGTGAAAGACAAAGTGCAACAACAAAGTCAAGAAGCTAATCAAGACGTCAAGAACAAAGTAATGAATCATGAAAGGATGACAAGTACGAAGATCATGAGGTATGAGCATGTTGGAGGACGCGAAGCCAAAGTAAAGAAGATGCTGATCAAGGAAAGAACCACAAAAAGACAATACTTTGAAGATCACAGTGCATGAAGGAACAAGAACTAAAACTATTATACAACGAGACACAAGGCACAAGATATTGAAGACGAAAGGCCACATCACTCAGAGCATCATTTGAATGACCATCCCTTAGGGGGAGATTGTTAGGATTTATTATAAAGTGATGGTCATTCGTCGTTTGTAATATTTTATTTAGTGTGTCGTTGTGTTAGTAAGTAGAATAGGCTTTGGGCTTTTCTAATCTAATAGGTTAACATTTTGTGTAAAGAAAAGCCCAAGCCCATCACAAGCCCACCCATCTCATGAAATGTATGAATAACACCTTCCATCCTTATTTGGAAGGTTGATCCTCATAGTGCTTAAGAGTATTCTAGGTTTTGTATTAAGGATAAGTGTGTGATTAATAAAGTTTCTATTCAAGTACCACTCTTCTTCTTTAATCTTATCTATTTATTAGTTGTATGTTTAGGATTGATTTTAGATGTTATCAGAGACCTTTGGGATGCTTTATCACTATGCCCCTTGGAGATGGTTTAGAAATTACCTTTGTGCTAGTAGTGATTGTGTGATTGTTAGTATCGACTGACAAAGAGTATTCTGTTGTTGGTACAAACCTTAGAGTGGAGCCTTGTGTTACCAAACATATAGATACAAAAAAACATTATAAACACAACGTGATTCCTCGAATCAAAACAAATCTTCATTTCTGCAAGTTTCAGGAAAACACAAGGCTAGATTGTAGATTTGGACAAATAACGGAACACTACTGCCACCTTTGTCAATAGCAACTATTACATTTAATTATAGATAGTTGGAGGCTTAGATTATTTACCCGTATTTGGTTAATTATTATTCTTTGGTTAAGTATTTGGTTCTGGAATACAGTTGTTATCATTCACGCTGCCCAAATATGTTTCCTTTCTAGGACCATGAAGGCCTATGCCATATTTAAAGAACTAGAAAATTAAATATTAAATGATAAAGAACAAATTAGCTGTTATGAGATATACAAACGGAGGGTAAAGACATTAGTTGTGGTAACTAATCATGAAATCTGTCTTGGTGTATCAGGAAGTGCGAAGAGCTATTTAGAAAGCATATGTTGTAGCCAAAGTTGATAAGAGAGTTAACAAGGCAGTAGCAGGCACCAATAGAGCAGCCAATGCCGCTAGGATAGCTGCCATGTAGACAAGTACAGAAACGGATGCACCACAGGACTAACAACGACGGGCTTCCTATACCAGTGGTGTAAAACTTCCATCAAACTGAAGTTCAGTTAACAAGTGTGAAAGTATGGGAGAAGTAGTTCACTTTTACTATATATCAAATGTGAGTACAAAAATGAATCATTAGATCAAATGTGGAACCAAGATGATGATAATGGTGAAACCACGGCCCAAAAGGAAAAAAAGGTTGTGGTCAGTTCCCGAAGTTTTAAAGCTCATCCAGGGAGTATCTAAATGTGGTGTTGGGAAATGGGCGGAAATGAAAAAGTTGTTTTGAAGAAAGCCCTCAACGGTCATCTGGAGATTTTGAGATATGTTGTGCTCCCTCACACTAGTTCTTAATTTGCATGATCAGTGTCCATGTTGTACTTTGGGCTTTCAAGATAAGCGGCAAAATCTTTGAACAACGAAGTGCAAATCAGCATCTAGCATAGGAAGGGTAAGCTTGCATACTAAAGTCAAAATTTATACATTTGACCTTACAGGTCAAAATGGTCTAATTTTTACACATGGTATGGTTTGTATAGTGTGAGTGTGCATCGATCCCACGTGATATCTTACGTCGGGTCAGGGAGATCTCATAGATTCATCCTTATCCATGGAACCAGCAACAAATTATTAATTGTAAAATGGTTAGAAACCCAAGTTGTCATTTAATGGAGACGTTTTATGAAGTGCAGTGACTGATTCAGCCGAATGCACTTCTCAAAGGTCTTCAAACCTGATTGCGGTATTACTGGGCCAAAAAAGATCACAAATGGAAGGTCATCTATCTCTTTATCCACAAAAGTTATTAGTTCTTTTGTGGGTATTCATTTTGTTGGTCTAGTTCATAAATCCAGAGGTTGCGAAATGGACTGTCATGCGGGTTAGGTAACGGGCAACGGGCAATATTTTTGTATCGTTTGAAATGTGTGGGATTGTCCAGAAACAACTTCTGTTAAATCATTAAAAAAATTTAATTATAATTAGTAAATTTCAAACATAATTACAAAACATATAAATAGTAAAGAACGAAATTATCCATTTGACCCATGTGATGTAAGTTAATGGGTTAAATTGCTACATCTACACACCTCTAATGTACTTAGGATCCACAATTGGAGATGTGAGAATTCCATAAAATGATTTAAAGAATAGACCCTGGTTTTCCCCTACTAAAAATACTCTTGAACTTGGGATGTTTTATGACGACCTTGTTTTCTTTGCAGACTGATATGGACAGTACCAACTTGTATGCCTACATTTCCATCATTGCTCTCTTCGTCTGTATTCCACCTGCTATAATTGTGAGTAGAAATCCATCTCTTTTGATGGTGTGAAGCGCTTCATAATTTGAAAATTATTTACTTAATTCCCTTGATCATCCAATAGTTGGAGGGACCTCAACTCCTAGAGCATGGGTTCAATGATGCAATTGCTAAAGTCGGATTGACTAAGTTCATATCTGATCTCTTTTGGGTTGGAATGTTCTATCACCTCTACAATCAGGTATATATGTCTCTTTCTTTTGCTACATCAAAAACACAGGATTGTCAAATGAGTTATTTTATATCCCACTAAGGGATTATTCCTTGATGGAATCATGCAACAAAAGTTTTAGACTTTTAGCAGATGTATGATAAACGGATGCTTTAAATAGAAAGCATAAAATATATGATTATGTTTCTAGGCATATAAGATGTCTATTCACACACGATATAACTATGTTTAGCAAGTGCAGGTCAAAAACTCAAAATTCAAACTTTTTCCCTTTAAGATTGAAACTCCCTTCTTAAATTGGTACCATTTAAAAATACTAGATGATTACCCCGCGCATAGCGGCGACGGTGTATAATAGCGTCAATTTGTGTGTTCAATTGTTTTTTTTGTATATATGAGTGTGGAGTAAGTGAGAGTAAATAAAGTTAATGGTTTAAATTATAATTAAGTATTTAAATATTTAAGTAACTAAAATGATCATGGACTTATATTTTTTTATAAGGGTAATAGTTTTTCCATACGAGAGGGTTGACCCGCAACTTTTTTTTCCCTTATGTGTGTAGGGTTGTAGTAGATAACGGGATTTGGACAGTGAAAAACTAGAATATTTACTGAGTTTTTGCGGCACAACTTCTGTGGCATCTTATGGAATGTTGGGTCATTTAGCTTCTCTAAAGTAAAACCAATCATTGTGTAGCTCTTTTAAATTATTCTTTGTTTATAATTTAAATGTGATAATTAATATCAATTTTCACTTTTCTTCTTTAGACAAAACACCCACGTGTACCTTGATTGAAAACATAAAATAGATCATAGATTATGAAGTGTACTGAAACTGTTGACGTTAACATAATTTAGTTATGTATACCATAACTAAACTGGCTCCACTGCAACTCCCGGCCCCCAACTTACTCGTTTGATACAAGTGACACTTAATTGATCTATTTTATAGCTTGATTATCACAAGTGATAATACACCAAAATGAAGAAAATATTCAAGTCATATAAATGATGTTTAC
Source organism: Artemisia tridentata subsp. tridentata (assembly GCA_021014915.2). Lineage (NCBI taxonomy): Eukaryota > Viridiplantae > Streptophyta > Magnoliopsida > Asterales > Asteraceae > Artemisia > Artemisia tridentata. The sequence goes on from CP139501.1 coordinate 205,384,357, forward strand.
TTCTAGTTATTTTATTGATTTATCACATGTGATATTTCCAATATATATAATACAAGAATTAAATTTTATTACTTTATCACCAGTGATATTACTCATATGTAAAATACTAAAATGAATGTCATGTTTTACTACTTTATCACACGTGATATCACTCATATGTAAAGGCGAAGAAAAGTGTTTTTAAGTTTCAGGTGATGTCGAAGACGAATGTTGAGCCGGCGATAAAATATGACAAGTGAATGTTTATTATTTCTTTCATATACACTTGGTAAAATACTAAATTCATTATCACATTTGGTAAGAATGTATATTTTATATTCTCGGTTTAGTATCACAATTGATAACACATATATATAGAGAACCAAAACCATAATTATTAACATTTTATATGAAGTTGATTATCTTTTGTGATAATCTAGATTCTTAGTTGGGTATTCCAATTGATAGCACATTTATGTAGAGAACATAGACTATTATCATTAGCATTTTATATTACCAACCAAAAGATTTCAGTACCAGTTGTAAAAATATAAATTCAAACATAACAACAAACACATATTAATCTACATCATTGGATTTCACACTATTAGAAGTGGTAAAATATGGTGATAAAACACACATTAAATAGGATATCACAACAACTAAATAAACATTAACTATGTTTTTGAAATATCACAAGTGATAATAGTGTTTCTTCTTTTTGTTGAATCAGTGGTAGTGATTGAGGAACATATGATATCACAGGTGATATCATGTATGATATTACCTGTGATATCATGTGTGATATCATGTGTAATATCACAGGTGTATGAGCTTCTTCAGTTTGTTTATAAAGATGTTGTGCTTTCTTCAACCATAACTTTTTTAGTTTGTTGATTCAACCATAGATATTTTCAAATCCCGCTATAAAACCTATTGAAACATGCACAATGTATCCATTAAATAGAAAAATCCACCACAAGTCTAGCAGAAGCATCATAACATCTCTTGTTTTCAGTTAAACACCTTTTCTATCATCAGCTTCTTTTGGTCATTCATTTCATGAGAAGGATCTTTGCAGTGTATCTCATTTTCATGTTGTTAAGCTTTTGGAGGAACCTTTGATATCACAGGTGATATCATAAGTGTGTCGGTTTTCTTCTACTTGTCGAATCAGTGGTGGTGATGGAGGAACATGTGATATGACAGGTGCTATCACAGGTGATATCATAACATACATTCAACTAAATAACGTACATTCAACTAAATAACATACATTCAACCAAATAACAACACTTTTTTATTCTTCATGTTCACCACTCAACTAACACATATACTATGATAATGATGAAAAACAATGCTTCTATCTCATTCAACCAAATAACAACATTTTCTCATTCTAAAAAACTAAACTAATTTCTAGAGAGAGTAAAAAAAAGAAAGAAAAAAAATCTTTCTCCATAATACAACATATAAGAAACCAGTGTGAATTGATCGTTATTCTCATATTCTTATCGACAACACTCGCCGGAATATTCTTTCTCCGTAACATGAATTAACACCGTCACCCCCGACTCCAAGTCATCATCTGTAACACCACCAAATTACCGTAGCGGAACAGTAGTGTCAAGGGAGTATTACTTCATAATATAGAACAAGGTATAGAAAACGACCTCTAAATGAGACGTTTTGAAATATTACCAGTAACCACCCCGTTTTTGATATACGCAGCGGAATATAAGTTAGGGTGTTACTTCAAGGATCACAGTCATGAAAATAGAAAACGACTCGAAAAGAGACGTTTTAAATAAAATTGTTATCATTCATTTATTAAATCAGAGTTACATAATATAGGTCCCAGAGGGATTTTCGGAAATACGTTATAAAAGTTACATTATTCATTGAATGATAACATAATGGACACTCTTTTTATAAGTAGAAAGTCCACAGCCACTCCGTGCCAAGTTCAGTCTTTTAATTACCTGAGATAAAACATGCTAAAAAGTCAACACAAAGGCTGAGTGAATTCATAGCGTATAAAGTTATAATCAGTTTGAACACAAACTAAGTAGAAAGAATTCAGTTACATCACATTTCGGTATATTGCACTAAGCCTCATGACACGCAATGCGTTAACAGTTTTCAGTATTACCAACATAATTAAATGAAAGTAATCTTGCCCCCGAGTAGGAGTCTGCCAAAAACTCTTTATAGATTTCAAATATAATGCATTTGTCTATCCGGCTACCACTAAGGATATCCATCCGACTAGTACAAATGGGTCGTCAGGCCAATAGATCTATTCACTATATTCGCGCTCACCCAGCAGGTGAGTAATGGCGCATGATATGAGGGACTTTTTAAATATAGGCAACAGTTAACTTAGGCAATAACAATCAGGAAAGCATACAGAAAATACTTGTGTTCGGTTTAGTAGCATGCATCTCCCCACAAGTTTGGAAAACGTATAAAGAAAAGTGGGACTATGAACTCACCTTGACAGTCTGGATGGAAAACAAATTTAAATAGAGTTGATAAATGTCTCCGGCACGCAACCTGGTTTGGTATGTCAAGTTTCAGTAATCGTTTTCGAATATATAAGTTTCAGTATTCGTTTCGTAACGGTTTGGTTGTTGATTATATGTTAAATTGAGACAACATGAAGTCTCTTCAAAAGTTGGATAAGAATTTATCTTATTTTTCATTTTTATGTTTCCGTTCGTTCGTTATCGAGATAAACGTATTTTTATTTATTAGTTTTTATTATAAATATATTTAAAATATATTTCTAATAATAAAGTTACGCTTTTTACCCCTATAGTTTCATATATTGACAGTTTATACCCTGAACTTTCATAAAATGACAATTTTTACCCCTCAACTTTTATAAAATTACAATTTTTACCCCTCAACTTTGGTCAAATGACAGTTTCTACCCTATAGTTTCAAAACTGACACTTTTTACCCCTGAACTGCAGATCGACATCCATTTAAGTCCAACTTATAAAACTAATTAGAGTCTTGGCAGAAATTACCCCCAAAGCATTTTATGCGTTACACCCGACGTCCTTAGTTCAATAAACGCGTTAAAAGTTACGGGAAAAGACGCTACTTTTTACGACTCTTTTATACACTTTATTATCAACTTAATATCATCTTATTTACAGCTTATGGGCTTGTCATTCGAGCTTATTAAGCTCGAAATAATTTTTAAAGGGTGCGTTCGTACAACAGAAATGAGGGCAGAAAGAAACCGGAATATCTTTGTGATTACTCAACCTTTTTACGACGTTCTTTTTCCTAACATTAGTCAGCTGGGTGGTCTTCATTGTGGCAAAAATCTAGAATTTTTAGAGGTCATATGGTGGTCGAAAAATTAGTCCAAAGTTGGGCGTTGGGGACTGGTTTGCGACAGGAAAGAAAAAGAGAAAAACAAGTTGCGTTTTTGGTTTTTAAGTGTTATAACTAGTTTTTAATGCATATTAACATGGTCATAACCTTATTAAATCCATTCTTAACATGTTTTATAGTTTTCTTGATTTGTAAAAAAAAAATGTTCAAAAAAAAGATTTGTAAAAAAAATATATATATATATATATATATATAAATATATATATATATAATGAATTAGGGTGCGTTTGGGTTTTACTCGACAAAGAAGAAAAAGAAAAGAAAACTAGTTTTTGACCCTAGCTTCTATTAGAGGTTTTCTAGTAATGTTTTTATGGTTATTTAAAGTTTATAAAAGGTAAAGAAAGGAACTAGAATACTTACTTGATAATATTTCGATTAATAGAGATTTTTGGCGAAATAGTTTAAGATTGAGATGCTATGGTCTCTCCTCCTTCGTAAGCCTTTCCAAGTTCTTTCTTAGCTTCTAAGTGGTCTCTAGGATCAGTAATGAATGTGTGCGGGCTGTTGTAGTTGCGGTTCGAAAGGGGTATGTACAAAATGAGGGTTTTTGGTTGGCTATTTATAGGAGAAATGAGATTAGGGTTTTCTAGAGGGCTACATCACCAAGTTGTGGGATTAGTGAGGCATGGTGAGGTGTGCTAGGTCATTAGGGCTCCACATGGGAGGAGGGGGAAGAGATTATGATGTGTTTAAAACCTAGCCTTCTACTTTACCTACAATCTTGGACTAGGTTAAAATCTCAAAGGACTTGCACATGTGGAGTTTTATGAAACCTTAGAAAATAATATGTGGTATATATGTTGCTTGTAGAATTGAAAAGAAATAGTTTAGTTTGATATTTGTTGGATTCGATCTAAGGAAACAGAATGAGATCGATTTGGCATTAAAAGGTGGTACTTTGGGCTATGTCGTGTGGTACCTAGGGTTTATGGAGGTACTAGTTTGTTTTTAGGGTTTGGTTTAAGTAGATATTAGTTAGAAATTAATTTTTGAGTTTACACACATATATATATATGTATATTGAATTATCTAGAAATGAAAAAGAAATTATGTTATGCTATAAAGGGTTGTACTATTAGCTTAATAAGGTTGTACTAGGGTGTAAATATTATAGAAAATTTATTTTTTTTTTAATATTAGGTTAAGTTATATTATTTATATGTAAAATTTATTAGGTTTTAAAATATATAAATGAGATTTTTAGGGTTTTTATGCATAGATGACTTGTACCTTAGCTTAAAGGACTTGTACATTTATATTTTATAAAAATTATATATATATATTATTTAGGGTTTGTGATTTTATTACATGAAATCATAGTTTTATGAAATTAGGGTTTGTTTCGGGAGTTAAAGTGGTTTTAAGATTTCTGTGCTTTTAGAAACTTGTACATTAGTATTTTAGGGTTTAGTTGTTCATAATTGTTGTTTTTAATAGTTTAGGGTTTCTTGGAAACTTTATTAGATAAGAGACGTTTAGTTTAAACGTACGTTAACGAATTAACGTAAAGTGGCAGATGAGGTATCATAAAGTTTTAGACTTGACATATGGAGATGTTTATATGAATAAACATTAAATAAGTTAAGATTGGGTTGCGTGTGAGCATGTTTATCGAGTATGTGAGCTACGTCACATTAGATAATAATTATGATCAGATAATAATAATAAAAATTTATACGTAGAAAAAGGGTAATATTCTTTATTTAGAATATGAGAATAGTTTAATACATAGTGGAATTCTTACAGTGGTTACAGTATCCCCCCGTTGAAAGGAATCTCGTCCCGAGATTCAGTCTATGTTGGTAGATGAGTTAGGAAAAAGATGTGGGTATTTTGCCCGGATTTGATCTTCTCGTTCCCAGGTAAATTATGGTCCTCTCTTGGAGTTCGATCTAACCTTAACGATGGGAACGCGACTTCGTTTTAGCTGTTTGATTTCTCTATCCATGATCTCCACTGGTTCTTCCACAAAATTGAGCTTGTCATTGAGACGAAGCTCTTTCATGGGAATCACAAGTGTTTCATCTGATAGACACTTCTTCAGTTTAGAGACGTGGAAGATAGGATGTATTTTACTGAGCTCTACAAGAAGTTCTAGTCTATAGGCTACTGGACCGATTCTCTCCAGAATCTTAAATGGTCCGATGTATTTGGGATTCAACTTTCCTCGCTTTCCGAATCTGGCCATGCCTTTCCATGGTGACACTTTTAACATTACTCTATCTCCAACTTCAAACTCCATAGGCTTCCGTCTTACATCTGCGTAGCTCTTTTGCCTATCTCGGGCAGCTTGCAAATGTTGCCGAATTTGCACTATTTTATCGGTGGTTTCCTGAATTATCTTTGGTCCGGTAAGTTGGGATTCTCCGACTTCCGCCCAGCAAACAGGTGACCGGCACTTTCGTCCATAAAGTGCTTCAAACGACGCTGCTTTGATACTCGCATGGTAACTATTGTTGTATGAGAATTCTGCCAAAGGCAAATGTCTATCCCATCCTTTACCAAAATCTATTACACATGCTCTGAGCATATCTTCCAACATTTGAATAGTTCTTTCGCTCAGTCCGTCGGTCTGTGGATGGTAAGCAGTACTCATATCTAAATTAGTACCCAAGGCTTTCCGAAGCTTTTCCCAAAATCGAGACGTGAAACAAGAATCACGATCCGAGATAATAGAAATTGGCGCTCCATGTTGTGAGACTATCTCTTTCAGATATAATTGTGCTAAATCTATTATTTCATCAGTCTCTTTGATCGGCAAAAAGTGAGCTGATTTGGTAAGACGATCAACGATGACCCAAATAGTGTCATACCCGCTTGACGTCCTAGGTAACTTGGTGATGAAATCCATAGTTATCATTTCCCATTTCCATTCAGGAATCTCAGGTTGTGTCAATAAGCCAGATGGCCTTTGATGTTCAGCTTTAACTCGTGCATATGTCAAACATTTACTAACATACTCAGCGATGTCAGCTTTCATGTTTGGCCACCAGTAAAGCTTTTTGAGATCCTGATACATCTTTTCAGATCCTGGGTGGATAGAATACTTGGATTTATGTGATTAATGCATAATCACATTTCTTAAATCACCAAAGAGCGGTAACCAGCTTCGGTTCTTTATGCAGCGAATCCCATCAGGACGAAGTTCAAATGCCTTATCCATACCTGATGAAGCGAAAAGTGTACCGCTTTTAGGGGGTCATTTAAGCCCTAAATCGTATTTATTTGATCAAATATTGCCCTAAATCATTCCTTTTGTCATTTTAGGTACTTTGGAGAAGAAATCTGGAAAAGGAAGCATTTTGGATGTTTTTGGAGCATAAAAGTGAAGAAAACGACAAAGTCTCCAAAGCTGCTGGAAAAGTACACGTGACGGCGTCAAGGATTGCTCCTGACGGCGTCACGGCTTGGCAAAAGAGGTGGATATGAAAAATACACGTGACGCGGTAGAAAGTTTTACAATGGAAGTCTGACAGCGTCACCCTTTAAGGTGATCAAGGCTGTCACGGTTTAAGTTAAAGAGAGACGGCGTCAAGCACAATTGTGACGGCGTCAACCCTTGACGCGCCAGAGTGGATTTTGGAGGATTAAAGAGGGACGGCGTCAGGAAGACCATCCGGGAACCCTAGCCGCGGCGAGGTGACGGCGTCACCTCCTACAACGTGACGCCGTCAGCCCCTAAATTCTATATATAGTTTTGCAATTTTTAGTCATTAGTGTGTAACTTTGTGAAGGGGAAACCCTAAGACAAATTTTCTGCCATTTTTAAGGGTTTTGTACCTTGGATCTCCCATGTTTAATTGAAGATAAGTAATCAATTAATCATTCAATATGTCTATGTGTTGTTTGATTATATCTTGTTCTTGTCTTTTAATTAACATGCTAGGCTAGATTTATCTTGTGTTTGCTTAGATCTAATGAAACCTAACTATTGATTATTGGTTGTTGGTGTGTTATTAATTGTATTGGATGATTGTTTATCGATGTTAGGCTTAAGAAAACTGGCTAACCTCCTATACGGTAACTTGCTTGAACGTCTTAAGAAACATGAACCAATGCGTACTAAGGTTTTTATGGTTGTATTTAATGCATGAGCGAATTCTAGTAATCCATGTTAGGAGCTTCTTAGCCGGCTTGACATAGGAGTGAAGTAGGAGCTTGTAGAGTTGGGGAAGTACGTATGCCACCCCACGATTGGTATTAAGGAATACACCCGTCATCCACGCAATTAATACACACTAATCAACCGGTAAAAGATAGTTAGGGAGTAAGGAAATCTAAGTAAACACATTTCTCTCCATATAAGTTCCACAACCTTTTCATTTTCAGTTATTTTATTTTATTTGCAATTTAGTTATTTGGGTTAGTTGACTAGCAACTAATTCCGCCCACTCCTTCAAACCCGAGATTTTACTTGCTTTTATAAAAAAATATAAAAATACAAAAAGAATCTTCCCTCACCCTTAGACTATTAGAGTAGTTTTTCAATCCTAACGACACTATTCCCCTAGAGAACGATCAATCCCCCGGTACTTGCCACTTCACTATACTACATCGGTCAGGTACACTGCCTGGTGGGGATTGCAAGCCTCTTGAGATCCCTCGAGAGGTAAAACCTGTTGTAAGGTCGCAAAACCACGCATCAAGTTTTTGGCGCCGTTGCCGGGGAATAGTTATTGTTTAGGTTGAGATTTTTATTTTATTAGGTCTACTCACTAGATTCCTTTCTAGTGGGATTTTTATTTTATTTTTTTAGGATTTCTTTAGTCTATCTTTTTCTTTGTGCCCTTTGTTTGGAAAACCATTTTCATTTGTCACCATGGCGGATGAAATTCCATTTAGATCATTAACAATAGAGGAACAATTACTTTACCCGGATAGATTTGCTTCCCGTTGTTCCAATGAATTTTTAAGTGATCTTAGATATATACAAGAGGAGATGGGTGTAAAGTTTGATAGGTTTGATGAATTAAGTGCATGTGCGGCTTCTATTAAACAATCATTGTTAGGATCAACTCCTTTTAGTGAAACCCTTTGGAAAAAATTTGAGGAAAGCTTCCTAACCGTGAACCATAAGTTGAATGAATTGATGGGTTTATATACATCACAACTTGAGGAAACAAATGAGGAGGATTTATCCGACTATAGGTACTATGAGCAAGAAGACCTAGTTTTTAAGAACATGGACCTTGAATTAGACCAAGATTGTGAGATGGTTAGTGTTGAACTACCTAGTTGCATGAGTGGGATAGATTTCACCAAAACATATGACACGCATGAGGAATCCTTTAGGCAATTGAAACATAGTTATCAAGTTGAATATTACTATGAATCGGACTTAGAATTTCAAATGGCTAGAGAAGGATTTGAGATACTTAGGAATGTGTTTGGGTTAGATCCTACCAAAACACATGATGAACATATAGGTGATTTAGATACTATGGAGAATGAGGTTAGAAATGCAAGACCGCTAAGTACCTCACAAGTCCTACCATCATTTGAGGCACATACACCGCCCGTGACTTACCCGGAAGAAGTAGAAGAGACTTTAGGAATCCCGATGGAGGTAGAACCTTTGAACCAAACACAACTAGAGGATATAGGTTTGAATGCTTATAGTGATCACAACCTTACTCTTAGTTCTAGGAGATTTCCTATTTTTGATGAACCGGAGCCTCAACCAAAACCGTTACCTAATCTTCCATCTTTAGATGTGAATTTAGGAATTAAAAAAGGTCCCGATCCACCCATCAAACCATGTAGTCCGGGTAATGTTAAGATTAAGGTAGTAGACTCTAGGCCATGTGGAGTGGAAGCTAATATAGGAGTGAACCATGACCTTACATACTTACATCACCCATTCATGATTGATCACAAGAAACATTATGGGTTTAAACCGGGTTTATTAGGTCAAGATGGATTCCCAACTAGGAATCTCTCGAAGTTGATAGAAGATGATCCCTTTTTAGGAGAAAATTTTAATTCACCCATTGACCAAAGTGAACTAGGTAAGGTTATGATGAAAGGAGCACACCCCTTTGAGTATATAATTCATCCACCACTCTTTCCTCACGCGGCATACTTCCACCAAGATGGTGTGTATCGCTACTATCACCCGCACTTAATCCTAAGTGTAGGAAAAACCTCACCTTTATCCGTTAAATAAGGGTAGAGTCAGGCTCGTGACTCGAACAAAAACAAGCGCTTCTTGGGAGGCAACCCAAGCTTTATTTGCTTTGTGTGTTTATTTATTTGTTTGTTTGATTTTATTTGCTTCCGTATGTATGTTTAATTTTTATTATTATTGATTCATGTTCGAAACTAAATTGTGAAAATGCTTTATCTTGTTTTTAACTTCGTCTTAACTACATATAAAGGTATTTTGCAAAAGATAAGTGTAAGGGAAATCCAAATCGGTTTATTAGAACAAATGAACATGAATCATAAAAATATTAAATTAACATACATATTAGTAATTGTTTGAGTCAAATGTTGTATCGAGTCATAATGATGTTTTGCAGGAATTCCAGGAAAGTAAGGTATAGGTTTTTCCAAGAAATTTTCCGGAAACTTAACATGAGAATTCTGTCAGATCATTTCTGACGGCGTCAGGCCTTACAACCTGACGGCGTCAGGTTTTAATTTTCTGAAATTTTTGAAAGTTTTGTTTTCATAAAAAGTTTTCATTAAATCTCTAACTTATAAACTCCAGGAATCTGCAAAATAATCATTCCACAAGCATTATATCCTTATATAGATTTATCCCGCCGATGTTATGCAGGTTTTCGTGTTTATTTTCTCAGGATTAACAGGTTAGTTTGGACAAGGAGATGTATGTGGAATCTAGCTTTTGGCGATGCATTAGTCTTGAAGCTTCAACATTACCTTGGAAGAAGATCTAACCATGTTACCTCTTTATCCACCAAACGAATCAGGGGAGTATTTGATTTCATTCTTTTACCTTATTTACTTTTACATCTTGTTATTTGAACATTGGGGACAATGTTCATCTTAAGTGTAAGGGGGGGTAAAGTAAGATACTTTAGAGAATGCAATTACGCTTGATTTTTCGTTTGTTTAATGGTAGATGTGTAATAAAACTGAGAGAAATACCTGTTAAGGCAATTTTAGTGCCAAATTTAAAATTTTTTACAACATATAGGAGCGAAACTTTGATCTTAATGAGCGTCTCATGGATAGGAGTTATATGACTAGCACAAAAACCGTACCACTAAAAAAATTTCCACCCCCAAATATGTGAGGTTCGCCCCTAGAATTGGTAGGAAAAGCATTTATGCTATGATGTGTGTACCGGTAGCACTTAAATCTAGAACTTGCGTTAGGACCATTCCGAGGCCACAAGTGAGACTACATTCGTGTAGTTAAATTTACTACATGATAAGAGGCATTAGGATTAACCCATTGTTTTATAGCCTGTGTTTTTGTTATAATTACATTGGCTACATTGGTCAAGTAATTCTCCCACACCCTTTGCGTTGTACTCATTTTTAGTACACGATACCCCTAGTACACCCCTCAGAGCCTATCTTTTCGTTTCTAACTTTAAGCATTTTACTTAAAGTAAGAATTTGTTTACACCCCACTTAAATGTACACCCAAATCGCCTTAGCCTACCTTGTATGCACTCATTTTTAGTGCATTATTGTGACAAATTTGTTTAAACCCCAAGTTAATTATCTAATTGATTACATGGTTGCTAGTCGATCATATCCTTGTACATATTGTTTTGGGATGATTGGGACTCATGGGTAAAGTACTAGTGTAATGGAGTAATGGGGAAGAACAACATTATTACCCCCATATGTGCTAAATATATTAAAAGTACTCCAAGTGTTTCGATTATCTTAATTCGAGTCATTAGAATAGTTATTTGTAAAGTTATGTAAAAGTTCAAGTGTAAGGGGAATGCAACGCCCCTACGATGTATTATTTTGGATGGTAGGGCAAGAGTGTATGAAAAAAAAAAAAAAAAAAAAAAAAAAAAAAAAAAAAAAATCAAGAAAAATACAAAAAAAAAAGAGAAAAAGAAAAGTAGAAAAAACATACGGACTACCATCCCGTTTCATTTTATGTTTATTTTATGTTTTTGTTATTTTGTTTTTAGCTTAAGATTGAGTCTAGTCTTGGCTTAGCAACGCCATATTGTACATGTAATTAACCAAGATCTTTAACTCGCCACCAGTAAAATATCCCTTATCCAACAAAACCGTGTTTATCATATCCCTACACCTAACGTTATAACCCGTTTAAAAGCCTCTTTGATAGTTTATCTTAGGTGCTTACGCCTAGTGGAGGAGGTTTTTGACCCTTTCCCAAGCCTATGGTAATCTATTTGCTATGACAGGTAGTGAGAGATATTATTCATTTTCATTTATGAGATATACTTTTATGACTCCTGAGAGATGTGAGTATCTAAACACTACTTGTGAGGTGCTAGTTTGTAATCTCCGTGCTTATTATGATTAAAGTGGAACGACTATTTGTTGTAATTACTTTTATATTAGCGTTAAATGACCCCTAACTTGTATTTTGATTAGAATAAAAGCGCATTTGCTTGAGGACAAGCAAATCTCAAGTGTAAGGGTATTTGATGAAGCAAAAAGTGTACCGCTTTTAGGGGGTCATTTAAGCCCTAAATCGTATTATTTGATCAAATATTGCCCTAAATCATTCCTTTTGTCATTTTAGGTACTTTGGAGAAGAAATCTGGAAAGGGAAGCATTTTGGACGTTTTTGGAGCATAAAAGTGAAGAAAACGACAAAGTCTCCAAAGCTGCTGGAAAAGTACACGTGACGGCGTCAAGGATTGTTCCTGACGGCGTCACGGCTTGGCAAAAGAGGTGGATATGAAAAATACACGTGACGCGCCAAAAAGTTTTACAATGGAAGTCTGACGGCGTCACCCTTTTAAGGTAATCAAGGCTGTCACGGTTTAAGTTAAAGAGAGACGGCGTCAAGCACAATTGTGACGGCGTCAACCCTTGACGCGCCAGAGTGGATTTTGGAGGATTAAAGAGGGACGGCGTCAGGAAGACCATCCGGGAACCCTAGCCGCGGCGAGGTGACGGCGTCACCTCCTACAACGTGACGCCGTCAGCCCCTAAATTCTATATATAGTTTTGCAATTTTTAGTCATTAGTGTGTAACTTTGTGAGGAGAAACCCTAAGACGAATTTTCTGCCATTTTTAAGGGTTTTATACCCTTGGATCTCCCATGTTTAATTGAAGATAAGTAATCAATTAATCATTCAATATGTCTATGTGTTGTTTGATTATATCTTGTTCTTGTCTTTTAATTAACATGCTAGGCTAGATTTATCTTGTGTTTGCTTAGATCTAATGAAACCTAACTATTGATTATTGGTTGTTGGTGTGTTATTAATTGTATTGGATGATTGTTTATCGATGTTAGGCTTAAGAAAACTGGCTAACCTCCTATACGGTAACTTGCTTGAACGTCTTAAGAAACATGAACCAATGCGTACTAAGGTTTTTATGGTTGTATTTAACGCATGAGCGAATTCTAGTGATCCCATGTTAGGAGCTTCTTAGCCGGCTCGAATAGGAGTGAATTAGGAGCTTGTAGAGTTGGGGAAGTACGTACGCCACCCCACGATTGGTATTAAGGAATACACCCGTCATCCACGCAATTAATACACACTAATCAACCGGTAAAAGATAGTTAGGGAGTAAGGAAATCTAAGTAAACACATTTCTCTCCATATAAGTTCCACAACCTTTTCATTTTCAGTTATTTTATATTATTTGCAATTTTAGTTATTTGGGTTAGTTGACTAGCAACTAATTCCGCCCACTCCTTCAAACCCGAGATTTTACTTGCTTTTATAAAAAAAATATAAAAATACAAAAAGAATCTTCCCTCACCCTTAGACCTATTAGAGTAGTTTTTCAATCCTAACGACACTATTCCCCTAGAGAACGATCAATCCCCCGGTACTTGCCACTTCACTATACTACATCGGTCAGGTACACTGCCTGGTGGGGATTGCAAGCCTCTTGAGATCTCTCGAGAGGTAAAACCTGTTGTAAGGTCGCAAAACCACGCATCAATACCCCTCAAATTCTCAGCCTGAATATTTTCTTCGTTTACTGCTTCAGCTTGTGCATTGAGAATTTGGGATGGCAGGTCCAAGTTGATAGTCATGACTAAAGCTCTAACTCGAAGAGGCTTAATTCGTTCCTTCCTGCTTAAAGCATCTGCTACAACATTTGCTTTTCCAGGGTGGTAAAGAATTTCACAGTCATAGTCACTTAGTAACTCTAACCATCGGCGTTGTCTCATGTTTAATCCTTTCTGGTCAAGAATATGCTGAAGGGTCTTATGATCCGTAAATACAACACACTTTATGCCGTACAGATAATGTCTCCAGATTTTAAGAGCAAATACAACTGCTCCTAGCTCAAGATCATGAGTCGTATAATTCTCCTCATGTGGCTAGAGTTGTCGGGAGGCATAAGCAATAACTTTATTTCTTTGCATCAACACCGAGCCTAGACCTTGGTGTGACGCGTCGCAGTAAACAACGAAATCATCACTTCCTTCTGGTAAAGCTAGAATTGGAGCTTCGCAAAGCTTTTGCTTTAACAGCTAGAAAGCTTTTTCTTGATCTTCTCCCCAAACGTACTTCTTGTTCTTCTGAGTTAATTCCGTTAAAGACTTGGCAATCTTCGAAAATCCATTGATGAATCTCCGATAATAGCCAGCAAGTCCTAAAAATTGACGCACCTCAGTGGGGGTCGTAGGTGTCGGACAATTTTTGACTGCTTCTATTTTGGAAGCATCCACGTGAATACCGTGGCGGTCAATCACGTGTCCAAGAAACTGCATAGTGTGAATCCAGAAATCACACTTGGAAAATTTAGCGTACAGCTGCTCTTTCTTGAGTAATTCCAAAATAGTCTTTAGATGCTCCGCATGTTCTTCTTCGCTTCGAGAATAGATAAGAATATCATCAATGAACACGATCACGAATTTGTCCAAATAGGGTTTGCACACACGATTCATGAGATCCATGAACACAGCTAGTGCATTAGTTAACCCAAATGGCATCACTTGAAATTCGTAGTGACCGTATCTAGTTCGGAAAGCTGTTTTAGGAATATCTCCTTCCCTAACACGCAGCTGATGATAACCCGATCTTAAATTGATTTTCGAGTAAACACTCGATCCTTGCAGTTGGTCAAACAAATCATCGATCCTTGGTAATGGATATCGATTCTTCACCGTAAGTTTATTCAACTCCCGGTAATCGATACACATTCTAAAAGATCTGTCCTTCTTTTTTACGAATAGGACAGGAGCTCCCCAAGGCGAAGTGCTTGGTCGAATAAATCCTTTATCCAATAACTCTTGCAGTTGATTGGATAGTTCTTGCATCTATGATGGCGCTAAACGGTAAGGTGCTCGTGCTACTGGCGCTGCTCCCGGCACCAAGTCAATCTGAAACTCTACCTGACGAACAGGTGGTAGTCCAGGTAACTCTTCACGAAAAACTTCCGAAAAATCTCGTACTACAGGCACGTCTTCCAGTCGCTTTTCGTCTGTCTTTTTCTCAGTTACATGAGCTAAAAACGCTTGGCATCCTCTGTTGATGTATTTCATGGTTTTGATGCATGATATTATGCTTAGTCTGGTCTTACTTTGATTACCCCGAATAATCAAAGTCTCACCCCCAAAAGGGATGTGAACCACTTTCTCGTCGCATATAATCCTTGCAAGGTATTTGGATAGCCAATCCATACCAACGATTTCGTCGAAGCTACCGAGTTCGATGGGCATAAGGTCGATGTCGAAAGGTTGGTTTAATAAAGTTAAGGTACAACCTCGGATTATAGAGTTAGTGCCTACTAATTTTCCATTCGCTAGCTCAATTTCATATGTGCGGTTTAAGGCAGTGGGAGTAAGTTTAAGTAAAGTAGCGAAAGTAAGGGATATAAAGCTTTTATCGGCTCCAGTATCAAATAATACTCTAGCTAGATGTTGGTTGAGAGGAAATGTACCCGTGACCACATCCGGGTTCTGCTGCGCATTACCATCTCCTAACACATATACTCGTCTGCGGGCACCGTTGTTCGGATTAGCATTCAACTTCGGACACTGGTTCCTATAATGCCCCTTCTCACCACATCCGTGGCAAGTCACGATTACCGGCTGTAGATTTGCTCCAGTTGCTTTATAGTCTTTGGTCTGGTGTCCAACCTTCTGACACTTCACGCACTTAACAGTGCATGGACCATAGTGGTGCAACGAGCATCGATTGCATAACGGCTTCGTTCTGACATAACCACTCCTCTCAGCAGGGGTGGCAGCATAGGCTCTGGCAGTTTCCTGCCGACGGTTCTATTGGTGATGGTATTGGTTACGGTTTTGTTGGTAATTGTTTTGATTGTTGCGGTTGTTGTTGTTGTGGTAGTTGTGGTTGTTGAGATGGTTATCGTAATGATGGGTATTTCTTCTATCATCAAGCTTCCGCTTGTGATCACTGTTTCCTTGAGTAGAACTGCGCTTGATTTCCCAATCCATTAGCTTCTGGGCTATGGATATTGCTTCTTCTAGCGACTGAGGCTTTGAAGCAGTAACATTTCCCTCGATGCTTCGAGGTAATCCTTCAGTATATTTCTCTAACACCTTCTCCAGATCAGGCACAATAGTTGGACATAGGAGAGTAAGTTCCTGAAACCTTCGATGGTATGCCTTAAGATCCGTTCCCTTCACAACTAGCTGGTGAAATTCATCTTCCAGCTTTTTGATTTTGGTACGGGGACAATACTTTTTCAGCATTATCTTTTTAAAATCATCCCAAGTGAGTTGATGAGCTGCTTCCACACCCAAGGTTTGGGAAGTAGCAGACCACCAAGACAGGGCATCATCCAATAAAGTCCCTGCAGCAAAAGCAACTTTGCAGTCATCGGTACACCCGCTCCTTACAAAGACTATTTCCGTACGTTCAAACCAACGAGCCAATTCAGTAGCTCCTTCTGTTCCTTTGAAGAAAGTTGGTTTACATTTTATGAAGTCTTTATAAGTGCACTTGCGAGCTATTATTGTCTCTCTTTCTCCATTGGGTCTACTAGTGCTTCCAGAACGGGCCAATACTGCTGTTTGATTCTCAAGTGCTGCAGCAACACTGTCTGCAACAAGCTTTTGGATAGCAGCTTGGGACATGACTGGTTCTGGGGAACTACGAGGCATATTTCTACAAGAAGACACATGTTTAGAATTTGCATAGTGACCATTAAAAATGGTAAAATCTAAGATAATCATAAGGTCACAACATGTCCAAATACTATCACATATGTACGCAAAATGATCAACACTGGTCCATATCAATCTATATCATACACAGCAAAATATCATAACCACATATAGTCATAAATAACTTGTTGATTTGTTATACATATAACAAAATACAAGTGTCGTATTTATGCCACATATCCCGTGGCTAAGTACAAAAGCTGTCAGATATAAACTACATGCATATATTCCTGGTACTGAGCCTGCATCTCTCTTACTGTCGTCTCCAGAACTGCGATCCTGTTCTGAGCTGTCGCCAATTCTTCATTTCTCTTTATCATTTCTTCTATTAACATTAATTCATTATCATAAACAAAAGGTATTTCCCGTCTGATCTGCTCGTAACTTTTCTCTGCCTCCTCGCGATTTTCATCCATCTTCTGTTGGATAGTTTCTTGGCCAGTCATTAGATCCTCTACTCTATATTCGATACCCTCGATACGTTCTAACGGTAACTCGTCCAAATGACCCAAAGCAGTCTCAATCTGCTCTTTTTGCCGTTCTAGTCGCGTTAGGAGAGTGGAGACGGTCGGCTGTCGTTGCTGTGCTGTCTGCGAACTTTCACCCACCTCAAATACTCGTGGCAGAGTTGGGATGTCGGGAGTAGGTGATCGGGGTAAAGTGTGATACCGAGCGATAATAGCCCTAACTTCTTCACTAAATTCGAATGGAACAGACGGAGTGTTGGGAATTAAATATTCTGAAGTTAGAGTATTAGAAATTACTCTAAGTCAAAGGTACTGCTAGTTTATGATCAAGGTACTGCTAGTACATCAAGGTACTGCTAGAACAAGAAGGTACTGCTAGTTCAAGTAAAAGGTACTGCTAGTAGAGAATGGTACTGCTGATCAGTGAGTCATAGGATAAGATCGAAAAGATATTTATTGTATTTTGGTCAAACATATACGGTAGATAATATCTTACTCCATGTGCTTAGTTAACAAGTTGTATACATAGATACATGTTGTATCTAATGTACTGACACACAATAAGCATAAGTTAACCAAGTAAGTCGGCCAAGACTTTAAGCAATTTGTAAAGATCTCTTGGACTATAAAAGAGATCTTAGACTAGTGATTGTGAATACAATTAAGTGAATATCTGTTAAGACATAGAACAAACAAAAATCACATAACACAAATCTAGAAACATAAGATTCAAGGTTTTGTAACCCTAGTGATAAACACAAGATCACTCTTATTATTTTGAATAATATTGAATCGTTTAGTGATAAACTTTCTTTGTTCATTGTTAAGTAACAAACATAATTCTTCCATTTCCATAACATAAATAACCTTCTAAGTGTGGTTAAGTAAATTCTGCGTGCTTAATCATATAAACTCAATATATCTTTACACACAAAGTATACAAGGTTTAACCACCTTAACCGTGTGTCGTAGGTCCTCTCAGTTGGTATCAGAGAAAACAGGCTGATATAATTGAATTAGAAGAAACAGAAATGGATGCACATGATGTTCAAACAAATGTTGCTGCAAAGTTGCCCATGATCAAACCTAATGAGTTTGAGTTATGGAGGATGAGAATTGAGCAATATTTCATGGTCCAAGATTACACTCTTTGGGATATCATTATATATGGTGATTCTTTTTCACCAAGCTATTCAGATGTTGTCCTAGAAGGTAAAACAATTAGGAAAAGAAATACTGGACCAGTGTCAAATGAAGAGAAGATACTGAAGAGAAATGATCAGAAAGCAAGAAATTTACTGCTTATGACCATTCCTGGTGAGCAGATGCTGTCATTTAACAAGTATCTTGATGCAAAAACTCTTTTTGAAGAGATTTGTGCATATTTTGGTGGTAATGAAACTACCAAAAAGACACAGAAGAAACTACTAAAGCAACAATTTGAAAACTTTACTGCTTTTAGTAATGAGTCTCTTGATAAGCTATTCTCAAGATTACACAAGCTTGTCAGTCAGTTGGCTGTGTTGGGTGTTGAGACAGAGAAGGAAGATCTCAACATGAAGTTTTTGAGAAGTCTACCTGATGAGTTCCATACTCATGTTATTGTCTGGATGAACAAACCAGACATTGAAACAATGAAGCTCAATGATTTGTACAACAACTTCAAAATTGTTGAACAAAGTCTTAGAAAGTCTGGAATTTATGGTACTAGTTCTGGGAACGTGGCACTTTTGTCATCTCCTAGTATTGGTAAATCTGAAGAGGTAGAAGAAGTTGAAGGTGTTTCTAATGCTACTCATGGTGGTCATTCTACTAGTTCACAAAAAAAATGTTGCAGGACTTGGTGATCCAGCATTCTATGTTTTCATGTCTAGTCAATCTAGTGGTTCTCCTCTAAATCATGAAGACCTTGAGCAGGTTGATGGTGATGATTTGGAAGAGATGGACATCAAATGGCAGGTTGCTTTGCTCAGTATGAGGGCCAAGAAGCATTGGCAGAGAACTGGGAAGCAAATTACCATAAATGGTAATGACACTGCTGGGTTTGATAAGAAGAAAGTGGAGTGTTTCAACTGTCATAGGTTAGGACACTTTGCTAAGGAGTGTAGAAGCCCAAGAAAGCAGGAGAATAGAAACACATGGTATAAGCAAGATAGGAGAAAGGAAGTTACTGTTGAAGAGCCAAAGACTATGTTGGCTATTGATGGTATTGGTTATGATTGGAGCTCTATGGCTATTGAAGAGGAAGCACTACCAAATGCTGCTCTTTTGGCCAATGAATTTGCTCTAATGGCCCATTCTGATTCAGAGGTAAATTCTATTCTAAATTGTACTGAATCATGTCCTAATCTTAAAGCTTATGAAGACCTTAGTAAGAGATTTGAAGCTCATAAAGAAGAGCTAATTGATTCTCTTTTTAATTTAGCTAATCACAAAAGAGGTCTAGGTGTTGTAGAAAAACAAGTCTTACATTTTAAGAGTAATGAATCTCATTTTACTAATGACATCAATATACTAAAAAATGACATTAAGATCAGAGATGAGTGTATTGTTGAGTTGAATGATTCATTAGCTAAACACAAAAATGAAAGAGAAAATGTTAAGGTATCTGTGGATGTTTTAGCACATTCCTCAGATGGATTCAATAAGCTTTGGGAAGCCCAAGTTATTGATAAGGTTAATTCTGGTGTTGGATTTAAGTCTGTACCCCCACCATACAGAGGTGTCCATTCACCTCCAGGTATTGACTTAGTACACACAGGATTACCTGAGTTTCAAGAACCAATCATGGAATATGGTTCTAAGGCCACTAAGAGTCCTAAGACAGAAAAGGTAAGTAAAAGTTTAGATAAAACTTTATCTTATCAGGACAAGGTGTCCTTTGTTAAGAAAGGAGAAGCTATAGTTGTTGAAGATTGTACAACTGATAGTGATAGTGATGAAGAAGAACAGGTTATGTCTAAACCTGCATTGGTTAAGAAAGTAGGAACAAGTGTTCCTAAGATAGTCAATCACAACACTAACAGGCCTAAGTCAAATGTTAAGACTGTTAGGAAACCAGTTAGATATTGTGAACAATATAGAACTACAAACAAGCCCAGAGGTAACCAAAGGAATTGGAACAACCTCAAGTCTAACCAATTAGGTGATGACTTTGCTTTTTACAACAAAGCTTGTTATACATGTGGTAGTTTTGACCATCTTGCAGCTTTCTGCAACCAAAGGGTAACTGGGTATGAAAACAATAGGGTGAACTACAAAAGGCAAACTCCTCAAACTCATTTTCACTCTAATACTCATAGAACTAAACCCAGAACAGTCTCAAACAAGTCTGGACCAAAAGGTCCTGACAGACAAAAAGGTCCTGCTAATACATACAAAAAGGTACTGCCAGTACAAATTAAAGGTACGGGTAGAACAAATGGTACTGTTAGACCTTTGATGACTGTTAACCCAACATCAACAGCTAAGGATGCAAAAACAACTTTCATACATGCATCTAAAACTGTTCTAAGACCCATTCAAACAAAAGCAGTGGTCCACAAACAAATTTGGAGACCAAAGAGTTCAACTACAAAGTTAGCAGATTCTGCTGCTAAGCATGTTATTCACTCTGCTGCTAAGGGTAATAGGGCAAATGCTGTTAAGGCCTCAGCATGTTGGATTCTTAAATCCAATGTTGCATCAACTGTCCTTAAAAGATTAAATTACATTGATGCAAGAGGCAGATCCAAGTCAGTAATGGCTTGGATCCCCAAAGAAAACTAACACTCTTATTTGTGTGCAGGAACATTCAACTGATAAACAAGAAGATCAAGGATACTCAGATAGTGGATGTTCAAGGCATATGACAGGCAACATGTCTTATCTTTCAGATTTTGAAGCTTTCAGTGGAGGATATGTTACCTTTGGAGGTGGTTTTCGTGGCAAAATTTCTGGTAAAGGTACAATTAAAACCGGAAATTTAGATTTTGAAGATGTGTACTATGTTCAAGAGCTAAAGTATAATCTTTTTAGTGTCTCACAAATGTGTGACAAAAAGAACAATGTTCTCTTTACTGATACTGAATGTCTTGTTCTATCTAAGGATTTTAAGATGCCTGATGAAAGTCAAGTGCTTCTTAGAATTCCTAGAAAGGCCAATATGTATAGTGTTGATATGAAGAACATTATTCCTAAAAATGATTTAACTTGTCTTGTTGCAAAGGCCACATTGGATGAATCAATGTTATGGCATAGAAGGCTTGGTCATATTAATTTCAAAACCATAAATAAAATTGTTAAGAATGGTTTGGTAAGAGGTTTACCTCACAAAAGATTTGAAAATGATCAAACATGCATTTCTTGTCTAAAAGGCAAACAACACAAAGCCACTTGTAAGCCCAAGATTATTAACTCTATCAATCAGTCATTGTTTATGCTGCATATGGACTTATTTGGACCTGTTTCAGTAAGGAGTATACAACATAAAAAATATTGTCTTGTTATAACTGATGACTATAGCAGATTTACATGGGTTTTCTTTTTAGTGTCTAAGGATGAGACATCAAGCATCCTTAAGGACTTTATTACACAGATAGAAAATCAAGTAAGCAAGAAAGTAAAAGTCATTAGGAGTGATAATGGGACAGAGTTTAAAAATAGAGTTATGGATGATTTCTGCAAAGAAAAAGGTATTAGAAGAGAATATAGTGTTGCTAGAACACCACAACAGAATGGTGTGGCTGAAAGAAAGAATAGAACACTAATTGAAGCTACTAGAACAATGTTAGCTGATTCTAAGCTACCTATAATCTTTTGGGCAGAGGCAATCAACACTGCTTGCTATGTTCAAAATAGAGTTTTAGTTGTGCAGCCTCACAATAAGACATCATATGAACTCTTTAATGGTAGAACTCCTGCAATAGGATTTCTTAGACCTTTTGGATGTCATGTGACAATTCTCAATACCTTAGACCATTTAGGAAAATTTGATGGTAAAGCAGATGAAGGTTTCTTAGTTGGATATTCTCTTGTTAGCAAAGCTTTTAGAGTTTACAACTTAAGAACTGAGAAAGTACAAGAAGAACTACATGTGGAGTTTCTGGAAAACAAATCCAATGTAGTAGGCCAAGGACCAAAATGGATATTTGATCTTGAATATCTAACAAATTCTATGAATTATATACCTTTTGTTGCAGAAACTAATAATTTTTCAGGTTCACAAGCAACAAACGAGGTGGAGTTAGATAAAGATCAATCTGATGGCACAATGCCAATATGGTCAAGTACTAGTGTGGAATCAACTTCAACAAATGATGTATCTTCTTCTAGTAAAGCTAAAGGAGATGTTGAAGATGAGTACAAGAATGATGGAACAAAGGAACAACTCAATATTTCAAATATTGATGGTACTGCTGACACAGAGCAAGGTACTGCTAGTATCCATAAAGGTACTGTTAGTACATTTGGAGGTACGGCTAGTTCATTTGAAGATACTGCTGGTCCTTCAACTTCAAGAGAAGCAGAGTTCCAAGTAGATGAAGTGGATTTGGGTAATCTTCCACTATCTTATCAAGTTCCTTCTACACCACACACAAGGATCCACAAAGTTCACTCCCTGGATAATGTGATTGGAGATATACAATCTGGTGTGAAGACAAGAAGATAATTGGTCTCTTCAGACCAACAAGGGATTCTTGATGCTCTTTATGCTTCAAAACAACATGAGGTTTCAAACTCTTGTTTGTTTGTATGTTTTCTCTCTCAAAAGGAACCAAAGAATATTCTTACAGCCCTAGATGATTCAAGCTGGGTAGAGGCTATGCAAGAAGAGCTTCTTCAGTTCAAGATTCAAAAGGTTTGGGTGCTAGTTGATTTACCTAGAAATGAAAAGGTGATTGGCACTAGATGGGTTTTTAAGAACAAAAGGGATGAAAGAGGGATAGTTATTAGAAATAAGGCTAGATTAGTAGCCCAAGGGTACACATAGGAAGAAGGGATAGATTATGATGAAGTTTATGCTCCAGTAGCAAGGATTGAGGCAATTAGGCTGTTTCTAGCTTATGCTTCATTTTTAGGCTTCACAGTCTACCAAATGGATGTCAAGAGTGCATTTTTATATGGTACAATTGGAAAAGAGGTGTATGTTTCACAACCTCCAGGTTTCATTGACCCTGACAATCCAAACAAAGTGTACAGAGTAATGAAAGCTCTATATGGCCTTCATCAGGTACCAAGAGCTTGGTATGCAACACTAGCTTCCTATTTATTAGACAATGGATTTCAAAGAGGAAAGATTGATCAGACACTTTTCATCAAACAGCACAAGAAGGATCTTCTGTTAGTACAGGTGTATGTGGATGACATTATCTTTGGATCTACAAGGAAGGAAATGTGTTTAGAATTTGAGAAGCTTATGCATGATAAGTTTCAGATGAGTTCTATGGGAGAACTCACATTCTTTTTGGGTTTGCAAATTAAACAATCATCTGAAGGCATTTTTATCTCTCAAGATAAATATGTTGCAGAAATTCTTAGAAAATTTAAATTTGCTGATTCAAAAATGGCAAGCACACCAATGGACTCAGAGAAACATCTTCTGAAAGATGAAGATGGAGAGAATGTAGATGTACACACTTACAGATCTATGATAGGCTCTTTGATGTATCTTACATCATCTAGACCAGACATCATGTTCCCTGTTTGTGTTTGTGCAAGATTTCAAGTTACTCCAAAGGTTTCTCATTTAACTGCAGTCAAGAGACTTTTTAGATATCTTAAAGGACAACCAAGGTTGGGTATATGGTATTCTAGAGACTCTCCTTTTGACTTGGTAGCATTTTCGGATAGTGATTATGCTGGTGCTAGCTTGGACAGAAAGTCAACAACTGGAGGATGTCAATTCCTTGGATGTAGACTTGTCTCATGGCAGTGTAAGAAGCAAACAAGTGTGGCAAATTCAACAACTGAAGCTGAATATATAGCTGCTGCAAGTTGGGGTGCTCAAGTCTTATGGCTTCAAAACCAACTTCTTGACTATGGGTACAATTTCTTAAACACTGTTATTCATATTGATAATAGTAGTACAATTTGTATTATTAAAAATCCAGTGCAACATTCTAAAACAAAACACATTGAAATTAGACATCACTTTATTAGAGATTGCAATGAGAAAAGATTAATTCAAGTAATGAAAATTGCTTCAGAATATAATTTTGCAGATCTACTTACAAAAGCTTTTGATGTTTCAAGGTTTCAGTACTTGGTAGCAAGTATTGGAATGCTTAATCTTTAAATTTTACAAATGATGTGTTTATGTACATAAATTTTTGTTGGTACTGCTGGATTTATAAGGTACTGCTAATATATCAAAAGTAAATTGTGTTATTCATATAGTTTGTCTTATGATTATTCTAATGCAAGACAAGTACTTTGTACATTGTTCTTTTGGTTTTAGACTAACTATTTCAGGTATGAATATGTGAACACAAAGGAGATTTCAAGTGAAATGGGAACAGCAGAATGCTTATCAAATTGCTGACCATAATAGGTTTATGATGGACTAAGTTTAGGAATTTAACCTCCTTAAAACTTCTTTCTTGAAACCTAGTTATGATATTTCACATTGAATTGATGACTTAGTTGATCAGATAGTAACTGATACAACTCACTTTCTATCATTTTATACTTTCAAGTATAATGTGTAAGTCTGAGGACATCTGATAGAAAGAACAGCTAGTAAAAGTGAATCTAACACTTGTGTTGGAGGCAACAATTGCTATGAGCTGGAAACCCTGTCAAGAAAATCTTTTGAATAGATTTATCTTTACACAGGCAGTTATTTATAACTGAAAAACATTGGTTCTCACACAACCAGAGGTTGCTTTAAACCGAAATTTTGATTAGGTGTCTGTTATACACTTGATTCTTTCAAAATGGTTGGAAGTAGTATGATTTTTCAATTCTAAAATCATGAACATACTGCTAAGTCAAATGATTTCTTAAACAAGGATTTTCAAGAGATTCACAAAAACCATCCATTGATGGATCATGAATCAAAATGTCCACTGATTCACCTCTCATAGGAGTTAACACACCTAGAAGTGATGAGGACAGCAACTTAAACTTTTAAGGAATTGATGGCTTCATGTACAATATTGTCTGACAACAAGTTCACATTGATAGTTCAGTCAAAGGTACATAGTGAGATCTTCCAAACAAGGGGAGGATGAAACAAAAGTTATTTGCTTCAGGGGAGGTTACAATCTCAGAGAAGGAAATAATTGCCCAGAAAAGGAAGAATAATCCAATAAAAGGAAGGAGAATACAAGAGCATACAAGATGATGTTGAGGTTGAAAATGACAAGAATAGATCAAATATCTAGAAGGGATGAAGCATTTCTAAAGGAGAAAGTTCTATCTAGATCAAACGAAGAAAAGTTTCAATTTCACTTCAAAGACATGCTGGTTAGATGATTTCACTTGTTGAAACAAGCATCCAAGATACACAGCATCATTGCCTCTTACAATTCCTCCATCCAAGGAAATTGCACCATCTTTTGGTACAATGTTTTTGATATTGCTGAAGTCAAAGAAGAACAAAGCAGATCAGTTCAGAATAAGAAGAATAGTTCAGATTCATGAAGTGTTTGAAAGATCTTCTCAAGTCCTCATTTAATTCAGAAAACATGTTTGAAATGATTCACATGTTTAGGGGAGGATTGTTGGGAATTAAATATTCTGAAGTTAGAGTATTAGAATTTACTCTAAGTCAAAGGTACTGCTAGTTTAATGATCAAGGTACTGCTAGTTCAAGTAGAAGGTACTGCTAGTAGAGAATGGTACTGCTGATCAGTGAGTCATAGGATAAGATCGAAAAGATATTTATTGTATTTTGGTCAAACATATACGGTAGATAATATCTTACTCCATGTGCTTAGTTAACAAGTTGTATACATAGATACATGTTGTATCTTATGTACTGACACACAATAAGCATAAGTTAACCAAGTAAGTCGGCCAAGACTTTAAGCAATTTGTAAAGATCTCTTGGACTATAAAAGAGATCTTAGACTAGTGATTGTGAATACAATTAAGTGAATATCTGTTAAGACATAGAACAAACAAAAATCACATAACACAAATCTAGAAACATAAGATTCAAGGTTTTGTAACCCTAGTGATAAACACAAGATCACTCGTATTATTTTGAATAATATTGAATCATTTAGTGATAAACTTTCTTTGTTCATTGTTAAGTAACAAACATAATTCTTCCATTTCCATAACATAAATAACCTTCTAAGTGTGGTTAAGTAAATTCCGCGTGCTTAATCATATAAACTCAATATATCTTTACACACAAAGTATACAAGGTTTAACCACCTTAACCGTGTGTTGTAGGTCCTCTCACGGAGGATGGAAACTGGTAGATGATGGTGGAGGTGGAGGTAAGGATGTAGGGACTGATGGTATATATGTAGGTAACATATATGGGTGTGGATGTGGAAGTGGTGATGATGATGTAGGCACGGGAATCGTTCTTATTCGTGCCGTTCTTCAGATTCTCTCAGAAGAACCTGGGGGTATCTCCGACGATGATAAAGGCGGAAGTATCTCCGTAACCGAAGGGGAATCTAACTCGGACGGCTCTTCGTCTGCAGATGTGCGACCTCTCTTTCTGGCCTGCATGTATGGGTCGTCAGGAAATGGTGTGACATCAGGCATCAAAGTATGAGGAGTGGATTCGATACACTATAAGGTTGTTAGACCTTTGTTGCTTTGTGTATATGATATATTGAGTTAATATGATTAAGTATGCGGAATCTACTTAACCACACTTAGAAGGTTATTTGGTTATGGAAATGGAACAGTGATGTTTGTTATAGAACAATGAACAAAGAAAGTTGATGAGTGTGTAAATACTCATCATTTTACACCAAATAAAGACACAAAAATGACCAAAAATACCCAAATATATTGCAGATATCCTTGGTTTTGTGTTTTATACGTTTCAGGTACAAAAGATTGAAAACAGAGCGAAAACCGGCATTTTTGGATAGACTCGAAAACAATGGTGCATTTGATATAATGAAAAGTCAAAGTCAAGTCAACCCCTGAAGAATATCCAAATATCAGGATTGGTCCTTCGTGATAATTTTCAGATTCGACATATATGGTCCCTGAACTTTCGGACTTGGCAGTTTTGGCCCTTGGATTTACACCTAATTTCCATTTTAATCCCAAAGTTTCACTACTACTTTGATGGACTCACAAACAACCCATCCCATTAAACCCAACCAACCCTTTATCCTATAACCCATCCAAGCCCAAGTGAAATACCCAAGCCCAACCCAAAAGAAAAAAAACCCATAACCCGGTCACCTCTTTTATAGTCAACAACTCGCTAACCCCTCTTTTCATAGTCAAAATCCCTAACCCACAAAAGCAGACCTTTCTTCTTCACCCTATTACCCGCCAAACCATTCACCATCTCCCACTTTTACCTGCTACACTCCACCTCCCCTCCTCAAAAGCTCCCCTCTTCACCATCTCCTAGATACCATTCACGGGATTCCTTGCTACCTCACCAATCCGAGTGACAAATTGGGCGCCAAAAAGAAATCAAAGGCCAAGATCGCTTCTTTTTAATCCAAGGGTTGGGAATTGCTTCCAAGTAGCACAAATGAAGATTAACACTTGCTTATCTCACTGAAGAAACACACATGAGTGAAGACCTAGGTTTTTTATTTTTAGTATAAATAGATTAGGATTTCATTTTTTGTAGTCAGGTTTTATTTAGCTAAAATTTCTAAGGTACTTGTATTTTTTACTTTTCCAGCATTGTAATTCCAATTTTTAGTTAATGAAGTTCTGTTTTTTCTGAAGTCAACAAAAGTCAACCAATTGTTCATTGTGGTTAATTTCGTTTGGATCAGTAAACTTGTGCTTGTAACAGCTTAAAATAAGTTAGTACAACTATGTTTAGTGATTTCATTGGTTAATCTCTTCACTAGCTTCTTGAGCCTTCAAATCTGCACTTATAAGGAGTGTTTGGATTAGCCTATAAAATTGTGTTCTAGTTTGACTTAGGACTGAAACTTAGCTTAGGCAACTTACTTTAGAACCATATATAGTAGTGCAGGGTTAAAAACATTAGTGTATTAGAGAAAAAGTCAAATTTTGCTTTAATCTCTCTTAATTGCATAACTGTTAAAATTTTTAGTAGCATATTCATCATTTTAGCTTTAAAATTTGTTAAGTTTAGTTAATTTAGTCTTAGTATAGATTAAAACAACATACTCAGTCATCTAGGGTAGTTAGAATCTCATTTTAGTCAACTGTTGCAAAATCTGAAAAAGTCAAAAACACACCTCAGAGTTCAGCAGTCTGCTTCAGTATTTTTGGGCCTAATCAAGTGCTTATTTGTGATCTTCCTAGCTTAATTATTTGAGTCCTTAGTTGTTTGCTGGTAGACCTATACTTATTCATTAGTTTCAGTTCTTGGTTTAGCTTATTTGAGCTTAACAATAAGCTCAAAAGTCTCTACTCCAATCAAAAGTGTACTGATCCATCAGTGTAAACTTGCTTTGGATGACTACTTTCCCAGCTTGTTCTTAAGCACTAAATAAGCCTATCTTGGTCTGAACTTTGTCCTATGAGCTTATTGATGTATGAGTTGCATGTTCCTTCTGCTTTTGTGGCTTTTCAGTCCACCCTAGTAGCTTTTGATTAAGCTCAAAGTCCCCCCTTTGGCCTGCTACCTGCCCTGCACATAGACCAGCAGACCCTATGATCCTATGTGTTATGCTTAATTATGCTTATTTATGTTACTTATTTTGATCATCGTTTCTGGTTCTTAAGATTACTTTAGCTTATTCCCAAGTTTTAGCTTATTAATAGCTTTTAGTAGTTCTTTTTCTTTGCATATTTAAGTTCCTTTTTAAGTTTTCAAAACTGATTTCAGTAATCAGCTGATTCAGAGCTGTTTTGAGCTATTCTCTTAGTATAAAAAGATTTTCAGTTTTAAAATTAGTTTGTTTCACTTGTTGGTTTAAGTTTAAAAAAAATACAAACCAAGAAAAAATTAAAAACAAAAACTGACCAGCCTGGGATTCGAACCCAGGTCTGTCAGCCGGCAAACCCACATCCATTCCATCTGCCCTAGCCAACTTTGTCAGTTAACCTTAGCAATAGTTTTTATTTAATCTTGTTTTCTAATCCTAGCTTATTAAACTGTTCTGCTTTTAAACTGCTTATTCAGTAGCTTTTTCTGCTCCAAACAATTTTCATAAATTAGTTATAGTGTAATTTAATTACTGAAAATTTTTCATAATTTTTACTTTTCATTTGCTATTTTTCTCTAATTAATTTAGTTTAAATAGTTTTTAATTAGTAATAAAAAAAATAGAAAAGTCAAAAAAATAAAATTCTTTTTTTAAATTTTCTTTTGTCATTTAGCATTTAGGAAAAATAATTTGGAAGTTGTAGGGTTAATATTTTAGATTTCACTTTTATTTTTGCGCGTTGACATTAATTTTAATTAAAACGTGCGTTTTTAGTTTTAAATACCTTTTGCGTTTCATTGCTTTGTGTAATTATACCACAACACCAAATAATCTCCAAATCCAATCATCAAGCATTTTAATTCCGAACCTAAAACGAAATCCTCGATTCACACCTTGCTGGGACACGACCCGGGTAATCACTTGCCCGGTATCACACACATCACATTCACGGGTTTTACAAGTTGGTATTTTCCTAAAGGATTGACTTGTCATTGCCCACGTATCACGTGTGCACGATACTATATTTATATATATATATATATATACTGCACACGGATCAAATTTTGGCGCCGCTGCCGGGGAGGTTGTGTTGCGACAATATTGTTTAAGGTTTAAACGATTAGTGACTTGAGATCCTTCTTCACGAAGTTATCACTTCCAAAAAAATTATAAAACACAAAAATATTTTTCTTTTCTTTTGTATATATATTATCATATAAAAACAAAAAAATACAAAAAGATTTTCCGTTTTTCTTGTTAAATTAATAAAACAATAAAAAAATTACCGTCGAAAACCAAGACAGAATACTACCTAACTGGGGGTATGACCATTAATAAGTTCCCAAACTAAAGATTAAAACTTGCCTTTGTGTCGCTTGCGAATTCGGCTCACCTTTGATTGATAAACAAACTATAAAGGAGGTTCTAGGATGGTCTTGACATTAAATTGCAGACCGAAAGGAGCGGGTTTTTAAGGACATTTATTGCCCACCTTTGCTCCTCCGCCACCCTGTGCGTTTTTCTTTCAAAGAGCTACCGTACGCTTGTTTGATTTAAGGTTTAAGTTCACTTGTGTTTTGCCTCGGTCTTGTTT
The DNA here is from genome assembly GCA_021014915.2 of Artemisia tridentata subsp. tridentata. Taxonomy (NCBI): domain Eukaryota; kingdom Viridiplantae; phylum Streptophyta; class Magnoliopsida; order Asterales; family Asteraceae; genus Artemisia; species Artemisia tridentata. The sequence goes on from CP139501.1 coordinate 205,414,876, forward strand.
TAATTGAAATTGTTTTTGTTAGTGCATGCGCACTCGTTCTTCTCCGTCAACAAGTCCTTTACGTGAACTCGTGCATACCTCGAGAAGACGTAATCGAAGACGTAATCGTAGGCATTCCGCCTCAATAGCCGAACCCGAGATTCGTGCTATTCCTCCCATTGTCACAATGGCGGAGGAACGTACCATGTCTGAGCTTCTCCAAGCACCCACCGAGGGTTACGGAGATGCTATCGTTGTTCCGGCAATCGTTGCCGATAACTTTGAACTTAAACCGGCGTTGCTAAACTTAGTAACTTCAAATCAATACTACGGTTTCGAGAGGGATGACCCTCATTCCCACATTCGATGGTTCAACAAAATTTCATCTACCATCAAATGTAGAAATGTTCCTCAAGAAGCAATCAAATTGCTTCTCTTTCCTTTCTCTCTCGAGGGGGCAGCCCGGACTTGGCTTGAAAAACAAACCCCTCGTTCTATCATAACATGGGAAGATTTGGTGTCGAAATTTGTGAATGAATTCTTTCCCCCTTCTAAAACCACAAGCCTTAAAAATGAAATCACCAAATTCACTCAAAAATTTGATGAATCCTTTAGTGAAGCGTGGGATCGTTTCAAAGAATTACTTCGCAAATGTCCTCACCATGGTTTCTCCGAGTTACATCAACTCGATACCTTCTATAATGGTTTGAACCATTCCGATCAAGACTCTCTAAATGCCGCTGCCGGTGGTAATCTCTTGTATCGGACGACTAAAGATGCTTTAGCCATCATTGAAAATAAGTCTAAGGTTCGTACTTCACGAAGCAAGCAAGTTGTTTCTCAAGTGAATGCTTCACCTTCTACTTCATCTCCCGTGAGTCCTTCTAGCACCGATGCTAAGATTGACAAACTCACGGAGGCTATTCAAGCTTTGGTTCTTTCCAAGCAAAAGAAACAATCTTCCCCACAAACTTCTTCACCCACTCAATTCAAAGCGGTGGAAGAAACTTGTGTCACTTGTGGTGGTCCTCATGCATACTACAATTGTACTGCCACCGATGGTAGTCGTTGTGATGTTAATGCGGTAGCCGGGTCTTTCAACCAAGGAGGTAACCAATACCGTCCTCAAGTTGACCCGAACTATCGTGTTTGTAATACCCGAAAATCTATAACATGTAAAATGACCAAATTGCCCCTACAAGTTTGAAAAATTATTTAAAGGCTTATAAAGTATCAAATTAATCCCAAACTTCTAGCAATGAACAAGTAATGATCCCAAATAATTTTAACAACTTCATTTAACATTTATACAAGCCAAGAAAATTACTAAAATGCCCTTGGGCGCCTAATGTAAATTAAATTCAAATTCTATGATTTAAATGAAAGTAATTAAGGGAAATAAAAGACATTAAAAATAATTAAGCAAGGCAATTATTTCTATTGACCAAATTTCGAAATTCTTGGCCATTAAACCTCCCCTTTGACCGGTTTAATATTTTAAAAACCATTCATCACACTTTATTCTAGCTAACCCTAAATTCCGATTGGAATAAACACACACCAAGAATTCACATAGCCTTCATTCGACCTCCTAAAAACCCTAGAGCATTTTTACACGATCAAGCATCATCCTAAGGAGCCTAGAAAAATACTAACTCGAATTGTGGTGGCCGGATTCAAGGACTATCGAAATTTCTTGTTTTAATCCACTCGAAAGGTAAAAATTCCATTTTGACTCACACGACTTGGTAAAATTCGTTTCTTATTTTTCTTGTGTTCCTCACTTCATATGTGACCTGTGAAAATTGGTTTCAAGATTTTTAGGTCGTTTTTGAAGTCGTGGTGATTTTTGGTGCATTTTGGCTATTCGCGTACATATTAAATCGTGCGTCTCGTTCTACACGTTCAAATCTTGATTTGGTATTTTTCTCAGACCCTTTACATGTTAAGAACATCAAATAAAATGTGTAATTCGATCCATGCATGTTATATGAATTATTTGGGTTTTAAATCAATAAAACAAAGCGTAAATCACATAAAATACCATACGAATTATAAGGGCTGTGTATATATTTTATTTTCGTGTATTATAATCCTATGAAGTCTGGAAAAATGATTAGATGATTTGTCATGGCTTGAATATGGGTTTTATGAATTTATTTGTTATTGGGGTTTTTAAACTAAAAAGCGTATAAAAAGGAATAAAACCATACGATCTGATTTGGGATGAATTAGGGTTTGTTCTTGGATTAATAAATGATCTTATATGATGAAGTAATGATTAAAAATGATTAGAGAAGGTTAGGTTTTGATTTTGTGAAGTTAAAAGTCATACCGTGTGGTTTTAAAAAGTCTAGGGTAGATTATGTAATTTCTAAAACTCTTGGGTCATTTTTAAAACTTATTTTAGAACATGTACTTGCTGTATAAAATATAAAAGGAAGGGGTCTAGTGTCATTTTTGTATTTTAAGGGATTAAAATGTTTTTAGGGTTTAATTATAGTTCGAATTATAAAATAATTAAATAGAGGGACTAAACTTGTAATTTCTGGAAAGTTAGTGCTTTTTGAGTAAAATAATACATTCAGGGGGTTATGTGTTAATTTGGTGATTTAATGGGTTAATATGTAATTATTATTAACATAAATTTGAAATTATAAATTAAAGGACTAAATATGTAACTTTGTAAACTAGAGGGACTTATTGTGTAAATTCTATAAAATTGAGGATACATTCTTATAATATGATAAAATAAGTGACCATTGTGAAACTTTGATAAATTAAGGGTCTGAAGTGTAACTTTTGAAACTAAAGGGTGTAAAGTGTAAATTGTGAATTCTTAAGGACCTAATATGTAAATGTAATAAAAGATACCCTAATTCCAGAAATAATGATTTAACTAAGAATGTTGATCCAACTTTCTAGATATGGAAACTTACTAAATAAGGAAACTTTCTAAAAATGGAAACCTGCTAAAAATAGAAAGTTACTTAATATGGAAATGGGATCTTTAGTAATCATGTCTTTGCTCCTCTAGGTGTGAAGAGGGAGTAGTCCTGTGCTCTTTATCATCCTATTTCAGTGTGATCCTTGTCAAGCAATAAGGTACAGATATTCTGCTTCTTTATTAAGAGGCCTTCGTTCTCTGATTATGACTCATGTTAGGGTTTGCCCCTATACCTTTGCCATGTTTCCTTATTCATGAACTCCGATTATTGAACCATCATGATGTTGAACCTCTTATGATTATGAACCTTTCATGCATGAACCTTTAATTATGAACCCTTGACCATGAACCTTTGCTTATGAACCTTGCTTATGAACCAAGATTATGAACCATGATTATTAACTTATGAAACATGATATTGACCTATGCAAGTAAACTAAAAACATGATTCATGATACTTGACCTTTACCCTCAGTTTGATACTACGAGCCACTCACTAGGCATGAGGGTTTCATGTCCATGTCAGTCGATGCACCGATGGCATGACTCTAGGGCAGGAGAGTGATGACCTGTCCCGTCCCTGCATGTTATGTTTACGTAGAGGCAGATTATGGCCACCTGGGGCGTATGGATGCATCCTAGATTTGTTCATGTACATGTTATGTTATGTTATGTTATTCATGGTGACTGATGGTGTGTGCGATACACGTCTTTCACACTCTGGGAGCTAGCTACTCCAACCCATGATTGAGGACACCCCTCATATTTACAAGATACCCATGATGAGGACACCCCTCATATTTACAGGATACTAAGAGGTCTCCCCTCTACATGTTTATGATTATGATTATGCTTATGATTTCATGTTATGGGCTCGTAGTGGATTACTGACCTTTCTTTACCATGCACCTTTGTCCTTTCCCTTATGATACCATGTATCCTTACCATGTATTCTTACCATGTATTCATGCTTCCATTCTCATTTACTCATGTATTATTCATTATGCTACTGCTTTGTTTCCGTTATATCTGTTCACTGGGCTTTTTAAGCTCAGCCGCACGTTTTCTTTTCGTGTGCGGCAGATTATAAGCAGGACGACGGGTTTGGGTATAAGTGAAGAGACTTTTGGACTTAGAAGACTTTGAGTAGAAGCCATTAGAAGAGAAGTACTTATGGATTTAATAGGCAGCTTTTATTTTCCTTTGTAACCATTGTATTGCAAGTTTTCATTTGTAACCTTTGAGAACCATTGTATTATTATTGATTGTATGCTATGTTTATCTGATATGGAGCCATTAGTGTGATACTTCTACCCTTGCTGGGTTGGGGTGTTACAATTATGGTATCAGAGAGACAGGCTGCGATTTCGTAATACATTTACCCTTGACCTGTGTAAGTTTGGACCACTAAGTTTCCACTGTAGGCGCTCATCGATGACCTGTAAGAATTGCTCTAGGATTTCCCTATAGGAGCTTAAGTTCTGACCAGTGAGGAATGGGTAGACTATAAGGCATTGTTTAAGTATCTTTGCTTCCGCATCACTCTGATTCGTGCCTTACTTTTAAGCCTGTTGAATCCCTTTTGGAGATTGAAATTTTATGCCTACAAGATTTATGTCTTTGAGAACTGTATAATAATTGCATGACACTATTTGATCCCTATCTCTAGACTCCGACTCTGACCTCGGATCCTTTGTTTATCATGTTGATGCCTCTTCGGGCAAATCTGAGAATCTCCATGGCGATGACGTACTCGATATATTCTGTTGTTTGTCTCTTGCTTTTGATAAGCATCTATGAATCTTCTGACGCTATTTGACTTCGTTTTACCCCTCTCCATCCCTATGAAAAGTCTTGTGATGTTTAAATGTTTCCCTCTCACTTTTGAACGATAAGACTTGCCTTGTTGATCCGTCTTTCTTTGGATAGTCAACTTCGATTTTATTCTGATAAGGGATTGGTTGATTGAACATTCGAAATTTTGACAACGACGGCGGCTACCCTGAAGAGTGAAGGTATCCCTTACAAGGCGGAAGTGTTGGCGATGCGGAAGAAGAAATCTACTCAAGATGGCGAACCTGGAGCTGATGAAGACATACAGTCTAACTTCCCTATTCACCTTGGTTGTACTAAGATGAATTGAGAGTGGAGGCAGACTGGAGGATGAAGGATTTGAAGATCGTGCCAGAAATTCACATTACTCCAAGAAGAACAGCAGGAGGCTTGACAAACCAGACGCAAGTTCACAATTTTGTCTCACCTCCGAGTATTCTCAAATTTAAGATCCTCTGATGATTTAAGTTCCTTAGAAGCATTTCAGTTCCGTGTCTATTCGTACGTCCAATGATGGCTTTGATGAATTGGAGAAGATCTGACGTTTGTGGACGGCATACTTTAATCTCATAGGCAATCTGGGATTCCGATACTCTTGCAAGTAGTTGTTTTCCCTCTTGACTATGACATCGATTTTGTTGACCTCTGAGACTATAGAAGTACTAGGTGGATTAAGATAGGTGGTTTTGTTTACGACTTGAGATAAAGTATGATCATCATGAAGGCATAATTATGTGGTACTGGTATTATTAACGTGATAATACTTACACCATATAACGTGCCCTCATTGTGGCCATAGGATGTCTTGGGAAGTACCTAATAAGCTTAGAACTTGATCTCCGTTGGAATATCCTCGATTGGCGAGACTTTAGGTTCATCCTACCTGTTCATATACTCTGCCTTCGTTCGTTAGAAATCTGGATAAGTTTGAACTATCGTTTTGCATTCTGTTTATCTCAATTATGAATCTTGAACTCCTGAAGAGCTCTCTACTGTTGATACAGTTAATTTGATCTAAAATCATGTTCATATTTCCTTATAAGCGATCCTTTTGAAAGAACCTCCCCGGGCGTGAAAATGTTCGTGACAATCTTTCGCGACTTACTATGACTTCGTTTAACTTGGCGACTTCAAATTTCGAGGACGAAATTTTTTTGTTAGTGGGGAAGAAGTTGTAATACCCGAAAATCTATAACATGTAAAATGACCAAATTGCCCCTACAAGTTTGAAAAATTATTTAAAGGCTTATAAAGTATCAAATTAATCCCAAACTTCTAGCAATGAACAAGTAATGATCCCAAATAATTTTAACAACTTCATTTAACATTTATACAAGCCAAGAAAATTACTAAAATGCCCTTGGGCGCCTAATGTAAATTAAATTCAAATTCTATGATTTAAATGAAAGTAATTAAGGGAAATAAAAGACATTAAAAATAATTAAGCAAGGCAATTATTTCTATTGACCAAATTTCGAAATTCATGGCCATTAAACCTCCCCTTTGACCGGTTTAATATTTTAAAAACCATTCATCACACTTTATTCTAGCTAACCCTAAATTCTGATTGGAATAAACACACACCAAGAATTCACATAGCCTTCATTCGACCTCCTAAAAACCCTAGAGCATTTTTACACGATCAAGCATCATCCTAAGGAGCCTAGAAAAATACTAACTCGAATTGTGGTGGCCGGATTCAAGGACTATCAAAATTTCTTGTTTTAATCCACTCGAAAGGTAAAAATTCCATTTTGACTCACACGACTTGGTAAAATTCGTTTCTTATTTTTCTTGTGTTCCTCACTTCATATGTGACCTGTGAAAATTGGTTTCAAGATTTTTAGGTTGTTTTTGAAGTCGTGGTGATTTTTGGTGCATTTTGGCTATTCGCGTACATATTAAATCGTGCGTCTCGTTCTACATGTTCAAATCTTGATTTGGTATTTTTCTCAGACCCTTTACATGTTAAGAACATCAAACAAAATGTGTAATTCGATCCATGCATGTTATATGAATTATTTGGGTTTTAAATCAATAAAACAAAGCGTAAATCACATAAAATACCATACGAATTATAAGGGCTGTGTATATATTTTATTTTCGTGTATTATAATCCTATGAAGTCTGGAAAAATGATTAGATGATTTGTCATGGCTTGAATATGGGTTTTATGAATTTATTTGTTATTGGGGTTTTTAAACTAAAAAGCGTATAAAAAGGAATAAAACCATACGATCTGATTTGGGATGAATTAGGGTTTGTTCTTGGATTAATAAATGATCTTATATGATGAAGTAATGATTAAAAATGATTAGAGAAGGTTAGGGTTTGATTTTGTGAAGTTAAAAGTCATACCGTGTGGTTTTAAAAAGTCTAGGGTAGATTATGTAATTTCTAAAACTCTTGGGTCATTTTTAAAACTTATTTTAGAACATGTACTTGCTGTATAAAATATAAAAGGAAGGGGTCTAGTGTCATTTTTGTATTTTAAGGGATTAAAATGTTTTTAGGGTTTAATTATAGTTCGAATTATAAAATAATTAAATAGAGGGACTAAACTTGTAATTTCTGGAAAGTTAGTGCTTTTTGAGTAAAATAATACATTCAGGGGGTTATGTGTTAATTTGGTGATTTAATGGGTTAATATGTAATTATTATTAACATAAAGTTGAAATTATAAATTAAAGGACTAAATATGTAACTTTGTAAACTAGAGGGACTTATTGTGTAAATTCTATAAAATTGAGGATACATTCTTATAATATGATAAAATAAGTGACCATTGTGAAACTTTGATAAATTAAGGGTCTGAAGTGTAACTTTTGAAACTAAAGGGTGTAAAGTGTAAATTGTGAATTCTTAAGGACCTAATATGTAAATGTAATAAAAGATACCCTAATTCCAGAAATAATGATTTAACTAAGAATGTTGATCCAACTTTCTAGATATGGAAACTTACTAAATAAGGAAACTTTCTAAAAATGGAAACCTGCTAAAAATAGAAAGTTACTTAATATGGAAATGGGATCTTTAGTAATCATGTCTTTGCTCCTCTAGGTGTGAAGAGGGAGTAGTCCTGTGCTCTTTATCATCCTATTTCAGTGTGATCCTTGTCAAGCAATAAGGTACAGATATTCTGCTTCTTTATTAAGAGGCCTTCGTTCTCTGATTATGACTCATGTTAGGGTTTGCCCCTATACCTTTGCCATGTTTCCTTATTCATGAACTCCGATTATTGAACCATCATGATGTTGAACCTCTTATGATTATGAACCTTTCATGCATGAACCTTTAATTATGAACCCTTGACCATGAACCTTTGCTTATGAACCTTGCTTATGAACCAAGATTATGAACCATGATTATTAACTTATGAAACATGATATTGACCTATGCAAGTAAACTAAAAACATGATTCATGATACTTGACCTTTACCCTCAGTTTGATACTACGAGCCACTCACTAGGCATGAGGGTTTCATGTCCATGTCAGTCGATGCACCGATGGCATGACTCTAGGGCAGGAGAGTGATGACCTGTCCCGTCCCTGCATGTTATGTTTACGTAGAGGCAGATTATGGCCACCTGGGGCGTATGGATGCATCCTAGATTTGTTCATGTACATGTTATGTTATGTTATGTTATTCATGGTGACTGATGGTGTGTGCGATACACGTCTTTCACACTCTGGGAGCTAGCTACTCCAACCCATGATTGAGGACACCCCTCATATTTACAAGATACCCATGATGAGGACACCCCTCATATTTACAGGATACTAAGAGGTCTCCCCTCTACATGTTTATGATTATGATTATGCTTATGATTTCATGTTATGGGCTCGTAGTGGATTACTGACCTTTCTTTACCATGCACCTTTGTCCTTTCCCTTATGATACCATGTATCCTTACCATGTATTCTTACCATGTATTCATGCTTCCATTCTCATTTACTCATGTATTATTCATTATGCTACTGCTTTGTTTCCGTTATATCTGTTCACTGGGCTTTTTAAGCTCAGCCGCACGTTTTCTTTTCGTGTGCGGCAGATTATAAGCAGGACGACGGGTTTGGGTATAAGTGAAGAGACTTTTGGACTTAGAAGACTTTGAGTAGAAGCCATTAGAAGAGAAGTACTTATGGATTTAATAGGCAGCTTTTATTTTCCTTTGTAACCATTGTATTGCAAGTTTTCATTTGTAACCTTTGAGAACCATTGTATTATTATTGATTGTATGCTATGTTTATCTGATATGGAGCCATTAGTGTGATACTTCTACCCTTGCTGGGTTGGGGTGTTACACGAACTATCGTGTTAGCAATCAAAATGGACCACCCGGATTTTCTCAACCCAACAATCCAAATAGATTCAATCAAAACCAACCGAGAGGGCAAAATGTTCAAAATCAATTTCAAGCCCCGATCAATCAATACCCAAATCAAGGTGGTAATTTCAATCAAGGTTTTCAATCTTCGAATTACCAAGCCCCAATTGCTTCCTCAAACGAACTTGCTAATTACATCAAAGCAAATGAAGCAAATATGAGGTCAATGCAAAATCAAATCACCACCTTGAAAAATGATTTTCAAACTTCAATTTCAAAAGAAGGTCATGAACTTAAAAATGAGCTTAAGAATACAAATCAAAAGATTGATCAATCTCAAAGTAAAATTGAGAACATGTTTGCTAGTCTCATGTGCCAATTGAATCAACCTTCAACTTCGGGAACCCTCCCGGGAAATACCATTCCAAACCCGAAGGGTGAGTTGAAAGCTATTACCACTCGTAGTGGTAAGACAATCGATGGACCCTCGATTCCTACTCCTTCTCCGGTGAAGGAAGTGGAACGAGAAACCAAGGTGACAAAGGACAAAGTGCAAATTACTAGCCCACAAAGTACCGCAAACATCCAACCTTCGGTCGTCCAATCTCCACTTCCGGAACCCGATGTTCCGAAGACTAATTCTAAGCCCTCGATTCCTTATCCGTCGAGGCTTAATGAACAAAAGCTCCGTGATAAAACTAATAGTCAAATGATGAAGTTTCTTGAAATCTTTCAAAAGATACACTTCGATATTAGTTTTGCGGATGCTCTTCTCTACATGCCAAAGTTTGCTTCAACATTCAAAAGTCTCCTTAGCAATAAGGAAAAATTGTTGGAATTGGCAAAGACTCCATTGAATGAGAATTGTTCGGCGGTGATCCTTAAAAAGTTGCCCGAAAAACTAGGAGACCCCGGCAAATTTCTCATTCCTTGTGACTTCCAAAAGCTTGATGAATGCTTAGCCTTGGCCGATCTTGGCGCAAGCATCAATCTAATGCCTCTTTCCGTATGGGCAAAGCTTTCTCTACCGGAACTTACTGATACACGAATGACTCTCGAGCTTGCAAACCGATCGGTTACTGTTCCGAAAGGTATTGCCGAAGATGTCTTCGTGAAGGTTGGCAAGTTCCATTTTCCTGCTGACTTCGTAGTAGTCGATTTTGATGCCGATCCCCGTGTCCCCCTTATTTTGGGACGACCATTCTTGAAAATGGCTCGTGCATTAATCGACGTCTATGAAGGTGAAATGACTCTTAGAGTCGGTGATGAAAAATTGGTCTTAAATATTGAGAGTACTTCAAAATATCCTCTCAAGCATGATAGCTAGTCAATTAACCAAATTGATACCATTGATACTACATGCGAGGAATATTTTCATGAAGTGCTAAGTGGCAATCCCACTTCTTCAGACCATACCAATGCTCTCTCTTCCCCTTCTCTCACTCCATTTGAGGGAAGTGACTTCATTTTGGAAGAGATTGAAGCTTGTTTAGCTTGTGATGTAACTCAATCGGAAATTGATGAAGGTGTGTTTGACATGGAGGGAGACCTTCGTCTAATTGAGAAGTTACTTAATGAAGATCCATCATCTCTCCCTCCGAAAGAACTTCATAATGAGGAAATCACATCTAGTGAGAATCCTATTGATCCACCGGAGGTCGAACTTAAGGACCTACCACCTCATCTCGAGTATGCATTTTTGGAGGGTACCGATAAATTACCCGTCATAATTGCTAAAGACTTAAATGATGAGGAGAAAACCGCTCTCATAAAGGTTTTAAAGTCACACAAGCGAGCCACCACTTGGAAACTTTCCGACATTAAGGGTATTAACCCGGAATTTTGTACACACAAGATTTTAATGGAAGATGACTTTAAACCGGCGGTTCAACATCAAAGAAGGGTTAATCCAAAAATTCACGAGGTTATCAAAAAGGAAGTTCTTAAACTCCTTGATGCCGGATTGATTTACCCTATCTCGGATAGTCCTTGGGTGAGCCCCGTTCATTGCGTGCCTAAAAAAGGTGGCATTACCGTTGTTACAAATGATGAAAACGAGTTGATTCCTACTCGATTGGTGACGGGATGGCGTGTATGAATTGACTACCGAAAGTTAAATGAAGCCACCCGTAAAGACCACTTTCCTCTTCCATTCATGGATCAAATGCTCGAAAGACTAGCGGGAAACGAGTACTATTGTTTCCTCGACGGTTTCTCGGGTTACTTCCAAATTCCCATTGACCCGCAAGATCAAGAAAAGACCACTTTCACTTGCCCTTATGGAACGTTTGCCTACCGACGCATGCCTTTTGGCTTATGTAATGCTCCGGGCACGTTCCAAAGGTGTATGTTGGCCATTTTTCACGACATGATCGAGAAAACTATGGAAGTCTTTATGGATGATTTCTCGGTCTTTGGGGATTCTTTCACCACATGTCTCTCCCATTTGGACAAAATGCTTCAACGTTGTGAAGACACTAATCTTTGTCTAAATTGGGAGAAAAGTCATTTCATGGTCAAAGAGGGCATTGTCCTCGGCCATAAGATTTCCAAGAGTGGGATTGAGGTCGATAAGGCTAAAGTTGATGTTATCGCTAAGCTACCTCATCCCACTACCGTCAAGGGTATTCGGAGTTTCCTTGGTCATGCTGGTTTCTATCGTAGATTCATTCAAGATTTTTCGAAAATCGCCCGGCCGATGACCCGTCTCCTTGAAAAGGAAACTCCGTTCGTTTTCTCCCAAGAGTGCATTGAAGCTTTTCAAACTCTAAAGAAAAAGCTTACTGAAGCACCGATCTTAGTTTCCCCCGATTGGGACCTACCTTTTGAACTTATGTGTGATGCAAGTGATTTTGCCATAGGTGCGGTCTTGGGGCAACGAAAAGCAAAACATTTTCAGCCTATACACTATGCTAGCAAAACTATGACCAAAGCTCAAGCACATTACACCACGACGGAAAAAGAACTATTAGCCGTGGTATATGCTTTCGAAAAGTTTCGGCCATACTTGATCTTGTCTAAAATCATAGTGTATACGGATCACTCGGCTCTCAAATATCTCTTTGCAAAACAAGATGCAAAGCCGAGATTGCTCCGTTGGGTTCTCCTCCTACAAGAATTTGATATCACCATCCGTGATAAAAAAAGGAGCCGAGAACCTTGCTGCTGATCATTTGTCCCGATTAGAAAATCCTCATCAAAGTGTGCTCGAGAAAAAGGAAATAAATGAAACATTTCCTCTCGAGACACTTAACGTGGTAACTTTTCGTGGTGATTCTAGTACCCCATGGTTTGCCGATTTTGCAAATTACCATGCGGGTAACTTTGTTGTGAAAGGGATGTCGTCCCAACAAAAGAACAAATTCTTCAAAGATGTGAAGCATTACTTTTGGGACGACCCCTACTTGTTTAAAATATGTGCGGATCAAGTCATCCGGCGATGTGTTCACGGCCAAGAAGCCGTTGAAATTCTTAAGGCTTGCCACAATGGACCCACGGGGGGACATCATGGTGCCAACTACACCGCCAAAAAGGTGTTTGATTCCGGTTTCTATTGGCCCACAATCTACCGTGATGCCCATGACTTAGTCAAATCTTGTGACTCTTGTCAACGTCACGGGAAGATATCTCAAAAAGATGAAATGCCACAAAACGTCGTTCAAGTTTGTGAGATATTTGACGTTTGGGGCATTGACTTTACGGGCCCGTTCCCGTCTTCACGAGGGAACAAGTATATACTCGTGGCTGTCGATTATTTGTCTAAATGGGTTGAAGCGAAGGCACTCCCCACCAACGACGCCCGAGTAGTGTGCAAATTTTTGAAAACTCTCTTTGCTCGGTTTGGAACTCCACGTGCTATCATTAGTGATCGCGGTACGCACTTTTGCAATGATCAATTTGCAAAAGTCATGCTTAAGTACGGTATCACTCACCGTCTTTCTACCGCATATCACCCACAAACAAGTGGACAAGTGGAAGTTTCAATCCGTGGTTTAAAAAGAATTTTGGAAAGGACCGTAGGTGAAAATCGTGCGTCTTGGTCGGATAAACTAGATGATGCACTTTGGGCCTTCCGTACAGCTTATAAAACACCCATCGGGTGTACTCCTTACAAGCTTGTGTACGGAAAGGCGTGCCATCTACCGATCGAGCTCGAGCACAAAGCTTATTGGGCCTTGAAGCATGCAAACTTCGACCTAAAGTCCGCGGGTGATCACCGCAAAGTTCAACTCAATGAATTAAATGAACTTCGTGATCAAGCCTACGAGAACTCTTTGATCTACAAAGAAAAAACAAAGAAGATCCACGACTCCAAAATCAAAAACCGCATTTTTAACGTTGGTGATCGAGTCCTTCTTTTTAACTCTAGATTGAAGATTTTCTCGGGCAAGTTAAAAACCCGATGGACTGGACCATTCACCGTTGCCAAAGTTTTTCCTTATGGTACCGTCGAGTTATCTCAAAATGACGGACCAAACTTCAAGGTGAACGGTCATAGGTTGAAGCATTATTTTGGAGGGGACATACCATCCATGGTTGTCCCGGATCTCCAAACTTTCCCCATGGACCAATAAATTCGGGGTCGAGTCAAGCTAGTGACTCGGTAAACAAAAACATTAGCATTGCATGGGTAAACGCCCATGTTTCTGATTTCTTCCTATTTTCTAACAACTAAGTGTGGGGGAGTCCCACTGTGCTTGCCTTTTGTGTGTTGTTTGCTCTGACTTTCAGGTTTCCCTTGGATAGTGATGATTGCCGGGCCTGTTTTCAATCCAGCCGCCCAATATCCTATCCTTTTGCTAACGATTATCTAGGGATATCTTTTCAACCTTTTTGTGAAAAATAGAGATTTCTTTTCCACACTTGGCTATTAGTATTACCTTTTTACGTTCTAAGTGGCGGCATAATAGCCAGTACTTTGAATATTGAGGGCAATATTCAATTCTAAGTGTGGGGGGGAATTCTCGCGAATTTTGTCACTTAAGTACCTTCTAGTCCCTAGTACCCCCGTTTTTGACCAAAATTTTAAAATTTTTGTCGTTTTTAGATAAGAAATTGCAATAAAAAGTAGTGTTTAGTCTTGATTAGGTTAGAACAAGGGGAATCCTGACTCTGTTAGAGTGTTGATCTAGTTGCTTCCTTAACGTTTAGACTAAGGTTTTACGATTTGTGCAAATGAAAATGCTAAGCGTAGAGTAGTTGGTTCTCTTTAGAGCTTATACAAGTAATCTATGGTTTTTTCCTCCCAGAAGATAACTAATCGGATTAAATACGTGCTGTTTTCAAACGTTTGAACGCCAAAATCATGTTGTTATGCAAAACAAATTTCTATACAATTTTGATATAGAGCCCGAGTTCAACTTTTTATTTTAATTTTTGAGAAAGCATATAAGTCCTAAGCTACGGTTCTAAATCGGCCCTTGGATCCTTTATTCCGAAAGGCGTTTAGGTCTTGGTTCCCGTGAAGTTCCGATAATTTATGTTGCACAAGTAAAAAAAAAAAAAAAAAAAAAAAAAAAAAAAAAAATGATGAAAAAATGAAAAAAAAAAAATGATGAAAAAAATATATAATAAAATAAAATGGAATGATATTGCAAAATGCAATAATTTTTTATGTTGCAAAAATAAAGATATATATGTTAATAAATGTAGAAATTGCTTTCTTTTAAATTTAAATCGAAAGTTGAACTTGGATTCGTCGATTTTGTATAAAGGTTAAACGGTAATTTAATAGATTGTTGATTTCAAAGGGGTTCGAAATCTCCGGAATTATTCTCTGTGGGGTGTCAAAAGCCTGGTCACCTAAAACCAACTGGTTTGGGATGTGCCGAGAAGAAAGCCGTTACATGGAGTGATCTCGCCTTTGAGTCTCTAATCTCTAAATGATCGTTTGTTGTTATTTAGTTAAGTATTTAATACTAGCTTAGTGGGAATATCCAAAATCTTTGAAATCAAAATTCCGCTGATTCCGGTACTATTCTCTGTGGGGTGTCAAAAGCCTGGTCACCTAAAACCAACTGGTTTGGGATGTGCCGAGAAGAAAGCCGCTACATGGAAAAGGCCCTTTTGATCCTTAGATTTCCGAGGTTCCCGATAAATTAGTATTTGACTTAAACGAATAACAACCATAATAAATGTTGATTTTTGCGGTCAAAATTTTGAAAATGGCACAGTCACCTAAATTGAATAAATGTGGGAGTGAAAAGTTAAGTCTCGACTTATATAGATTATTAGTATAAGTAGCGTTAGCATTTTACAAAAACATTTCCACATTGAGTTTAAGCTTAGTTGGGAGTATAAAAAGAGGATGACGATATCAATTCCCTGGAGACACCCATTTTGTGTGAATCCCATTCCACGATACCATTTTTGAAAATCAAGCATGTTATTTATTTATGTTCTAGTTTAAATTTCTCGCATCAAATAAAAAGTCGAAACGGGGTATACTTGGTTCCTTTCATTACTTCACATGATTAGATGATTTCTCGGTCTTTGGGGATTCTTTCACCACATGTCTCTCCCATTTGGACAAAATGCTTCAACGTTGTGAAGACACTAATCTTTGTCTAAATTGGGAGAAAAGTCATTTCATGGTCAAAGAGGGCATTGTCCTCGGCCATAAGATTTCCAAGAGTGGGATTGAGGTCGATAAGGCTAAAGTTGATGTTATCGCTAAGCTACCTCATCCCACTACCGTCAAGGGTATTCGGAGTTTCCTTGGTCATGCCGGTTTCTATCATAGATTCATTCAAGATTTTTCGAAAATCGCCCGGCCGATGACCCGTCTCCTTGAAAAGGAAACTCCGTTCGTTTTCTCCCAAGAGTGCATTGAAGCTTTTCAAACTCTAAAGAAAAAGCTTACTGAAGCACCGATCTTAGTTGCCCCCGATTGGGACCTACCTTTTGAACTTATGTGTGATGCAAGTGATTTTGCCATAGGTGCGGTCTTGGGGCAACGAAAAGCAAAACATTTTCAGCCTATACACTATGCTAGCAAAACTATGACCGAAGCTCAAGCACATTACACCACGACGGAAAAAGAATTATTAGCCGTGGTATATGCTTTCGAAAAGTTTCGGCCATACTTGATCTTGTCTAAAAGCATAGTGTATACGGATCACTCGGCTCTCAAATATCTCTTTGCAAAACAAGATGCAAAGCCGAGATTGCTCCGTTGGGTTCTCCTCCTACAAGAATTTGATATCACCATCCGTGATAAAAAAGGAGCCGAGAACCTTGCTGCTGATCATTTGTCCCGATTAGAAAATCCTCATCAAAGTGTGCTCGAGAAAAAGGAAATAAATGAAACATTTCCTCTCGAGACACTTAACGTGGTATCTTTTCGTGGTGATTCTAGTACCCCATGGTTTGCCGATTTTGCAAATTACCATGCGGGTAACTTTGTTGTGAAAGGGATGTCGTCCCAACAAAAGAACAAATTCTTCAAAGATGTGAAGCATTACTTTTGGGACGACCCCTACTTGTTTAAAATATGTGCGGATCAAAAGTTTATCACCAAACGATTCAATATTATTCAAGATAATACGAGTGATCTTTACTATCACTAGGGTTACAAAATCTTGAATCTTATGTTTTCTATGACTTGTGATATTGTTGTGTTTGTTCTTTTCTCTTAACATATATTCAACATGAATTAAGCACACATAATATCTAGTCTAAGATCTCTCATTTATAATCCAAGAGAGATCTTTACAAATATTGTCAAGTCTAATCGAACACATGCTTGAGAGTGTCAGCCATTAAGATACAACATGTATCTGTGTTTACAACTTGTTACTGAACACGTTGTCTAAATATATTATCTACCGTGTATTGTTGACTATTATACACATAATATCTTTATATTCTTATCCAACCAGCAGTAGAATACTTCAATAGTTATCCACTCAACACTAGAATCTTCTTTACCAGCAGCAGCATCATTCAGCAGTAGAATCAAATACACTAGCAGTAGAATGATACTTAGAGTATTTCTTTGAGCAGTAACGATCTTGTGAACATGTAATTTCTAATACTAATCTTTAGACCATTTAATTCCAAACAATCCTCCCCTAAACATGTGAATCCTTTTCAACATGTTTCTGAATTAAATTATGGATTGTGAAGATCTTTCAAACACTTCTTAGTCAGATTCTTGATCTGAGCTATCTTCTGTTCTTCAAGATTAAATATCTTTCTCAGTAACTCATCTGCCATTTTCTTTAGACTTCGACAATATTAGTACCTATCTTCAAGCTTCAAACGAATCCTAAAAGATAGTGCAATTTCCTTGGATGGAGGTCTTATAAGAGGCAATGATGCTGTGTATCTTGGATGCTTGTTTCAACAAGTGAAAACATCTATCAGCATGCCTTTGCAAGTGATGAACAAACGTAGTGAGCTGAGATTGACCTAGATAGAACTTTCTCCTTTGGAATGCTTCATCCCTTCTGAATATATATAATACTCCAGAATCAGCTCTGTTCTTGTCATTTTCAACCTCCATGTCATCATCTTGTATGCTCGTCTTTTCCTCCCTTACATTTGGTTAATCTTCCTTGGGCTTTATTTCCTCTCCTGAGATATTTCCTCCCCTGAGATGCAAATAACATTTTATCCTCCCCTGTTTGGAAGATCTCTCACCATCATTCCATCATCATCTGATCTACCAATGTGAACTTGTTTTCAGACAATGTTGTACATGAAGCTATCAATTCCTTAAGAGTTTATGTGCTTCCCTCATCACTTCTAGGTGTGTTAACTCCTATGAGAGGTGATTCATGGGGCATTGACTCATTATCCATCAATGGATGGTGATTGCGTGGTTTTGTAACCTTACAACAGGTTTTACCTCTCGAGGGATCTCAAGAGGCTTACAACCCCACCAGGCAGTGTACCTGACCGATGTAGTATAGTGTAGTGGTAAGTACGGGGGATTGATCGTTCTCCACAGGGAATAGTGTTCGTTAGGTGTGAAAGGCTACTCTAATTAGGTCTAAGGGTTGAGGAAGATTCTTTTTTTATGTTTTTATAATTTTTATGAAAGCAAGTAAAATCTCGGTTTTGATAGAGTGGGCGGAATTAGTTGCTAGTCAACTAACCCAATTTACTACGAATGCAAATAAAATAAAATAACAAAAATGAAAATGTGGTGAGAAACTTATGTGTAGAGAAATGTGTTTACTTAGATTTCCTTACTCCCTAACTATCTTTTACCGGTTAATTAGTGTGTATTAGTTGCGTGGATGACGGGTGTATTCCTTAATACCATTCGTGGGGTGGCGTACTTACTTCCCCAACTCTACAAGCTCCTACTTCACTCCTATGTCGAGCCGGCTAGGAAGCTCCTAACATGGGATCACTAGAATTCGCTTGTGCATTAAATACAACCATAAAAACCTTTAGTACGCGTTTGGTTCATGTTTCTTAAGACGTTCAAGCAAGTTACCGAATAGGAAGTTAGCCAGTTTTCTTAAGCCTAACATAGATAAACAATCATCCAATACAACTAACAACACACTAACAACCAATAATCAATAGCTAAGTTTCATTAGATCTAAGCAAACACAAGATAAATTTAGCCTAACATGTTAAACAAAAGACAAGAATAAGATAGAATCAAACAACACATAGACATATTGAATGATTAATTGATAACTTATCTTTCAATGAAACATGGAAGATCTCAAGGCAAAAAGCCCTGAAAAAGTAGCTAAAATCGTCTTAGGGTTTTATCCCAAAATTCCAAACACTAAGCTCTCTTTAATGACAAAAGATTAGAAAACTATATATAGATTTTTGGATCTGACGGCGTCACCTTATGGAGTGTGACGCCGTCACCTCGCCGCTTTTAGGGTTCCCGGATGACCTTCTTGACGCCGTCCCTCTTTAGCTCTTCCAAAATCCATTCTGGCTTATCAAGGCTTGACGCCGTCGAACCATGAACGTGACGCCGTCCCCTTATGATTTAAGCCGTGACGCCCTTGATCAAGTTAAAGCGTGACGCCGTCAGAATTCACATGCTATTTTCACTGGCTTATCATGAGTAAATTTCACGTCCAACTTTTCTTGCCAAAGCATGACGCCGTCTAGAGTAAATCTTGACGCCGTCAAGAGTAACTTTTAGCCGATTTTTGAGACTTTGCCGTTTTCTTCACTTTAATGCTCCAAAAACGTCCAAAATGCCTCCTTTTCCAGATTTCTCCTCAAAAGTACCTAAAATGACAAAAGGAACGATTTAGGACAATATTTGATCAAATAAATACGATTTAAGGCTTAAATGACCCCTTAAAAGCGGTACACTTTTCGCTTCATCAAATACCCTTACACTTGAGATTTGCTTGTCCTCAAGCAAATGCGCTTTTATTCTAATCAAAATACAAGCTAGGGGTCATTTAATGCAAACATAAAAGTAATTACAACAAATAATCGTTCCACTTCAATCATAATAAGCACGGAGATTACATACTAGCACCTCACAAGTAGTGTTTAGATACTCACATCTCTCAAGTGTCATCAAAATAAATCTCATAAATGAAAACGGATAATATCTCTCACTACCTGTCATAGCAAATAGATTACCATAGGCTTGGGAAAGGATCGAAAACCTCCTCCACTAGGCGTAAGCACCTAAGATAAACTATCAAAGAGGGCTTTTAAATGGGTTATAACTTTAGGTGTAGGGAAAAGGAAAACACGGTTTTGTTGGATAAAGGATATTTTACTGGTGGCGAGTTAAAAATCTTGATCAATTACATGTACTATACAATGTTGCTAAGCCAAGACTAGACTCGATCTTAAGCTAATGATAAAATAACAAAAACATAAAATAAACATAAAATAAAACGGGATGGTAGTCCGTATGTTTTTTCTATTTTTCATTTTCTCATTTTTTTTGTGTTTTTCTTGATTTTTTTTTTTTTTTTTTTTTTTTTTTTTTTTTTTTTGCATACACTTTTACCCTACCATCCAAAATAATACATCATAGGGGCATTGCATCCCCCTTACACTTGAATTTTTACATAACTTTACAAATACTAATCTAATGACTCGAATTAAGATAATTGAAAAACTTGGAGTACTTTTAAAACATTTAGCACATATGGGGGTAATAAATGATGTTCTTCCCCGTTACTCCATTACACTAGTACTTTACCCATGAGTCCCAATCGTCCCAAAACAATATGTACAAGGATATGACTCGACTTAGCAACCATGTAATCAATTAGATAATTAACTTGGGTTTAAACAAATGTTGTAACAATAATGCACTAAAGATGAGTGCATACAAGGTAGGCTAAGGCGATTTGGGTGTACATTTTAGTGGGGTGTAACAAATTCTTCCTTTAAGTAAAATGCTTAAAGGTCGAAACGAAAAGATAGGCTCTGAGGGGTGTACTAGGGGTATCGTGTACTAAAAATGAGTACAACGCAAAGGGTGTGGGAGAATTACTTGACCAATGTAGCCAACGTAATTATAACAAAAACACAGGTGTAAAACAATGGGTTAATCCTAATGCCTCTTATCATGTAGTAAATCTAACTACACGAATGTAGTCTCACTTGTGGCCTTGGAATGGTCCTAACGCAAGTTCTAGAATCCAAGTGCTACCGGTACACACATCATAGCATAAATGCTTTTCCTACCAATTCTAGGGGCGAACCTCACATATTTGGGGTGGAAAATTTTTTAGTGGTACGGTTTTTGTGCTAGTCATATAACTCCTATCCGTGAGACGCTTATTAGAACTAAAGTTTCACTCCTATATGTTGTAAAAAAATTTTAAATTTGGCACTAAAATTACCTTAACAAGTATTTCTCTCAGTTTTATTACACATCTACTATTAAACAAACAAAAATCAAGCGCAATGGCATTCTCTAAAATCGTACTTTTACCCCCCCTTACACTTAAGATGAACATTGTCCCCAATGTTCAAATAATAAGATGTAAAAGCAAAAAGTAAAAGAATGAAATCAAATACTCCCCTGATTCGCTCGGTGGATAATGAAATTACACGGTTAGATCTTCCTCCAAAGAGAATGTTGAAGCTCCATGACTAATGCATCGCCATAAGCTTGATTCCAAAAACATCTCCTTGTCCAAAATAACCTGTTAAACCTGAGAAAACAAACACGAAAACCTGCATAACATCGGCGGGAAAAATCTATATATAAGGATATAATGCTTGTGAAATGAAAATTTTGCAGATTCCTGGAGATTATAAGTTGGAGATTTTAATAAAAACTTTTTATGAAAACAAAACTTTCAAAAATTTCTGGAAATTAAATCTGACGCCGTCAGGTTATAACCCCTGACGCCGTCAGAAATGACCTGACAAAAATTTTCATTTTTAGTTTCCGGAAAATTTCTGGAAAAACCTTTACCTTACTTCCTGGAAATCCTGCAAAACATCATTATGACTCGATACAAGCATTTGACTCAAACAAACACTAATATGTATGCTAATTTATTATTATTACGATTCATGTTAATTTGTGTTCTAATAAACCGATTTAGATTTCCCTTACACTTATCTTTTGCAAAATACCTTTATATGTAGTTAAGACGAAGTTAAAAACAACATAAAGCATTTTCACAATTTAGTTTTGAACATGAATCAATACTAATAAAAATTAAACACACATACGGAAACAAATAAAAACAAACAATCAAACAAATAAAGCAAATAAAGCAAATAACGCTTGGGTTGCCTCCCAAGAAGCGCTTTTCTTTATTAACGAGTCTTGTAGCTAGACTCAAAGTCACGTACATTACGTGACTCCATCATCGGTCACGGTTCCTTGGCCATTCTCTTTTGATCCTCTATTAGAATCACTTTCATAGTAAAGGTATTTCGGGTCCACGTGATCAAAAGGATTGTTTCGGTATTTAGAACTAAGTTCCTTATCGTGCTTAAAGAATCCGCTTGACAGGTCAAAAGTGTCCTTACATCCCCTTCTCACATCATCATCACATAACACGAGTTGGGAACTTAACCCATCGAGCCCTTTATAATCAATCTCCTTGAATTCTCTCATCTTGTAAGGCGTTTGGTATGAGATTTCCCTAATCCCATCGGTGAAAGTCATGATCCCATTGAGCTCGTCCACAACCAAGCTTGTGGCCTGGCAAAAAGGTGCCCCAAAAACAACTTGTGATAACCTGGGATCGATGTACTCTTCGATATTATTGACGATTGCGAAGCTCATAGTGAATGTCATATTTCCTACAAACACCTGTATATCATCATCTATGCCGATGTCGTCCTTCCCTTTATGAATCATCCCCCATCTGCAAATGTTGTTATAATGAAACAAGGACATCACATTTTTGGGTAAACATGTGTCAATGTAAACATTATAAAATTGCTGGTGACCAATCATGCAAGGTATTTTGAGATTATTTGGATCATGTTGCTTAATTCGGCCAGGCCTTCTACCGTGTAACCCCCATGTGTTGCCACTTGCTGATGGTTGATACTCATACACTTCTTCACAGCCATCCCGAAAAATCACTTTCCTGACACCATCGGTAAATAATGCACTCCTATCATCCTCATCGAGTATCACTCCCGTTGCTTTTATGAATGGTTTGCCTAGAACAAGGCCAGTTAAGGATGGGCTGATGATAGAATTCATGCTATTAATTACAGTTAACTCGATATGAAAGAGGAACTTTTCTATCACAATTGGTACCCTCCTTATTACCCCGATGATATTAGACCCTTCATATTTGACTTGTTCAGTGAAGGCTTCATTATATAGAGAAAGGGATATTGCGCTTATAGAAGAGTTGGGGTTTATGTAGGCATCTTTTATAAACTTTTTCCTAGTGGTGCAAGAAATCTTAAAGACCCTAGGAGCGCCATCCTCTATTCTCTCTCCGAATCCCATAGGCGACCTTGCCGTGCCCCTCTCAAGTTCCTCTACCAGGGGGCGGTCTAGCAGTCCTGCGAGCCCATGAGGCCTTTCGGATTTCTCTTCCGAGCCCTCCTCATCACTCGCCTCTATTGTACTCGAGTTCTTTGGTGAGTCTAGATAGTCGTCGGGCGCCTCGGGTTTCTTTTCGGGAACTTCACCCTCCATTTCATTGTCCACATTCTTGGCTGTCTGTTGGTCCAAATTTGGTTTAGGAACAGGTATTGTTGTAATGGTGTTCACGAAGTGGAGAGGTTTCGAAGGGGTATGAGTATCTCCTGTTTTTTTTTCGTTTTGTGATATGTATTTGAAGAGTTTACTAGGGTGCTTGATTTTTACAGGAGGGGGTATTTGGTGGGTTACTGTAACAGATTTGATCTCATTAACTCGTGCCAACTCACAAGTTGACTCGCCAGCAAGGCGATCATTGATAACCTTTAACAGGTTATCAACCTTGTTGTTCATATCAACTTGCTGTTGTCTGAATTGATTCTCAAGTTTGGAAAGCTGTGTTTCTTGAGAGAGAATGAATTTTTGCAGTGATTCCTCGCGATTTTGTTGTTTATGCGTGTGTCGCTGAGGATAATGTTCAGACCAGGTGAGCGGGGTAGAGTCATTGAATGATATGCTACGAGTTTGGTTCCAACTAAAATTTGGCTTATTCTTCCATGCCTCATACCCATCTTCGGAATTTTTGGGCCCATAATTAGTGGCGAGCCACTTATCTCCCGCCTTATCGATTCGCGAGGATGCGAATTCTTTGAAAGCCTGTTTGGGAAGTTCCATGCAGTCATGAGTGTCGTGGGGACCACTACATAATTTACACGAAGAAGTGATTTTGTTCACTTGGCTTGAAGGTTTAGGAGCCTCGTAAGATTTCATGAGAAACTTGACTTGGTCTTCAAGTTCTATGATCCTACGGTCGGAAGTGCTTGAATTGTTCGAGGGCAAAGATATTGCCTTGACCGTTTTATTCAAATCACGGGGATCACTCCAACTTTCGTTGTCATAAAGAGCAAGATCCTCTAGGAGAGCCCATGATTGTTCCGCACTTAGATCACGTAGCTTGCCACCGGCCGATTGGTCAATGGTTTGCCTCGTGGAGAGATTGATATGATCATAGAAGATTTGGACTTGGAGCCAAAGTTCTATGCCATGGTGAGGGACTTTTTGGAGTAAGTCCTTGAATCGAGTCCATGCCTCGTAGAGAGTTTCGCCTTGACGTTGTTGGAACATCAAGATATCATTCCTTAGCTTGGTAGTTCTTCCCGGTGGGAAAAACTGAGCAAGGAAACGAGTGGTGAGATCATCCCAAGAGGTAATGGATCCTGCGGGTTGACGTTCTAGCCACTGACTAGCTTGGTCCCGCAAAGAGAATTGGAAGAGACGCAATCGGGTCGTCTCTCGAGTGGCAACATCAAGGTCTATAGAATCAACGATTTTAAGAAAGTCCTTGAGATGTTGATTAGGATCTTCAGAACGAAGTCCATGGAATGCGCATCCACTTTGCACCAACCGGATGGTGTCGGATCGCAAGGGTGTGATATTGGCTCCTTGAGTGAGCTCAATGGTGTTTCGATAGCCATGGTGGCTAGGACGGGAATACTCTCCTAAAGTACGGGCTCTAGGAGGTGGTTGTGGTTGTTGTGGTGGTGGGTTGTGGGGGTTAAGGATATTACCATCTTCCATGATGTCGGACGGTAATGGTTACGAACAAAGACACGAAGAAAATAGATAGACTAAAGAAAACCTAGAAAAATAAAATAAAAATCTCACTAGAAAGGAATCTAGTGAGTAGACCTAATAGAAATAAAAATTCAACCTAAACAATAACTATTCCCCGGCAGCGGCGCCAAAAACTTGATTGCGTGGTTTTGTAACCTTACAACAGGTTTTACCTCTCGAGGGATCTCAAGAGGCTTACAACCCCACCAGGCAGTGTACCTGACCGATGTAGTATAGTGTAGTGGTAAGTACGGGGGATTGATCGTTCTCCACAGGGAATAGTGTTCGTTAGGTGTGAAAGGCTACTCTAATTAGGTCTAAGGGTTGAGGAAGATTCTTTTTTTATGTTTTTATAATTTTTATGAAAGCAAGTAAAATCTCGGTTTTGATAGAGTGGGCGGAATTAGTTGCTAGTCAACTAACCCAATTTACTGCGAATGCAAATAAAATAAAATAACAAAAATGAAAATGTGGTGAGAAACTTATGTGTAGAGAAATGTGTTTACTTAGATTTCCTTACTCCCTAACTATCTTTTACCGGTTAATTAGTGTGTATTAGTTGCGTGGATGACGGGTGTATTCCTTAATACCATTCGTGGGGTGGCGTACTTACTTCCCCAACTCTACAAGCTCCTACTTCACTCCTATGTCGAGCCGGCTAGGAAGCTCCTAACATGGGATCACTAGAATTCGCTTGTGCATTAAATACAACCATAAAAACCTTTAGTACGCGTTTGGTTCATGTTTCTTAAGACGTTCAAGCAAGTTACCGAATAGGAAGTTAGCCAGTTTTCTTAAGCCTAACATAGATAAACAATCATCCAATACAACTAACAACACACTAACAACCAATAATCAATAGCTAAGTTTCATTAGATCTAAGCAAACACAAGATAAATTTAGCCTAACATGTTAAACAAAAGACAAGAATAAGATAGAATCAAACAACACATAGACATATTGAATGATTAATTGATAACTTATCTTTCAATGAAACATGGAAGATCTCAAGGCAAAAAGCCCTGAAAAAGTAGCTAAAATCGTCTTAGGGTTTTATCCCAAAATTCCACACACTAAGCTCTCTTTAATGACAAAAGATTAGAAAACTATATATAGATTTTTGGATCTGACGGCGTCACCTTATGGAGTGTGACGCCGTCACCTCGCCGCTTTTAGGGTTCCCGGATGACCTTCTTGACGCCGTCCCTCTTTAGCTCTTCCAAAATCCATTCTGGCTTATCAAGGCTTGACGCCGTCGAACCATGAACGTGACGCCGTCCCCTTATGATTTAAGCCGTGACGCCCTTGATCAAGTTAAAGCGTGACGCCGTCAGAATTCACATGCTATTTTCACTGGCTTATCATGAGTAAATTTCACGTCCAACTTTTCTTGCCAAAGCATGACGCCGTCTAGAGTAAATCTTGACGCCGTCAAGAGTAACTTTTAGCCGATTTTTGAGACTTTGCCGTTTTCTTCACTTTAATGCTCCAAAAACGTCCAAAATGCCTCCTTTTCCAGATTTCTCCTCAAAAGTACCTAAAATGACAAAAGGAACGATTTAGGGCAATATTTGATCAAATAAATACGATTTAAGGCTTAAATGACCCCTTAAAAGCGGTACACTTTTCGCTTCATCAGATGGTTTTACTGAGTCCCTTTGAAAATCCTTTTTAAGAAACTTTTGACTTAGCAGTATGTTCATGATTTTATTATAGAAAAATCATATTGCTTTCAACCATTTTGAAGGGATTAAGTGTATAACAGACACTTAATCAAGAATGCGGTTTAAAGCAACCTCTTGTTATGTGAGAACCAATATTTTTCAGTTATAAATAACTTCCTGTATAAAGATGAACCTATTCAAAAGGCTTTCTTGACAGGGTTTCCAGCTCATAGCAATTGTTGCCTCTAACACAAGTGTTAGATTCACTTTTACTAGCTGTTCTTTCTATCAGATGTCCTTAGACTTTCTCATTATACTTAAAAGTATAAAATGATAGAAAGTGAGTTGAGTCAGTTACTATCTGACCAACTGAGTCATCAAATCAATGTGAAATATGATAACTAGGTTTCAAGAAAGAAGTTTTAAAGAATCAATTAACTGAGGTGTTAACCTTTGTTAATGAATTCCCAAACTCAGTCCATCATAAACCTATTATTTTAGCAACTAGAATCATTCTGCTGCTTCCATTTCACTTGAAACTTCCTTTTTGTTCAATGTTCATACCTGAAAATGTTAGTCCAAAACCAAGAAACAAAATGTAAAGCATATGTCGTATAGCAGTATCATAGTATGACTTAACAAATATGAACTTAACAAACAAAAATTTGTATCAGCAGCACAAACTTTTCACTAACAGTAGTATCTTATAAAGCCAACAGTACAATCAAAAATTTATATACAAAAACACATAGTTTTAAATTATTGAGGATTATGCATTCCAATACTTGCTACCAAGTACTGAAACCTTCCAACATCAAAAGCTTTTGTAAGAAGATCTGAAAAGTTATGATCAGAATCAATTTTAAGAACTTGAATCAACTTTTTCTCATTACAATCTATAATAAAATGATGTCTTATTTCAATGTGTTTTGTTTTAGAATGTTGCACTGGATTTTTAATTATGCAAATAGTACTACTATTATCAATATGTATGACAGTGTTCATAAAATTGTACCCATAGTCAAGAAGTTGGTTTTGAAGCCATAGGACTTGACCACAGCAACTTGCAGCAGCTACATATTCAGCTTCAGTTGTTGAAGTAGCCACAATTGTTTGCTTCTTACACTACCATGAGATAAGTCTACACCCAAGGAATTGACATCCTCCAGTTGTTGACTTTCTGTCCAAGCTAGCACCAGCATAATCACTATCCGAAAATGCTACCAAGTCAAAAGGTGATTCCCTTGAATACCATAGACCCAACCTTGGTTGACCCTTGAGATATCTAAAAATCCTCTTGAAGCTGTTAAATGAGAAACCTTTGGAGTTACTTGAAATCTTGCACAAGCACAAACAGAGAACATGATGTCAGGTCTTGATGATATGAGATACATCAAAGAATATATCATAGATCTGTAAGTGTTTACATCTACATTGTCTCCATCTAAATCTTTAAGAAGTGGCTTCTCAGAGTCCATTGGTGTGCTTGCCATTTTTGAATCAGCAAAGTTGAACTTCCTAAGTATTTCAGCAACATATTTATCTTGACTAATAAATATGCCTTCACATGATTGTTTAACTTGCAAACCCAAAAAGAATGTAAGTTCCCCCATGGAACTCATCTGAAACTTATCATGCATAAGCTTCTCAAACTCCAAACACATCTCCTTCCTTGTAGATCCAAAGATGATATCATCCACATACACCTGTACTAGCAAAAGATCACTCTTGTGCTTCTTGATGAATAATGTCTGATCAATCTTGCCTCTTTGAAATCCATTTTCAATTAAGTAGGAAGCCAGTGTTTCATACCATGCTCTAGGTGCCTGATGAAGGCCATAAAGAGCCTTAACTACTCTGTACACTTTTTCTGGATGATCAGGATCAATGAAACCTGGAGGTTGTGAGACATACACCTCTTCTTCAATAGTACCATATAAAAATGCACTCTTGACATCCATTTGATAAACTGTGAAGCCTATAAATGAAGCATAAGCTAAGAAAAGCCTATTTGCCTCAAGTCTTGCTACTGGAGCAAAAACCTCATCATAGTCTATACCTTCTTCTTGTGTGTACCCTTGGGCTACTAATCTAGCCTTATTCCTAATCACTATTCCCATTTCATCCCTTTTATTCTTGAAAACCCATCTAGTGCCAATTACCTTTTCATCCTTAGGTAAATCAACTAGCACCCAAACCTTCTGAATCTTAAACTGAAGAAGCTCCTCTTGTATAGCTTCCACCCAGCTTGAATCATCTAGGGCTTTAAGAATGTTCTTTGGTTCTGCCTGAGAGAGAAAACATACAAACAAGCAAGAGTTTGAAAACTCATGCTGCTTTGAAGCATAAAGGGCATCAAGAAGCCCTTGTTGGTCTGAAGACATCATTGTTGTCTTGTCTTCACACCTGATTGTACATCTCCAATCACATTTTCTAGGGAGTGGACATTGTGAATCCTGGTGTGTGGTGTTGAAGGAACTTGATAGTTTGGTGAGATATTGCTCAAATCCACCTCTTTATCTGAGAAATCTGCTTCATTTGAGTCTGTAGGGCCAGCAGTAGAAACATTTGGCCTAGCAGCAGAAAGATTAAGCCTAGCAGTAGAATGCTCTGTCTCAGCAGTACTATCATCAGAAGAAACATTTTGTTGTTCCTTGATTCCATCTTCCTTGTGTTCATCTTCAACATCTTCTTTAGCTTTACCAGAAGAAGATTCATCATTTGTTGAAGTTGAAGCCTCACTGGTACTTATTGGCATCCATACATGATCTTGATTTGTCTCCTTGTCTAACCCTTCCTCATTTGTTGTTTGTGAACCTGAAAAATCATTAGTTTTTGCAACAACAAGCATATAATTCATAGAATGGGTTAGTGAGTCAAGATCAAATAGCCAATTAGGACCTTGACCTACTACATTGGATTTATTCTCTAAAAATTCCACATGCAGGTTCTCATCTACTCTTCTAGTTCTCAAGTTGAATACTCTAAAAGCTTTGCTATTGAGAGAATATCCAACTAAGAATCCTTCATCTGCTTTGCCATCAAACTTTCCAAGATGGTCTAAGGTATTTAGAATTGTCACATGACATCCAAAAGGTCTAAGAAATCCTATTGCAGGAGTTCTACCTCTAAAAAGTTCATATGATCTCTTATTGTGAGATTTGACAACCAAAACCCTATTTTGAACATAGCAAGCAGTGTTGACTGCTTCTGCCTAAAAAGTGATAGGCAACTTAGAGTCGGCTAACATGGTTCTAGCAGCTTCTATGAGTGTTCTATTTCTCCTCTCAGCAACACCATTCTGTTGTGGAGTTCAAGCAACACTAAATTCTCTCCTAATACCTTTTTCTTTGCAGAAATCATCCATAACTCTATTTTTGAATTCTGTCCCATTATCACATCTAATGAATTTTACTCTTTTGCCTACTAGGTTTTCTATCTCTGTAATGAATGTCTTAAGGATGCTAGAAGACTCATTCTTAGAAGCTAAAAAGAAAACCCATGTAAATCTACTATAGTCATCAGTAATAACTAGACAATATCTTTTATGCATCAGGCTCCTAACAGAAGTAGGTCCAAATAAATCCATATGAGGCATAAACAATGATTGATCAATAGAGTTAAAAATTTTGGGCTTACAAGAGGCTTTGTGTTGTTTGCCTTTAAGACAAGCAATGCATGTTTGGTCATTTTCAAATCGTTTTTGAGGTAAACCTCTTACCAAACCATTCTTAACAATCTGATTTATGGTTTTGAAGTTAATGTGACCAAGCCTCCTATGCCATAACATTGATTCATCCAATGTGGCCTTTGCTACAAGACAAGTTAAAGCCTTTTTAGGAACAATGTTGTTTATATCAACACTATAAATATTGCCCTTTCTAGGAATTTTAAGAAGTACTTGACTTTCATCAGGCATCTTAAAATCAGGAGAAAGCACAAGACATTCAGTGTCACAGAAAAGAACTTTGTTCTTTTTATCACACATTTGTGAGACACTAAAAAGATTATACTTAAGCTCTTGCACATAGAACACATCTTCAAAATCTAAATTTCCAGTTTTAATTGTACCTTTACCGGAAATTTTGCCACCAATACCTCCTCCAAAGGTAACAAAGCCTCCATCTATTGATTGAAAATCTGAGAGATAAGACTTGTTGCCTGTCATGTGCCTTGAACATCCACTATCTGAGTATCCTTGATCCTCTTGTTTATCAGTAGAATGTTCCTGCACAGTAATAAGGAGTATTAGTTTCCTTTGGGGACCTAAGCCATTACTGACTTGGATATGCCTTGTGCATCAATGTAATTTAATCTCTTAAGAATGGTTGATGCACCATTGGGTTTAGTTGGATTCCAAACTCAACATGCTGAGGCATTAACAGCATTTCCCCCGTTTTCCCAAGCAGTGGTATGAACTACATGTTTAGCAGTAGAAACTGCTAGCTTTGTAGTTGTTCCCTTAATTTTCCAAACTTGTTTTTGGACCACTGCTTTTGATTGAATGGGACTTTTAACAGTTGTTGATGCATTTTTGTAAGTTGATTTTGCATTTTTAACTGTTGGTCTTGGGTTAACAGTCATGAATTGTCTAGCAGTAGGAACTGCTTGCCTAGCAGTATAAACTGCTTTTGAAACTGCTCTGGGTATTGTTCTAGTAAAGTTAGAGTGATCTTTAATTGTTTGCCTTTTGAAGTTCACCCTACTGTTTGCATACCCAGATACCCATTGGTTGCAGAAAGTTGCAAGATGATCAAAACTACCACATGTGTAACAAGCTTTGTTATAAAAGGAAAAGTCATCACCTAATTGGTGAGACTTGAGGTTATTCCAATTTGTATGGTTACCTCTGGGTTTGTTAGTGCATCTATATTGTTCACAATATTTAACTGGTTGCCTAACATGTTTAATGTTTGTTCTAGGCCTAACAGTATCTTTTTTGACCACTTTAGGAACACTTGTTCCTACTTTCTTAACCACTTCATGTTTAGACATAACCTGTTCATCTTCCTCACTATCAGATACCCAGTCTTCAATGACTACTCTATCTGATCTTCTATCAGAGGACACCTTGTCCTCAGGAAGTGAAGTATTACTTATACTTTCACCTACTTTCTCTACCTTAGGACTCTCAGTAGACTTAAAACCATATTCCATTATTGGTTCTTGAAACTCAGCAAATCCTGTGTGTGCTAGGTCAATTCCTGGAGGTGAAGGAACACCTCTGTATGGTGGAGGAACAGATTTGTATCCTACACCAGATCTAGCTTTATTGATTACTTGAGCTTCCCAAATTTTATTAATTCCCTCTGAGGCATGAGCTAAAGCATCTACTATTATCTTAACATTTTCACTTTTATTTTTGGCTTTAGCTAATGATGCATTTTGTAAACAAATTATTTCGTCTTTGAACTCTGAGTTTCTTTTTAGGGCATTCATGTCATCAGTAAACTTAGATTCATTTTCTTGAAAGTGTAAGATTTGTTTTTCAAGAACAGCCAGACCTCTTTTATGATTAGTTAAATTGGCAAGAGTGTCAAATAGTTCTTCTAGTTGAGCATCAAAGTCCTTTTTAAGTTTTTCATAAGCTTTAAGAGCACAGCAAGATTCAGTACATTTGATTATAGTATTTACCTCTGAATCAGAAAAGGCCATTAGAGCAGTCTCAGTGGCCACCATTGCAGCTTCTTTTGGTGCTTCTTCCTCATCGGCCATGAAGCTCCAATCATAGTTAACACCATCTATGGCTAGCATAGCCCTTGGCTCTTCCACTGTGACTTCCTTCTTCTTTTCTTGCTTATACCATGTGTTTCTATTATCCTGCTTCCTTGGGTTTCTACATTCTTTAGCAAAATGTCCCAGCCTGTGACAGTTGAAACACTCTACTTTCTTCTTATCAAACCCAGCAGTTACCATTGATGGTAATCTGCTTTCCAGTTCTTTGCCAAAACTTCTTAGCCCTCATGCTAAGTAAAGCAACCTGCCATTTGATATCCATCTCTTCTAAATCATTATCATCCAACTGATCAAGGTCTTCATGAGTTAGAGGAGAACCACTGGTTTGACTAGACATGAATACATAGAATGATGGATCTCCAAGTCCAGCAGCATTCTTTTGTGAACTAGTAGTAGGACCACCATAGTTAGCAGTAGAAACACCTGCATCTTCATCTACCTCTTCTGACTTACTAATACTAGGAGATGACAAGAGTGCTACATTCCCAGAACTAGTACTGTAGTTTCCAGACTTTTTCAGACTTTGTTCAACAATTTTAAGTTGTTGTACAAATCATTGAGTTTCATGGTTTCAATGTCTGGCTTATTCATCCAGATAACCACATAAGTATGGAATTCATCAAATAGACTTCTCAAAAACTTCATGTTAAGATCTTCCTTTGCTATCTCAACCCCCAACACAGCTAACTGACTGACAAGCTTGTGTAATCTAGAGAACAGCTTATCAAGTGATTCATTGCTATTTGAACTAAAGTTTTCAAATTGTTGTTTCAGCAATGTCTTCTGTGTTTTATTGGTAGTTTCATTACCACCAAACCATGCACAAATCTCTTCAAAAAGAGTTTTTGCATCAGGATACTTGCTAAAAGATAGCATCTGTTCACCAGGAATGGTCATGAGCAACAAGTTTCTTGCTTTTTGATCATTTCTCTTATGTATCCTTTCTTCACTGGTAACTGGTCCAGTATTTCTTTTCCTATCTGTTTTGCCTTCAAGAATGACATTTGTATAACCTAGTGTAAAAGAATCACCATACATAATGATATCCCAAAGAGCATAATCTTGAACCATAAAATATTGCTCAATCCTTAACCTCCACAACTCAAACTCATTATGTTTGATCATGGGCAACTTTGCAGCAATATTTGTAGCCTGAGTGTCTTGTACGTCCATTTCTGCTTCTTCTTCTAAATCAACTATATCAGCCTTGCTCTGATACCAATTGAGGAGTGGATTCGATACACTATAAGGTTGTTAAACCTTTGTTGTTTTGTGTATATGATATATTGAGTTAATATGATTAAGTATGCGGAATCTACTTAACCACACTTAGAAGGTTATTTGGTTATGGAAATGGAACAGTGATGTTTGTTATAGAACAATGAACAAAGAAAGTTTATCACCAAACGATTCAATATTATTCAAGATAATACGAGTGATCTTTACTATCACTAGGGTTACAAAATCTTGAATCTTATGTTTTCTATGACTTGTGATATTGTTGTGTTTGTTCTTTTCTCTTAACAGATATTCAACATGAATTAAGCACACCTAATATCTAGTCTAAGATCTCTCATTTATAGTCCAAGAGAGATATTTACAAATATTTTCAAGTCTAATCGAACACATGCTTGAGAGTGTCAGTCATTAAGATACAACATGTATCTGTGTTTACAACTTGTTACTGAACACTTTGTCTAAAGATATTATCTACCGTGTATTATTGACTATTATACACATAATATCTTTGTATTCTTATCCAACCAGTAGTAGAATACTTCAATAGTTATCCACTCAGGAGTAGAATCTTCTTTACCAGCAGCAGCATCATTCAGCTGTAGAATGTTTAACGCTAGCAGTAGAATCAAATGCACTAGCAGTAGAATGATACTTAGATTATTTCTTTAAGCAGTAACGATCTTGTGAACATGTAATATCTAATACTAATCTTTAGAACATTTAATTACCAACAAAGTATCCTCAGATGGCTCTTCGGAAGGATCTGAATCCGTATCATGCCCAAAGGCTGAAGAGATCTCAGGTACCACGATAACATCATCTAATGGATCTGACTCTGTCACTCGCCTAAGTGCGGTCGTGATGTCCGGTACTGTCGCAATATTTTCAATATCCGAGTCCGACATAAGAGTGATAGAATGAGGAGAGGAAGTCATAACTCTGTAACCACCCAGTAATTATGAATATTTCACTAAGTAACTAAATAATTAACAATAAATCATGTATAAGTAGTGTTTTAAGTGGCGTTGTGGCACGGAGGACTTTGGTTAAGTTTGTGAAAATTTGGTTATAGCTTAGGTTTAAACCTTGTTCTCTATAACCATGAGCACTGATACCAATCTGTAACACCCCCGTTTTCAATATACGCAGCGGAATATAAGTTGGGGTGTTACTTCAAGGATTACAGTCATGAAAATAGAAAACGACTCGAAAAGAGACGTTTTAAATAAAATTGTTATCATTCATTTATTAAATCAGAGTTACATAATATAGGTCCCAGAGGGAAGTTCGGAAATACGTTATAAAAGTTACATTATTCATTGAATGATAACATAGTGGACACTCTTTTTATAAGTAGAAAGTCCACAGCCACTCCGTGCCAAGTTCAGTCTTTTAATTACCTGAGATAAAACATGCTAAAAAGTCAACACAAAGGTTGAGTGAATCCATAGCGTTTAAAGTTATAATCAATTTGAACACAAGCTAAGTAGAAAGAATTCAGTTATATCACAGTTCGGTATATTGCACTAAGCCTCATGACACGCAATGCGTTAACAGTTTTCAGTATTACCAACATAATTAAATGAAAGTAATCTTGCCCCCGAGTAGGAGTCTGCCAAAAACTCTTTATAGATTTCAAATATAATGCATTTGTCTATCCGGCTACCACCAAGGATATCCATCCGACTAGTACAAATGGGTCGTCAGGCCAATAGATCTATTCACTATATTCGCGCTCACCCAGCAGGTGACTAATGGCGCATGATATGAGGGACTTTTTAAATATAGGCAACAGTTAACTTAGGCAATAACAATCAGGAAAGCATACATAAAATACTTGTGTTCGGTTTAGTAGCATGCATCTCCCCACAAGTTTGGAAAACGTATAAAGAAAAGTGGGACTATGAACTCACCTTGACATTCTGGATGGAAAACAAATTTAAATAGAGTTGATAAACGTCTCCGGCACGCAACCTGGTTTGGTATGTCAAGTTTCAGTAATCGTTTTCGAATATATAAGTTTCAGTATTCGTTTCGTAACGGTTTGGTTGTTGATTATATGTTAAATTGAGAAAACATGAAGTCTCTTCAAAAGTTGGATAAGAATTTATCTTATTTTTCATTTTTATGTTTCCGTTCGTTCGTTATCGAGATAAACGTATTTTTATTTATTAGTTTTTATTATAAATATATTTCTAATAATAAAGTTACACTTTTTACCCCTATAGTTTCATATATTGACAGTTTATACACCTGAACTTTCATAAAATTATAATTTTTACCCCTCAACTTTGGTCAAATGACAGTTTCTACCCTATATTTCAAAACTGACACTTTTTACCCCTGAACTGCAGATCGACATCCATTTAAGTCCAACTTATAAAACTAATTAGAGTCTTGGCAGAAATTACCCCCAAAGCATTTTATGCGTTACACCCGACGTCCTTAGTTCAATAAAACGCGTTATAAGTTACGGGAAAAGGCGCGAATTTTTACGACTCTTTTATACACTTTATTATCAACTTAATATCATCTTATTTACAGCTTATGGGCTTGTCATTCGAGCTTATTAAGCTCGAAATAATTTTTAAAGGGTGCGTTCGTACAACAGAAATGGGGGCAAAAAGAAACCGGAATATCTTTGTGATTACTCAACCTTTTTACGACGTTCTTTTTCCTAACATTAGTCAGCTGGGTGGTCTTCATTGTGGCAAAAATCTAGAATTTTTAGAGGTCATATGGTGGTCGAAAAATTAGTCCAAAGTTGGGCGTTTGGGACTGGTTTGCGACAGGAAAGAAAAAGAGAAAAACAAGTTGCGTTTTTGGTTTTTAAGTGTTATAACTAGTTTTTAATGCATATTAACATGGTCATAACCTTATTAAATCCATTCTTAACATGTTTTATAGTTTTCTTGATTTGTAAAAAAATATAAATATAATGAATTAGGGTGCGTTTGGGTTTTACTCGACAAAGAAGAAAAAGAAAAGAAAACTAGTTTTTGACCCTAGCTTCTATTAGAGGTTTTCTAGTAATGTTTTTATGGTTATTTAAAGTTTATAAAAGGTAAAGAAAGGAACTAGAATACTTACTTGATAATATTTCAATTAATAGAGATTTTTGGCGAAATAGTTTAAGATTGAGATGCTATGGTCTCTCCTCCTTCGTAAGCCTTTCCAAGATCTTTCTTAGCTTCTAAGTGGTCTCTAGGATCGGTAATGAATGTATGTGGGCTGTTGTAGTTGTGGTTCGAATGGGGTATGTACAAAATTAGGGTTTTTGGTTGGCTATTTATAGGAGAAATGAGATTAGGGTTTTCTAGAGGGCTACATCACCAAGTTGTGGGATTAGTGAGGCATGGTGAGGTGTGCTAGGTCATTAGGGCGCCACATGGGAGGAGGGGGAAGAGATTATGATGTGTTTAAAACCTAGCCTTCTACTTTACCTACAATCTTGGACTAGGTTAAAATCTCAAGGGACTTGCACATGTGGAGTTTTATGAAACCTTAGAAAATAATATGTGGTATATATGTTGCTATAAAGGGTTGTACTATTAGCTTAATAAGGTTGTACTAGGGTGTAAATAATATAGAAAATGTATTTTTAATATTAGGTTAAGTTATATTATTTATATGTAAATTTTATTAGGTTTTAAAATATATAAATGAGATTTTTAGGGTTTTTATGCATAGATGACTTGTACCTTAGCTTAAAGGACTTGTACATTTATATTTTATAAAATTTAAATATATATTATTTAGGGTTTGTGATTTAATTACATGAAATCATAGTTTTATGAAATTAGGGTTTGTTTCGGGAGTTAAAGTAGTTTTAAGGTTTCTGTGCTTTTAGGAACTTGTACATTAGTATTTTAGGGTTAGTTGTTCATAATTGTTTTTTTTAATAGTTTAGGGTTTCTTGGAAACTTTATTAGATAAGAGACGTTTAGTTTAAACGTACGTTAACGAATTAACGTAAAGCGGCAGATGAGGTATCATAAAGTTTTAGACTTGACATATGGAGATGTTTATATGAATAAACTTTAAATAAGTTAAGATTGGGTTGTGTGTGAGCACGTTTATCGAGGGTGTGAGCTACGTCACATTAGATAATAATTATGATCAGATAATAATAATAAAAATTTTATACGTGGAAAAAGGGTAATATTCTTTATTTAGAATATTAGAATAGTTTAATATATAGTGGAATTCTTACAGTGTTTACATTACCATTCAAATTATTAAAATTAGAGTTAAACAAGAGATTCAAAGTATAAAGTAACATAGATGTTTTCCAGATGTATCGAATGGTAATGATAAAGATAATAGTCTCCAAGTATGAAAATGACTCTAGAATCCAGTGCATCCACTATCGCATTATAAACCTGAGATAAACATGTTAAAAAGTGTCAACCAACGGTTGTGAGTTCATAGATTTTAGTTTAGTAGTAAAGCATTTGAATAAAGATTTCACAGCAAAGGCATTGTAAATCCACTCAGTCTCAAGCCCCGCCCATACAAGACTTGCAACCTGTGTATTTACAACCCACTACTAACATAGTATAAATAACAAAGATTTTCACTGCAAAGGCATTGTAAATCCACGCAGCCCCAAGTCCCGCCAATACAAGACTTGCAACCTGTGTGTTTACAACTCACTGCTAAAGTATGATTAGGACATATGTGTATACGAATATATGAGCACTTAATGTAATGAATAACAGCAAACTGAACCTCCTGACTGCGAATAATATATCATATATATACTGGATTATATTCACCCAAGGTCAAGAATTGAGGGACACAAGGGTGGGGGGCGTCGGCCCGATAGTTACTATCAATACCTCTCCAACGGCTCCTATCCAGGAGTTAAACAGTTGCTAAAAATAATGAATAATAGAATAAGTTTAACCCATTAAGGCACATATCGTAATAAAACTACACATCATGTCCAAAAAGTATAAAAGCGTAGAGTATCATAAAAGTATAAATGTTTGAGTAATTGCATAAATCATGTATTTGATAAACGAGTAAAGTAATTTAAACATGTATCTCCCCCAAGTAGTTTAAAATGAATAAAAGAGTAAGAGTGGGGCTATGACTCACCTTAGCTGTAAAGGTCAAAGTAATGTTATGTCAAAAAGTATCACAAGAACGGCTCCAACACACGACCTGAATAACAGAGAAGTCTGAGATTTCGATGGTTTAAGATTGACAGGATGTGAATGATGATTGTGAAAGAATATCGGATAACGAATTGGATTGTGATGACAATGATTAATATGCATAAAGTTCAAAAATAATATTATATATAATATTATCATGTTTTTATGTTTATTGATTCAATAAATATCGTCCCTTCAAAATTTGGTGGATGATAAGTTATGCGTATTCGTTAAAAGTTACGTTACGTAAATATAAACGTAACATTTGTTAAATAAATAAAGCGTACGTAACGAAAAACTGGATTTTAAGTACCAAAAAGTTATAAAACATTAGTGAGATAATAAGTAAAATTAAGATACTGTATGGTCCTTGTAGTTTCATGAAATTTGCGCATTTAACCCTAATGGTGTAATATTTGCACCGTTAGTCCTTGGTTAAATAATATTTACATTATAAGTCCAAAAGGT
This sequence comes from Artemisia tridentata subsp. tridentata, assembly GCA_021014915.2. Classification (NCBI taxonomy): domain Eukaryota; kingdom Viridiplantae; phylum Streptophyta; class Magnoliopsida; order Asterales; family Asteraceae; genus Artemisia; species Artemisia tridentata. The sequence continues at coordinate 205,453,876 of CP139501.1, forward strand.
TCAATTATGACATTTTATGGTTTCTAGTTAATGTTTAATCCATTTCTACTCTCAAGTTACTGATTTGGTAGTTTAGTACTCAATTTTTCAAAAGTTACACTTTTAACCCTAATAGTAAATATGTTTTGCAAAACTAGTCCAAAAATCACAAAAATAGTGGGAAATAATTTCTGAGAGTTTTAACATTCTTATAAAGCTGATTTAAGTTCATAGAAACTGCTTATTCGGTAAATAGCTTATTTTTTGCTTAATGGACTTTTAAATCGAAATATACAAGGCCCATTAAGAGTTTTTTATCCGAGGGGTTCTCGAATGTTTTGGGCTAATTTTATTAGTCTAAAAACATAATTGAAGTGCTTATATCTCAGTTTATTCGCAAGTGCTTATTGGGCTTTTTAAAAGCCCAATCGATATATATTCATAAGTTAAAACTGTTGCGATGGTCATTTCGTTTGAAGTTCAAAAAGCTATTTAGAGAGCTTATTATGGAAACTTATTTCAATAGCTTATTAGTTGAGTATCTAGAGAATCAAGTCGAGTAATAAAATCAATAGGTTGTGTGTATGACAAGGATTATATTTAGGCCATTCTTAGTCGAGTAATACATGGTTCGATATATAAAAAGTGACATATATATGTCATAAGAAATATATACGATGCAACAAAGGTAAAAAGGAGTCTCGATATGCATTAAAATGAACTTATAAGTGTTGAATAAATATAAAACTCGATTATCTAGCCATCCATGAAGGAGGTCAATGCATAATACGTAAAAATAAATAACAAGAACTCGTATAAAATGCATAACAAAGGAATATACGTTCGAATGGAAATAAATACAATGCATGGTGTATGAAAATTTATATAACGAGTAGGAAAGGGTTGTAAAAGACTTACAACACTTTTTAAGGTGGTGAGTATTCTTTGGAATGATCTAGGAATCGATATGTATGGATTTTACACGTTAGAACAATCTCTAAGGATTCGAACGGTTTTTGAACGATTCGAAATTGACTTCAAATGGCTAGGGATTTGCTTCTGGTTCTTTGAGAGGCTCGAATAGCAAGTAAGATTTAGTGAAAATGATATGTGTGAACACAAGTTTGTGTGTGAATGAGAGTTTTTATGTTTGTCGATTGAATATATATGCATGCATGTACATGGATTATATTGTTTTAAATTGTGCAAGTTGAGACTTTATATTCGATCTTGGCAGGTTTAGGATAGGATTTGAAGGATTTTGTCTAGTCAACTTGTGGATAGAAAATATTAGAAGGGAGTGTGAGCTTGTGCTTTGGTCATGAGTCGAATGGCATGTTTATACATGGTACTCGACACATTTTAAAGGTGCACACCACATCTTAACGTGTCCAAAAACAATAGGGAAGGCGGGAAGAATGTTTTTAGAAGTCCTTACGTCGAGAACAAAGTAAAACATATAGGTAAAAATTAGTTTAGGTCGAATTTTGAAAGTTGATTTGGGTTGAATCTGTGTCGAAGGGTGTTTACTTTAGGACTTGTTTAATGATCAAACGTTTTATTTAGATTTTGAGATTTATCATTCTTATATTTTGGGAGCATAGAGAATCGAACCATGTAAAAATAAGTGTTGATTGTATGTCGAATTTCAGAATAAAATAGGCTAAGTAAAGGCGTGTTATGTCAAATGGAATAAAAAAAATAAAAACTTGGGTTGGGCTTGTGAATAGTAACAGGCCAAAAATAGAATTAAGATTCCGTTTGGTGTTTAATCGTGTTTTGGATTGTCGTGGTGCACGTGTGAGCTCGTTCCAACGTATCGTGTAACACGTAACAATGTTTTTGAATAGAATTGTAATAAACAAAATTTTAAATTTTGCCCGAAAAATGGTTAAGTGAACAGTAATGATGGGTTAATACTAGATTAACGTTCACTAATGACTAGGGAATTCTATGGGTTGCTACAGTACCTACCCCTTATCTTGAATCTCATCCCGAGATTCAGTCTGTGTTATCTGTTTAAATGATGCTAACGGATAGTAGAAGTGTAAAGTTAAAGTAATTAGGCAAAAGCTTACGTATCTAGGGTAGAATACTACTTGTCTAGGAAAAACGTACCCATTATTTGTTAGCTACATCCAAATGACCCAAATAGGATGTTTGACCACGAGGTGGACTGATATGGACTCCAGGGTTTGGATTATTCCCTCCATTTGCTAAAGCTAGATTATCCTGTCTTTGTCTAGGTGTTCCATTCAACCTAGGACACATATGCATGAGGTGCTCCGTGCTTTTACACTCATAGCATGCTCTTTGATTATTCCTTATGTTGTCTGTCTTCCTTGGTACTCTACACTGACTTGTAAAATGGCTCAACTTATTGCAGTTTGTACACTCACGGCAGGGCACAGATTCCTGGTGATGATAAGTACATTTAGCACACTTAGGGAGTGGACCCTTATATCTTTTCTGACCAAAACCTGTGGCCATAAAGGTTCTTGCCTTCTTGTTGTCAGTCATGGGGACCGTTTGCTTGTCTGACTCATTCGCTCATTTCCTTTTATTACTGTTCATCATCATTCAAATCCCAATCATCTCATCTGTTAGAGTCTCTGCTCTCAATATTGCACTTTGAACTGTAGACGGCTCAGCTGCTTTCATAGTTCCACGAATCTCCGTCCTTTCAATCCATCGACTATACTCCAATACATCTCCTTTACCGTCGAACTCCATTGGCTTGCATGCCGTAAATTCCTTATACGTGCATCCAGCTGTGTTGTTGTTAGTATCATTCCCACCTACACCATTGGTGCCGTCATTTCTGCTTCTGTGGGTTCCCGATTTGTTGATGTGATTGCTAATCTGGTTGATAATAATAGGTAGTAAGTTTTGAAGCTGTTGAGCGATGATGGCGGCAAAATCAGGATTTCCACCTTTGTTGTTGTCATTGTTACTAAGGCCGCGACCACCTCCTCTACCTCCACGTTCAATAGTCCTTCCATCCTTTAGTGTTGCACCTCCTCGGTTAGTGTTGTAGGTGGATCCCCTTGATGCCATTGTCTCTACATGGAAGGACATTTAGCGAACATCAGATATGAGGAAAAACTGTTGACTATCCAATCTATACTTAACGTTCTCACAAAACCCCATCACTAGCTGTTATCCTAAGGGGGTGTCAATGTTGATTAACGCGAGCATGGTTACATATGTCCACGTGAGTCGTGATGCACTTATAATTATGTAGCCACCATAATTATACTTGCCTCCTTTCACACGTGTACATATCACCAAACACACATATCTCAGCGATCGACATTACTTAAATGGTGAAGGTGTAGGGTGATTATCCCTAAAAAGTATCCTCAAGAGAAATCTCATTTTTGAGCAAAATCATCAAATTTTCCGCGGTTAAGTGATAACCTTTATTTAACTTAATCCCATGTCTCATCAAACAAGAACTGTCACAAGATTAAGTTAAATAGCCAGTTATCACTGAGCTCCACACCCTTGATGACTCGACTAAATTATGAGATTTCCCTATCGGTGCAGATACTATAACATTCAACAGCGCGCATATAAATGGGAAAAGTTCTACGTATGCAAGGCGATAGGGATGGGAGTCTCAATGTATGTAGTAGTTATAGTCTAGGCTCCTAAATGCAACCTAGTTCTCTATAACCAAGGCTCTGATACTAATCTGTAACACCCCCAAATTACCGCAGCGGAACAGTAGTGTCAAGGGAGAATTAATTCATAATATAGAACAAGGTATAGAAAACGACCTCTAAATGAGACATTTTAAAATATTACCATTCGAATTATTAAAATCAGAGTTAAACAAGAGATTCAAAGTATAAAGTTACATAGATATTTTCAAGATGTATCGAATGGTAATGCTAAAGATAATAGTCTCCAAGTATGCAAATGACTCTAGAATCCAATGCATCTACTATCGCCTTATAAACCTGAGATAAACATGTTAGAAAGTGCCAACCAACGGTTGGTGAGTTCATAGAGTTTAGTTTAGAATTAAAGCATTTGAATAAATATTTCACAGCAAAGGCAATGTAAATTAACTCAGTCCCAAGCCCCGCCCATACAATACTTGCAACCTGTGTGTTTACAACCCACTGCTAACATAGTATGAATAACAAAGATTTCCACTACAAAGGCATTGTAAATCCACTCAGTCCCAAGTCCTGCCCATACAAGACTTGCAACCTGTGTGTTTACAACCCACTGCTAAAGTATGATTAGGACATATGTGTATACGAATATATGACACTTAATGTAATGAATAATAGCAAACTGAACCTTCTGACTGCGAATAATATATCATATATATACTGGATTATATTCACCCAAGGTCAAGAATTGAGGGACACAAGGGTGGGGGGCGTCGACCCGATAGTTACTATCAATACCTCTCCAACGGATCCTATCCAGGAGTTAAACAGTTGCTAAGAATAATGAATAATAGAATAAGTTTAACCCATTAAGGCACATATCGTAATAAAACTACACATCATGTCCAAAAAGTATAAAAGCGTAGAGTATCATAAAAGTATAAATGTTTGAGTAATTAAATAAATCATGTATTTGATAAACGAGTAAAGTAATTTAAACATGTATCACTGATTCGTCTGAAAACGTATATATAAATATAAACAGTCACAGAACGAATACTCGTGTGTAGTGTGAAACCAGGCAAGTGATCACCTGGGTCGTTTCCCAACGAGGTGTGAATGGGCAACTGTGAAAAGCTTTGGATTAGAGTGATTGATGATTTGGATTGCTTTTGATTTTGCTTTTTAACAATTCTAAATAACAAATTAAAACAGATATGCACAATTAAATTAAACGCGAATTAATTAACCTAAAAACGCGCAAAAATCTAAAATGGGACTAAAATAAAATTTATGAAATTTAAAACCTAAAAATATAAAATTACTAAAAACTTATTTTAAAACTTAAATTATATTTTTTTACACTTTTTATTTAATTATTATTAATTATTTATTTATTTAATTACTTATTAAACTATTTAAATTTATAAAAAATACTAAATGAGCAAAGAAAAATCTAAAACTTTTTCTATAAATATTATTAAGTAAAAATAAGCTAAGAAAATTATAAAATTGAAATTTACTTAATTAAAATTTAAAAAGATAAATTTTATTAAATAGAAGCTATCACTATATTTCTATTTTTGGTTTTTCTTAAGGTCTAAAAATGATATTATATTTTTCCTAGATTAAAAATGACAAAAGAAAATTATGAAAATTGGATTTATATTTTTCTGATTATTTTTCTATTTATTATGATTTTATTACTAATAGAAACTAATAAAAAAGATTAAAAATATTAAATGACTTTGGAAAATCTGAAAAATTCAGGATAAGTCTAAATTAATATTTAAAAGATAGGAAAAATAGAAGCAGAAGTTGACTAAGCCCAATAAGCAGATTTGGGCAATAAGCAGTTTGGCAAATAAGCCAAAAATAAGCTAATAAGCACAAAAGTTCACCCAAAGCTCAGGACAAGTTAAACCAACTTAAATAAGCACAAAACAACTCAAAACTACAAATAAGCACAAGGAATTAACAAGATAAGCAGTTGGCTGTTCACAAACTAGGGCATGAAACTCAGGCAAAACAGCAAACTTGCAGACCAATTATAAGTACTCAAATAAGCTGAAAAATAGAATATTATGGGGGCAAAAGTTACTTGATACTACTGGCTACATGAAAACACTAAAAGCCCCATCTCAAAACACCCAATTGAAGTCCAATTTTGCCTTAGATCAGCAGCCAAAAGCACTCAGTATTCACTGAGTGCAGATGTGCAGATGAGTGTGCAGAAGAGTGCACAGACCAAGGGACCAAATAGGCATTTGAGAATACTCTAATATGACCTATTAGAACTCAGAAATGAAAAGAACAAGGGCCAAATAAGCTTGTGGCTTATATTGGCTTAATTGAGCTTTTTGAGGTCTGATTTTAACTCAAGGTATTAGAAAATGCTATTTCTATTATGAGACTAATTCAGAACTTGTGAACAGCTTATAATGACTAAGAAAAGCTAGTGCAAAGTTGGGAAAGTGGCAAATGCACAGTAACTACTTGTTGACTGCCTAAACCAAGCACAGCCAAACACCCCTTTATTGTGTGTCTGTTTTGGTTTTGAACTAAAAAAGGTTAAATTAAGCTGAGATATTAAACACTTACTGATCACTAACTTATATTAACTATATTTAACAACTTTCAAAACATAAATAAGCAGTAAAATAAGTTATGCTATTATTAGTTATTTTTTGCTTTTATGAGTTTTTAAGCAAAATGAAATAAAGACTATGTAAGACTTATACTACTGATGAAGTATACTTATAAACTACTAATAAGTAAGAAATGATAGAAATAAGCTAACAATAAGCACTTGTACAGTAAACAAGAAAATAATGCAAAATTTTGAGAAAACTTACAACTGAATGGTATAGGAAACAGAGGAGAACTAGATCAGAACTGAGCTTGGAATGTCACTTACCAAGTTTAGACCCCAATCAGCTTAATCACAACTGCTTAACCCTTCCAATTGCTTATTTGGCAAAACTTTGACTTTTCTTGACTTTTTGGAGTTCTTGAAATTGAGACTGATTTAATGGATTATTAACTTATCAAAAGCTTAAATAAGCTTATGTAAGCTTATTGTAACAGAAAAGGAGCTTGTTTCATTGATAACTAACTTAATTCGATTTCTCAGTAACCTCAGAAACTTGAAAACATGGAATTAGCTTGAACTAATTTAAATTACACAAACATTGATGATAACAGATTGAAAGTAACTTGAATTGATAATTAAAACATTACATGAAACTGAAAATGACAATAATTTAAATCTACACTACTTTTGGTCCTAATCTACTGACAGACTTTATTCTTGGCCTTCTTCTCCTTATATAGCAATCCCAAATGATTCTCTGATGAATTCCGAGCTAATCCCACCCATTTGATTGCTTTGAAGTGATCTCAGTCATCCATGGCATTTTTGGCGGGAAAACAGGACATGTGGAATTTGGCTTTTTACTGAGTCATGTGGGCAAGTGGGAGTAGCTAAGAGATAAGGAGGGGGGTTGAGGTGGATTGTCAGGGTGAGGTGGTTGATTGGTGGTATTGCAGAGGTGAGGTGGGGGGTGGTATGGTATTAGGCGGGACATGGTTTTGGGAAGAAGACGGGTCAAACATAAGTTTGACCCTGATATTTAAATAAGGGTGTGGGCCGGGTTTATATATAAAGGGATTGGGCTTGGTTTATGGTTTTGGGTTGTAACTGGGTAAATGGGTTTAGTTATTTAGGATTGGATTTGGATTTTAGGGGTTAGTGTTGGATCCGGATTTTGGTTAGTTAAACAAGGACCATTTTTTAATTTTGGATTTTTGAGGGGTTGATAGTGTAATATTTCCAAAGTTATCACAAGGGTATTTCTTACCAAATGTGAATAGTACAAGGGCATAAAACATAATTTTCCATTTTAAAACACCCGGGGACTAATATTGACATTTTTCAAACTTGGGGGACCAAAGTTGTAATTTTGCAAACTTGAACCTTAAAGGACTAATCTTGACAACTTATGAATTCCCAAGGACCTTTGATGATATTTAACATGTTTTGAATAACCAGGGACTAGTTCTGCCAATTTGTGAAACTTCAGGGACTGAAAATGACAATTATGCAAACTTTGTTCGTTTTTCACTTGTTTTCAATCTTTTTGTTCCTGAATCATATAAAAACACTTTTTATGATATTTTCTGTATTATTTGACTTTTCAAAGCATTTTTGGCTGTTTATGTGGGTTTGAACAAGGTAAATATATGTGTATTTAGACACATATCAAATCCCCCACACTAAACTATTGTTAGTCCCTAGCAATCTTTTATGAAAATTTAATGGATTTTATCTCTTTACCAAAAGCCATTACTTCTGGAGTAGCCAATGTTTTAGTATGTGATACTTTGGTACAATGATAACCAAATGATTTTGAGTAAATCATCAGCTGTCAACGGTTTTGATTTGTCTTTACCAAAAGCCGTTTGCTTCTGGACTAGCCAACTCTTAGATAAATTACAACTATTATCTTTGGTGAGCTGATTACCAATTATGGTTTTCTACTGCCTTTACCACAAGCCATAACCTTGCGGGCTAGCCAACTCTTCACTTATAAAGATATGGTGAGTCGAAAACCATACAATTTTCGGCAAATTGTAAGCCATAAACGGATTTGATATATCTTTACCAAGAGCCGTTTGCTCTCGGATTAGCCAATCCTTATGTGGGTTAGACATGGCGGACTGATAACCATTTATTGCGTTCTAAGTGAGAAAAAAAATTTAAAATTTTGGCCAAAAATGGGGGTACTGGGGCACAAAAAGGTACATATGTGAACAAATTCGCCAGAATTCCCCCCCACACTTAGAACTGAATATTGCCCTCAATATTCAAAGTACCGGTTGTTAAACCAACACTTAGAACGTGAAAGGGAAATACTAATAGCGATTATTTTATATACACTTTTTTTTTTTTAACTGAATTTTCATATATACAACATGTGGGGCATCTCCCCCACACTAGGGTGAAACATGGGTGAAAACCCATGTTTTGCTAATGTTTTTGTTCACCGAGTCACGTAGCTTGACTCGACCCCGCATTCATTGGTTCTTGGGGAAGCAAGTGGAAGAAACCATCTCCATCGGACTTTCATTCAATGTGTTTGGATTAACATTGAATTTCATGAAAGTTCCACACCGATGAGATATACACAGAGATCCGGCTCATAAATGATAAATGAAAATGCCGGGATCAAAGATAGTGTCTTCATTCCCGAAGGAGTGAAGAACAGGAGAAGTCACCGTGTAGGTGAAGAAAAGAAAGAAAGTCATGATAAAAATCATGACTAACTCATCATCATTAGAAGGAGAATTCATGATTTCAGTATCATGAATCTCATCATTTAAGCTCATTTGATCAAGACATATTCTGGGTGGGAGGGATGGGATTTTGATATCAAGCAAATTCTCAGTGTTGAGAATATTTTCCTCCGGGACATAAAGATAATCTTTGTCAAGATCAAAGAAGAAGTTATCATACTCCGGTGGAGATATGATATGAGTGAGTTCATCGGAGAACTCCTCGAAGGCAAATGATTCATATTCCGGAATAGAATCATCGGAAAACAGGTCACTATCCTTTATGGGGATAGGAGATGAAATGGATTTTTCTTTGAAAGCCTCAATTTTAGAAATGAGAAGATTGACAGTCAATAATGTTGCTCGAAGAGCTTCATCTTTGATTTCAGTGTCAATTTCATCATTCTCTTCTTCTAAGCTGACTGGCTCAGAAGGAAATTCCTCCACATAATCGATGTCCTCACAAAATAAAGAATCATCATTACTTGAAGTATAATCATCGTCAGAATTGGAAAACATCTCAACATGATCATGTGAAATGTCAAGAGGAGGCAAATCACACATATTATCAGAGATACCCTCGGACTTACTTGGGATTGGGACAAGGTTTTCAGCACTAGACTTTATGAATTCGTCCGATTCCTTTTCAGGAATAGTGCTAATATGCTCATCCCCCATAATAAGAGAGTCCTCGTCGTCCTCCTCATCAATACAAATGGCTTTTATACGTTCCATTTGCTCGTCTGCTATCAATTCTGCAATAGTCTTGTCTTCCTGCCTTTTCTGGACAGGTGTAATTGCAGCTGATGAATTCTCGCAACCTCCGCACATAGAATCATCATCATCGTCATCGTAAATGAAAGTTTGACGATATTTGGAACTCATTCTAGCTGTTTGTTCTTCTTCAGCTAGAAGCTCTCCAATGGTTTTCTGATGATGATCTTCTTGGGTATTTTTAACAGCCAAATCATTAAGTGTATCCATCATATTTTGGAGTTTTTGGGATACACTTTCAAAAGATTTTTCAAAAGGAGATGGCTGAGGTTGAATCATTTGATACTGTGGAGGTTGGTCATGACAAGAATAGTAGTAATTGTTACAAGGGACATGCTCATAGACAAGCGGGGACCTTGTTTGACAATCGGATTCATAATGTGGACCACCACAGTACTCACAACAATACATTTGTTGTGACTGATTCGGTGAATCATATGGATATTGGTCATACCCGAAATTTTGACTATTACAAGAAACCTGCTCATAGACAAGCGGGTCATTTGTTTGACAATCAAAACTTGAGTGTGGACCTCCACAATATTCACAAGGATCATTTGGCATATTTTGAAATGATATATCATTGAAGTTTTGATTAGACGGCTCTTGCCAAAATGAGTCCTGAGAAGGGGTACTGAAATCGTTGTGAAAATCTGGATAATCAAGTGTGGCTGGCTGATAAGTGCAAAAACATTGCTTACACTGTGAATCATCCCCCAACGGATTTTCACACATACAACAATTAAGCTGAGTGAGTGAAGATGGCTGGGGTTGTGGAGAGTGTTTGGAAAAAGAATCCAGAGGTGGGACAAGTAGTGTGCTCTGAGAGCTAGGAATTTCCACCACTTCCGTTCTGGTCTCTGCACGTTCTCTTGACAAACTTTTAACCGTAAATTGTGAAAGGTCTGGATTAATTCTTGACTGTTTGCCATTAATAGCATGTATCTTGGGCTGTGAAGGGCAGTCGGAAGAACTTTGAGAATCATTGATGGAATTAAGCACTCTTTTGAGGGCTTCTTTACACCAATAACAAGATCCACAATCCTTTGGTATGTGCTCTCCACACAGCTCACACGCACACTTTGAACAACGAAGGCTGTCAATCAACGGGCTTTTACAATTCAAACATTTGTACCCGAGAGACGCCATAGAAGAAAGGGTATAAGAAGTTTAGAATCAAATGGATAGAGGGTAAAGGGATAAAGAATCAAAAAGGGCGAGAGGGAAAAGATGAATATTTTTGGGTTTTTTTTTTGGTTTTTCCAATCAAAACAAGATCAAAGCAAAACACAAGGAACTTAAACCTTAAATCAACCAGCGTACGGTAGCTCTCTGACTGAAAAACGCACAGAGTGGCGGAGAAGCAAAGGTGGGCAATTAATGCTCCTTAAAAACCCGCTTCTTTCAGTTCGACAATTTAATGTCAAACTATCCTTAAACCTCCGTTATAGTTTGTTTATCAATCAAAGGTGAGCCGAATTCGCAAGCGACACAAAGGCAAGTTTTAATCTTAGGTTTGGGAACTTATTATGGTCGTACCCCCAGTTAGGTAGTACTCTGTCTTGATTTTCGATGGTAATATTTTTATTGTTGTTTATTATTAAACAAAGAAAACGGAAAATGTTTTTGGGGTTTTTAATTTTTTATATGATAAATAATAATATATATAGAAAAGAAAAGAAAAATATTTTTGTATTTTATATTGTTTTTGGGAAATAGGAACTTCTTGGGAGAAGGGTCTCGAATCACTAATCGCTAAAACACTACACAATAGTCGCAGCACAACCTCCCCGGTAGCGGCGCCAAAATTTGGTCCGTCTGAAAACGTATATATAAATATAAACAGTCTCAGAACGAATACTCGTGTGTAGTGTGAAACCAGGCAAGTGATCACCTGGGTCGTTTCCCAACGAGGTGTGAATGGGCAACTGTGAAAAGCTTTGGATTAGAGTGATTGATATTTGGATTGCTTTTGATTTTGCTTTTTAACAATTCTAAATAACAAATTAAAACAGATATGCACAATTAAATTAAACGCAAATAAATTAACCTAAAAACGCGCAAAAATCTAAAATGGGACTAAAATAAAATTTTTGAAATTTAAAACCTAAAAATATAAAATTACTAAAAACTTATTTTAAAACTTAAATTATATTTTTTTACACTTTTTATTTAATTATTATTAATTATTTATTTATTTAATTACTTATTAAACTATTTAAATTTATAAAAAATACTAAATGAGCAAAGAAAAATCTAAAACTTTTTCTATAAATATTATTAAGTAAAAAGAAGCTAAGAAAATTATAAAATTGAAATTTACTTAATTAAAATTTAAAAAGATAAATTTTATTAAATAGAAGCTATCACTATATTTCTATTTTTGGTTTTTCTTAAGGTCTAAAAATGATATTATATTTTTCCTAGATTAAAAATGACAAAAGAAAATTATGAAAATTGGATTTATATTTTTCTGATTATTTTTCTATTTATTATGATTTTATTACTAATAGAAACTAATAAAAAAGATTAAAAATATTAAATGACTTTGGAAAATCTGAAAAATTCAGGATAAGTCTAAATTAATATTTAAAAGATAGGAAAAATAGAAGCAGAAGTTGACTAAGCCCAATAAGCAGATTTGGGCAATAAGCAGTTTGGCAAATAAGCCAAAAATAAGCTAATAAGCACAAAAGTTCACCCAAAGCTCAGGACAAGTTAAACCAACTTAAATAAGCACAAAACAACTCAAAACTACAAATAAGCACAAGGAATTAACAAGATAAGCAGTTGGCTGTTCACAAACTAGGGCATGAAACTCAGGCAAAACAGCAAACTTGCAGACCAATTATAAGTACTCAAATAAGCTGAAAAATAGAATATTATGGGGGCAAAAGTTACTTGATACTACTGGCTACATGAAAACACTAAAAGCCCCATCTCAAAACACCCAATTGAAGTCCAATTTTGCCTTAGATCAGCAGCCAAAAGCACTCAGTATTCACTGAGTGCAGATGTGCAGATGAGTGTGCAGAAGAGTGCACAGACCAAGGGACCAAATAGGCATTTGAGAATACTCTAATATGACCTATTAGAACTCAGAAATGAAAAGAACAAGGGCCAAATAAGCTTGTGGCTTATATTGGCTTAATTGAGCTTTTTGAGGTCTGATTTTAACTCAAGGTATTAGAAAATGCTATTTCTATTATGAGACTAATTCAGAACTTGTGAACAGCTTATAATGACTAAGAAAAGCTAGTGCAAAGTTGGGAAAGTGGCAAATGCACAGTAACTACTTGTTGACTGCCTAAACCAAGCACAGCCAAACACCCCTTTATTGTGTGTCTGTTTTGGTTTTGAACTAAAAAAGGTTAAATTAAGCTGAGATATTAAACACTTACTGATCACTAACTTATATTAACTATATTTAACAACTTTCAAAACATAAATAAGCAGTAAAATAAGTTATGCTATTATTAGTTATTTTTTGCTTTTATGAGTTTTTAAGCAAAATGAAATAAAGACTATGTAAGACTTATACTACTGATGAAGTATACTTATAAACTACTAATAAGTAAGAAATGATAGAAATAAGCTAACAATAAGCACTTGTACAGTAAACAAGAAAATAATGCAAAATTTTGAGAAAACTTACAACTGAATGGTATAGGAAACAGAGGAGAACTAGATCAGAACTGAGCTTGGAATGTCACTTACCAAGTTTAGACCCCAATCAGCTTAATCACAACTGCTTAACCCTTCCAATTCCTTATTTGGCAAAACTTTAACTTTTCTTGACTTTTTGGAGTTCTTGAAATTGAGACTGATTTAATGGATTATTAACTTATCAAAAGCTTAAATAAGCTTATGTAAGCTTATTGTAACAGAAAAGGAGCTTGTTTCATTGATAACTAACTTAATTCGATTTCTCAGTAACCTCAGAAACTTGAAAACATGGAATTAGCTTGAACTAATTTAAATTACACAAACATTGATGATAACAGATTGAAAGTAACTTGAATTGATAATTAAAACATTACATGAAACTGAAAATGACAATAATTTAAATCTACACTACTTTTGGTCCTAATCTACTGACAGACTTTATTCTTGGCCTTCTTCTCTTTATATAGCAATCCCAAATGATTCTCTGATGAATTCCGAGCTAATCCCACCCATTTAATTGCTTTGAAGTGATCTCAGCCATCCATGGCATTTTTGGCGGGAAAACAGGACATGTGGAATTTGGCTTTTTACTGAGTCATGTGGGCAAGTGGGAGTAGCTAAGAGATAAGGAGGGGGGTTGAGGTGGATTGTCAGGGGTGAGGTGGTTGATTGGTGGTATTGCAGAGGTGAGGTGGGGGTGGTATGGTATTAGGCGGGACATGGTTTTGGGAAGAAGACGGGTCAAACATAAGTTTGACCCTGATATTTAAATAAGGGTGTGGGCCGGGTTTATATATAAAGGGATTGGGCTTGGTTTATGGTTTTGGGTTGTAACTGGGTAAATGGGTTTAGTTATTTAGGATTGGATTTGGATTTTAGGGGTTAGTGTTGGATCCGGATTTTGGTTAGTTAAACAAGGACCATTTTTGTAATTTTGGATTTTTGAGGGGTTGATAGTGTAATATTTCCAAAGTTATCACAAGGGTATTTCTTGCCAAATGTGAATAGTACAAGGGCATAAAACATAATTTTCCATTTTAAAACACCCGAGGACTAATATTGACATTTTTCAAACTTGGGGGACCAAAGTTGTAATTTTGCAAACTTGAACCTTAAAGGACTAATCTTGACAACTTATGAATTCCCAAGGACCTTTGATGATATTTAACATGTTTTGAATAACCAGGGACTAGTTCTGCCAATTTGTGAAACTTCAGGGACTGAAAATGACAATTATGCAAACTTTGTTCGTTTTTCACTTGTTTTCAATCTTTTTGTTCCTGAATCATATAAAAACACTTTTTATGATATTTTCTGTATTATTTGACTTTTCAAAGCATTTTTGGCTGTTTATGTGGGTTTGAACAAGGTAAATATATGTGTATTTAGACACATATCAATCACCCCCAAGTAGTTTAAAATGAATAAAAGAGTAAGAGTGGGGCTATGACTCACCTTAGCTGTAAATGTCAAAGTAATGTTATGTCAAAAAGTATCACAATAACGGCTCCAACACACGACCTGAATAACAGAGAAGTCTGAGATTTCGATGGTTTAAGATTGACAGGATGTGAATGATGATTGTGAAAGAATATCGGATAACGAATTGGATTGTGATGACAATGATTAATATGCTTAAAATGCTTAAAGTTCAAAAATAATATTATATATAATATTATCATGTTTTTATGTTTATTGATTCAATAAATATCGTCCCTTCAAAATTTGGTGGATGATAAGTTATGCGTATTCGTTAAAAGTTACGTTACGTAAATATAAATGTAACATTTGTTAAATAAATAAAGCGTACGTAACGAAAAAATGGATTTTAAGTACCAAAAAGTTATAAAACATTAGTGAGATAATAAGTAAAATTAAGATACTGTATGGTCCTTGTAGTTTCATGAAATTTGCGCATTTAACCCTAACGGTGTAATATTTGCACCGTTAGTCCTCGGTTAAATAATATTTACATTATAAGTCCAAAAGGTTCAATTATGACATTTTATGGTTTCTAGTTAATGTTTAATCCATTTCTACCCTCAAGTTACTGATTTGGCAGTTTAGTACTCAATTTTTCAAAAGTTACACTTTTAACCCTAATACTCCTCCGTCCATATTAAGTGTCCACTTTTCAAATGCACAAAGTTTTAGGAAAGTGGGCCAACTACACTCTCCACCAATCAAATACACTATTACCCAATGAAGTCTCTTCTCATTGGTTGAAAATATTCCCTGGACACTTAATTTGGACATCCCAAGATTCCATTATGGACACTTAATATGGGACGGAGGGAATAGTAAATATGTTTTGCAAAACTAGTCCAAAAATCACAAAAATAGTGGGAAATCATTTCTGAGAGTTTTAACATTCTTATAAAGCTGATTTAAGTTCATAGAAACTACTTATTCGGTAAATAGCTTATTTTTGGCTTAATGGACTTTTAAATCGAAATATACAAGGCCCATTAAGAGTTTTTGATCCGAGGGGTTCTCAAATGTTTTGGGCTAATTTTATTAGTCTAAAAACATAATTGAAGTGCTTATATCTCAGTTTATTCGCAAGTGCTTATTGGGCTTTTTAAAAGCCCAATCGATATATATTCATAAGTTAAAACTGTTGCGATGGTCATTTCGTTTGAAGTTCAAAAAGCTATTTAGAGAGCTTATTATGGAAACTTATTTCAATAGCTTATTAGTTGAGTATCTAGAGAATCAAGTCGAGTAATAAAATCAATAGGTTGTGTGTATGATACGGATTATATTTAGGCCATTCTTAGTCGAGTAATACATGGTTCGATATATAAAAAGTGACATATATATGTCATAAGAAATATATACGATGCAACAAAGGTAAAAAGGAGTCTCGATATGCATTAAAATGAACTTATAAGTGTTGAATAAATATAAAACTCGATTATCTAGCCATCCATGAAGGAGGTCAATGCATAATACGTAAAAATAAATAACAAGAACTCGTATAAAATGCATAACAAAGGAATATACGTTCGAATGGAAATAAATACAATGCATGGTGTATGAAAATTTATATAACGAGTAGGAAAGGGTTGTAAAAGACTTACAACACTTTTTAAGGTGGTGAGTATTCTTTGGAATGATCTAGGAATCGATATGTATGGATTTTACACGTTAGAACAATCTCTAAGGATTCGAACGGTTCTTGAACGATTCGAAATGGACTTCAAATGGCTAGGGATTTACTTCTGGTTCTTTGAGAGGCTCGAATAGGAAGTAAGATTTAGTGAAAATGATATGTGTGAACACAAGTTTGTGTGTGAATGAGAGTTTGTATGTGTGTCGGTCGAATATATATGCATGCATGTACATGGATTATATTGTTTTAAATTGTGCAAGTTGAGACTTTATATTCGATCTTGGCAGGTTTATGATAGGATTTGAAGGATTTTGTCTAGTCAACTTGTGGATAGAAAATATTAGAAGGGAGTGTGAGCTTGTGCTTTGGTCATGAGTCGAATGGCATGTTTATACATGGTACTCGACACATTTTAAAGGTGCACACCACATCTTAACGTGTCCAAAAACAATAGGGAAGGCGGGAAGAATGTTTTTAGAAGTCCTTACGTCGAGAACAAAGTAAAACATATAGGTAAAAATTAGTTTAGGTCGAATTTTGAAAGTTGATTTGGGTTGAATCTGTGTCGAAGGGTGTTTACTTTAGGACTTGTTTAATGATCAAACGTTTGATTTAGATTTTGAGATTTATCATGTATTTTGGGAGCATAGAGAATCGAACCATGTAAAAATAAGTGTTGATTGTATGTCGAATTTCAGAATAAAATAGGCTAAGTAAAGGCGTGTTGTGTCAATGGAATAAAAGAAAAATAAAAACTTGGGTTGGACTTGTGAATAGTAACAGGCCAAAAATAGAATTAAGATTCCGGTTGGTGTTTAATCGTGTTTTGGATTGTCGTGGTGCGCATGTGAGCTCGTTCCAACGTATCGTGTAACACGTAACAACGTTTTTGAATAGAATTCTAATAAACAAAATTTTAAATTTTGCGCGTAAAATGTTTAAGTGAACAGTAATGATGGGTTATTACTAGATTAACGTTCACTAATGACTAGGGAATTCTACGAGTTGCTACATCATCTCCGTCTTCCGAAACTAACGCCGTTAAAAACGCACCTTCTAGTTTAGGTGATGGCGGTGTGTGGCAACTTCGTCTCGTTTTGGTGATGGTAGATGCTCGTATCGCTTTATTATGGATTTGAACACCGGTGGATGGCATGTGCGATCACCGGTGATATGACAGTGCTATCACCGGTGATATCACAATTGATATCACAGATGATATCAATTGTGTATCACCGGTCATAACACATATGATATCCCAGGTATTTGAGTTTCTTCAGTTTATTTGTGAATATGTTGTTCTTTCTTCAACCACAACTGCAGTTTTTGATTGGGCCATTTTTTTGCACAGGTCTCATTCAAATCTGCATCAAAATATTTTCATAATTTTTGTTAATGTACGAATGGTATAGAAGTTAATCATGAGACGAAAGTTAAGCAACATAACTGAGGTCAAACACTCAAGCACACACAACTTAGAAACAAATAAATAGCATAGATATACCTGTTTGTCACCAAGAATACAGCAACCCCGGAAGTTCTAAGCATATGAAGCATTGGGACTATTGAGTCATCCTCATTAATGTACCTGATTTTAAATATATTGACAAAACTAAGGTGCTGCTTGGATTGGGGGTATGGAATGAAAAGAATGGAAATGAAAATGATTGTTTATTTTTGGTTCACTTGTATGGATTTGATAATATCCAAATATGAGGGTTTTCTCATTGAAGGCTAATTTGGTGTCTTTGGCCAAACCATTCCCTCGAACCCACATTATTTTGAGTTTTAAAGCATTTATTGTTGTCTTTTTATTTTTTTACAACAATTTAAATAATAAAACCCATACCATATAAATTAATCCAAACAACAACTATGAAATTAATATATTCATTGTCATTCTACCATATATTTATACTCATACTCATTGTGATTCATGACAACAAACAAAAGAAATGAAAATGAGAAAAAGAACAAAACTTTTCATAAGGTCGTAAATTAAAAACTCTTGCATATAGGAAGGCATAATTAATATTCAAAATGATATAAAAATCAAGCTGTGTATCCAATTAGTTGCAAACAAACACCATTGTGGGCCGTCTCTCCATTTAAGTGGAGAATATATGACCAAATTTTAATATGTCTCCGACACAATATAATTCTTGGAATTAGATTAATCATATATTAAGGGAGCTAGAAAACGCGGTCGTTTTGTCCCCCATTTTTCCCGCCATTTTTACAGCCCAATCGTTGGGCTATTTTTATCCGTTTCCATTGATCCATCTTCCCTCCTGTCATGTCCGGCCCAAAAAAAATGGTTAGATACTTAGATAACGATATATCCCATCCCATAAACCTAACTTTACTCATCCGCAGCTTTCACACACACACACACACACACTAGATCGAGAGTTTTCTCCGTCTCCTGTGATCCATCCCGGTCCAAAAAAATTTAGTCATAAAAACTAGGGTTAGATGAAACCTTCGCCGCTACACACACACGCACACGCACGCACACCTACACACTCCTGCGTACCGGAGATGATGAAGGAGATGGGGAAGAGTGATGATATTCAAGATCGATTACCAAAATCTACAAGAAAGGTATTAATTATTTTTACAAAATCTAAGCAGAAATTAGGGTTTTGTTGATTTGGGTTTTTTTGCTGATTTCGGGTTCATTGATAAAAATTAGCAAAAAGTCATTGTATTGTTGCTGGTAAGAAAGCTCTTGAACATGCTGATCTTGGTGGTGATAAGCGTGACAAGGTTCGTAATTTTTTTTAAAATTTGGTTAAAGTTAGGATCTTTTTTTTTTTTTTTTAAAGTTTTTTGGTTAAAGTTTGGATCTTTTTTACTTTTTGGATCTGGCATGATTTAATGTATATTAATTGTGTGTTGAAAACATGAAATGTGCCTACCGCGTTAAATTTTCTGTTAAATTGAGTTTAATTTAGTGAATGTGACACCAGTTTTGTGCTTATTACCAAGTTCTTATATGTATTTGTTTAAAGTTTGGATATTTTATAAGTTTTATGGTTAAATTTTGGATCAATTTTGGTTTTCTATACATTTGGAACACATGAAAAGAGTGAAACATGAACACAGGTTGCAATGGTAATACTATGCTGCTCGAATATAAATCCAGCAAATAAAAGGTTGGCTGCTGAAAGTGTTTCGATTGACCCAACTTATGGTAATGTGTAGTTTATATACGTGTAATCGTACACTTTTATTGCTTCCTTTAGTGTGAAGGTTATTTAGATCCATTGTCCCAACTTGATACGCTCATAAGCAAAAAAAATAGCCTTATAAGATTTTCCTAACTGAAATAAGCCCGTGAGTCTGGAAAATAAGTTAATCCGAACACCCACGTAGTCTTTTCTGTAAGTACATATAGGTGGACAAATTCGTGAATAGGCAAAAAAAAATCCCAGATTGAATTACATCTACTATGGTTATCCCTGATTTTTGTAATGCGTATATTATTATGATTGTTGAACAAGAGTAATTTTGTTGATTATCTTTGTTTGCAGGTGGAAGCTCCTAAGAAGAAGGTCAAGAAATCGAGCGGTGTCCCGTTTGTGGGCTACACGCAATTTTTTTGGTCTGCTGCCTAAGAAGAAGGTCAAGATATCGAGTGGTGTGCTGAAGAAGGAGGTGAGTCAGATTGCGGAAAGTGGGTCGAGTGGTGTCCCGTTTGTGGTTGAGGCTAATGCCGAGGATGTTGAGCAAGTGGAGGTGGTTAAGGAAGTTGTTGAGGAGGTTGAAAAGGTTGTTAAGGAGGTGGAGATTAAGGAAGTGGAGGTGAAGGAGGTTAAGGTAAATGTGGATAAGAAGAGGATTGTGATGTTGCGAGTTGGATCAGAAGGTGTTCAGGTTCAAATGTTGCAGGTATGATTCACTTAATCGGGTTTCAGTTTTACTTGCCAGGATAAATTTCAGTCCTTTGGCACGCCACGAGCCGTAGTTTTGAAGGATCCAGTTTCCTAAATACCTGCTACGGAACTAAACGTTCTGTTTAGACGACTCGGTTGCCATAATTATCATCTGTTTTAATTATAGTGTCTGTATTGTATAATGTTGACATATAAATTATGGAATACTAGGGATGTTGAACTTGAACTAATAACACCTATAATTTTTAGTCTCTAATTCAACATTTTTTAACTATTTTTTTTTTTTTTTGAATATCTACGTATCTTGCCTCACTTTTACATCTATGTATATGTTAAGTTGATCAAATAGTTCTTCATATATTGGCTCCTATATTACTCTATTTTAGTTTACAAGTGGCATTACAGTTTCATATATCCTTCCATAATTTGCAATTGGTTTTCTTGGATTATGCTCTCACTATTATTCGTATTCTTGATATTTGTATAATGTCTTTTATTTGCAATTGGTTTTCTTGGCTTGATTTGGTTCTAACGGAAGTTTACATTTGTGTTTCAGGTATACCAGTCCCTTCTTTTAGGTGGTTCAGCGGCACAACCTTCAGCATGTTCATCTCCTGCAGCTGTCTAGCATGTGCCATCCTGCAGCTGTCTAGCATGTGCCATCTGCTTATCGGAAGTTTACAAACCTTTCATCTTGGATCGCATCTGTAGCTGTTTACAAACATCACAATCCATGGATCGCATCTGTAGCTGCTGCTGTTGATGACCACATCTACAAAAATCATTTGACTTTAGAAAATGGAAAAATGCTTGCTGGAATCGGTTTATCACGTAAGTATCAGTTTGTTGTAATTAGCATCAAGTTTTTGATTACTTTTTTTCTTTCTAGCTACAATTTCTATATGCTGTTGTGCTTAATTTTTTCACTCCTACGAACGATTTATTTTTAATATTTGATTCAGCTAATATGTATTTTATAATTATATTTTAGCTATATTAAATCATTCATGTATTTTATAATTTACAGATCGAGATAAACTAATTGATGAAGCAACCGAATAGATTGAAAAAGATTTGATACTTCTTGGTGCCACCACTGTTGAGCACAACCTCCAAAAAGGGGTAAGTGAATTTAGTTTTACCCATTTGAAAAGTTCATTAATTTGAATCTTTTTTGGATTTGCAAACATTATTTACTCCGGTTTTTGTACCTTTCGTTTCCCACTTTTTGCATGTGCCCGAGTGCATAGAGAACATTGCTAAAGCAAAAATCAAAATATGACTTCCCGCTGATGATAAAACGGAGACTGCAATCAATGTTGGATACTTACTGCATTTTTTGCTTCACTATATTGAAAGTGAGGTTAGTTACAACACCATAAGTCCAGAATTACATATTAACTCTGTGGTTAAAAGTTAGTTTTCCTTTTATTTTTTCTCTATTTTTCCTGTAGATGTTGCCGTCTCCAACTATTGGATTGTTTCGATGGACAATGGGGCGACGAATACACTTTGCAGCAGCAACTGATTTTGTAAGCAACCTAATTGCCTTTATGTATCTTCCAAAACTACCGAGTCACACATTTTTTTAAGTATTAAGTTTATTATTAACTGATAAATTAGCCCAGAAATATGCTTTAACTAAGCACATAAGCAGTTTTAATAGGCAATCAATATGGGTGTAAAGACTAAAAATAAAGGAACTCGATATGTTAATATCCTAGCATATATCAGTTAAGTTTGTTCTTAATTTTCCCATGAAATTTTGTGCATCTAAATACATAGGTTTTTCCGTTTTAGATGCCAGAAACAAAAAATTATGCCTTATGAAAATGTTTTAGGTCCTGTTATACAGATGTCACTGCATTGATATCTAAAATGATTTTGTTCCAATTTCAGTGCGGGACAAGCGCGACTTAGGTTGGTTTGGAAATTATTTCAGAAACTTTTTCTGAGTTGAGTGTAAATTGAAGATAGTTTCATACAAAATTGAAATGTTTTTGTACATTTGAGTTTTTGTATAATGGAATGTAGGTTAGGGAAATCGAGAGGGAAGGTCATGAAGAAGCAGAAAGTAAGCAGGGGACGTGCTCTCGCCACCAGAGATTGAAGATTCTTCGGAGTTTGGAACACGACGTTTGACAAGCAGTGTTCTGCAACTTCAGGTGAAGCTATTATACACATTTGCATTAGCTATACCTTCGGCTCAAACTGGAACAAACCGAAGGCAACAAAATATTAAACATGAGGTTGAGTTGGAACAAGTACATTTACACTATTAAAATCTATGCGTACTTAACATTTTATTAATTAATAAAGATGTATAAGGTCTTTTCAATTATGATAGGATATGAACTTTTCAGCTTAATTTCGGCTTAACTATTGGATTTATTTAGGTATGTGACTGCTCGAGCAGCGTGCCTGAATGGAGCTTTTGGTAAAGTGTCAAAGCCTGGGAAAGTTGCAGGAACGAAAACTAGACGAAAATGGAACTTGGCAGTCTCAAATTTAACAGCAAAGGTATGTTCTGTAAACCTAATTTGCGTCTTATAATTCACAGCCAGCATATCTGAAAACAGCTCTCCATTAGTTCATCAGTTCATTGGGCACCAGAAACAGCTCCATTTGTTGCAGTAAAATTCTGAACAGGGTGAGTGGAATATGCTTTAAGGGATGACGGCACCATGATAGAGCAAAATCCGTCATTCAATTGTAGACAGGCGTGAGCAAGACAAGCGACATGCTATCATCAGGTCATACTTTTATTCATCAAGGATCACTGTGATATCACTTTGACCTTCATAAAGTAAAAAAATATTGTTTGCATGTGTATAAAATTAGCTAATTCCTCAGGTTTCTTATATGTATGCTTATTCCAATTAACCTCATTATTAGTATGTGATCTATCTATAGTTTATATTTGAGCCCACTCTCCTTTTCATGTATAACAAGGCCTATTGGAGAGGCATCCACCTCCCATTCTCATTTTCATGTAGCCCACTGCTAAAGATTCATGTAGTGGGAGTAAAAATGTTATTGTTGCTACTGATGTGGGTAATAGACAAACCCAACATGTTATTCGTGTAATATATTTATCGTATTGATGTCGTTATTTGTGTCGCCAAAAGCTTTATATTTTCTCATTTTTGTTGGGTACGGGTCAATGCACGCAGGTGTAAACTGTAGCCGGTAACCCCGCCAGGCCGCAACGCGGCCGACCGCCGCCATGCTTGGAATTAGATTAATCATATATCAAGGATCGCAAATATCAGGGGGTTGGCAATGCATTCCTCACTCTCTCTTTCATCACTCATTTCCAACCAATCCCCTTATGCCACATCATTTACTCTTTCTCTCATCACTCACCCATATTTTTGTTGGCAGCACATCACTCACCACATCCCAAATTTTTTCCCTTAAACGGTCGAATAATTCAATGCCCAACGTTCAAATTTTTTCCCATCTCGTGCGTGACCATCTCACGCAATTGCTTCCCGTCCCGTGAATTTTTTTGATGGCGGCGGTGTTCCCGTGCCACACGAGTCCCGTCTAGTGCTATAATGTGGGTGTTGCCAACCCCCTCATACCTTTTGGGATTGTTCGCCACCATGTGCTTCAATGTTCCATGACGATGATACATATCAACAACCGCTCGTACGTCTTTGTACATACGAAAGTAGCTGCAAAAACGTATTTGCCAAACTTAATGATTGTTCACTCTTAGTGGTAAGAATGTTTTTTCCGATGACATCATTGGGACAGGATGACATCAATCGGTTCATTTTGAACCGTTCTTTTCCCGTATTTGTACTTGTAGGCGTCGATTCTTCCATTATTGTGTTCTTTAGGTGATTTGTACGGTTAATCATGGTTGATTTCTGATTTTAATTGCTAGGGTTTGAATATTGGTAGAGAGAGAAAGTGGGGTGAAGTGAGTAGGGCTGGCAATTTTGACACGAACACGAAAACACGACTTGTTAACAGGTTTCGTATTTGGGCTTAACAGGTTTCGTGTCGTTAACAGGTCGACCTGTTAAGACTTGTTAAAATTCGTGTCTTAACAGGTCTAAACCCGTTAACCTGTTAAGACACGTTTATATCATTGATGAAATCAAAATTCAAGTCCAGCGAGCAATTGGGTAAGGCCCAATGATGAACTAGCCTGATCCATAAAAACCCGGTTCAATCATAGTGATATACCCCTTGCCCTAACCCTAAAACATACTCATCATAATATATCCGCCCCCCTCCTCCTAAAGTCTCTCACCAAATGCAGATCTCATGTCATCTTCATCAAATCTCAGCATCTCACACAACACTTCTCAATCAACAATAACCAAATCTCATAACACCTTATCTCTATAACTTCCAGCCACACAATTCCATATCACTTTTTATTTTTTTTGTGTTCCTGCTTCGAAGAATCCAAGGAGTTTCAAGATCTTTTATAAAGGTCTCGAGTAGGTGTTTATGTATTTGTTTTTTGATTTTAGTCATGAACGAACCAAGAAAGAAAGTGACTTTATAGTTATCTTTCTTCTCTTTTATGTTCGGAAATTTATTGAAGTGAAGCTTCAAAAGAGTAGATTGATGAAGATAATGATTCAATTGAAAAAGTCTTTAAAAGATTTAAAAAAAATTGAATCAATCTGAGATTTTGTGACTATCTGTTTATGCATGGGTCTTGTTTGACTGATAGTCTTGAGGTTGTTTGGAGATGAGATTGAAGGTGAGGTGTTAGGATAGAGTTGGATTTGAATTGGGATTATGGCGAGTTACAGATCTTCATCGGTTTTTTTCATTTCGTTTTAAGTTTAGGACTTGGACCGATGATGTGATAACTGAGGCTCGACTATCGATTAGTTAAATTTCGTGTCTTAACAGGTTTTTCGTGTTGACCTGTTAAGAAACAGGTCGTGTTCGTGTTTTGAAAATTTGACACGAAAAATTATCGTGTCGTGTTCGTGTCTGCCCCTAATCGTGTCGTGTCTTAACAGGTCGTGTCTTAACAGGTCGTGTCTGACACGATTTGCCAGCCCTAGAAGTGAGTGGGAAGTGGGAGAAAGTGAGATAATGATAGTTATGATGTAATTTAGACATCTAGTCCCTCCCTTTTTTTTATAAATATTTACATTATTAATCCCTACGTGTTTTTTTTCCTTAATTTTTGTTCTTTTGATCCAATGGTCAAGATGTGTCAATTGGTATGTAGGGAAAAGTGGGTATTGAAAATAAAGTGACTCTTTATATATATGTTTACTTTTACTCCATAAAATTTGTTTCACAAATCTTGTTTTGTTTTAAATCTAATGCATCTACTAATTAACTTCTAGTTATGGGTTCGTCACTCTAGTAGGTATTACTAAAATGAGTTTACCTTTAACTGAACCATGCATCTTCATAAATGTCAAACTGATCCAATGGAGGAAGGACACCGGACGGGTGGAGATTGTTGTAATATGGCCATTAAGCTACGGAGTTCCAACATATATACGGGTATGGTATGCCGGACTCTTCCACCAGCCACCTCACTCAGTATTTCTCCTTGTAGATACTCACCCCGGCTCCACTGGATCCGTCCTGTCAATGTCATGCCTAAATTCTGATGGCAAAAACCTCTGTACAACCCAATCAAAGCTTATGTGTAATCCGTGATCTTTTTTATTTAAAGTTTCTTGCTAGAATGTCTTTTATGATCAATTGCCCAAAAACAAATTGTATGTACTTATGATCTTTATAACCAAGCAATCTCATATTTTGTTACTCTTATTTATTTAACTAGATGTTTACTTAAAATTTAGCATCCATGGACCATGTCAAGTTGTTTGTTACGTATACGTAAAACCTATATCCTCACTAAGATTATTACTTACCTTGATTGTTCCAACAGATTTAATAGCATATACAAAGTTTAGTTGGTGTGATATGGCCAGTGGCGGATCTTGAAGTTTTTAGTGGAAGGGGCTGAAATTTTTTTTGTCCTATCGTTATATTAGGGTCTTCTAATTCGGGGGAGGGGGGGCCGACTTAATAAATATAATTTTTTTCGGACAAAATACGGATAAGTTAGCACTACTGAGCGAAAAAAACGGGGGGGAGGGGGTGGGGAAGGGCCCCTCGGGCCCCAACTAAGATCCGCCCCTGGATATGGCCTCACCGATCAC
The DNA here is from genome assembly GCA_021014915.2 of Artemisia tridentata subsp. tridentata. NCBI lineage: Eukaryota > Viridiplantae > Streptophyta > Magnoliopsida > Asterales > Asteraceae > Artemisia > Artemisia tridentata. Next base: position 205,480,433 of record CP139501.1, read on the forward strand.
CACCAACAACTGATATTGTTGGATACATGAGGCTGGATGCAGTAAGGCAACCAAGTTCCCCCATTTTTCTCTGCCACGTCAGCTTTCTCTCTCCAGCGACCAAGTTTAATACAGGCGATTAGGTGCCAGTAAGCTTTCTCTCTCCGGCGACCAAGTTTAATTTTATTTTATTTTTTTATTTTTTTTAATTTATACATTTTTAAACACAAACTCAAATTTTATTAAAAATTAAAACGTTACATAATAATTCAAATAAAATAAAAAGATTACAATAAAATTCAAACCACACTAAAACATTACGATACTAAAACGACTAATCTTGATTATGATGATTCCAAATGTCTTCCACCAAATCGGCTTTGAGGCTAAGATGAGTTTCTTTGTTGCATATCTCCCTGGTAATTTCTAACGATTCCACATGTGTTCTTATGGGATCATAAGAACGATGCTGCTCCGCTGGAAAGAAAGTGGGAGATATCGCCCGCCCTTCGTCCTGAATTATCATATTATGTAATATGATGCATGTGTACATTATATGAGATAGACGCTCTTTGTCAAACCCTTTAGCCGGATGTTTGATCATTAGCCACTTCTTCTTTAGTACACCAAAAGCACGTTCCACATCTTTTCTTGCTGCTTCGTGCATCGTCTTATACAATATACGTTTCTCATCACCCGTCCCTGGATTTTTAATGGACTTCACAATAACAGAGTATTTCGGGTATATCCCATCAGCAAGATAATATCCCCGTTTATAAGGCACGCCGTTAGCATAGAATTCCACATCCGGTGCTCTCCCCGTTTTGAGATCATTGAAAATGGGAGATTTACGTAAAACATTGATGTCATTATTCATCCCTGCGACACCAAAGAACGCATGCCAAATCCATAAATCTTGGGAGGCGATCGCTTCCAATAAAATGAAAGGAGTAGACCCGTGATCACCCCTACAAAATTGAGCTTTTAAAGCATGTGGGCAATTCTCCCACGGCCAATCTGTACAATCAATGCTTCCTATCATCCCAGGAAACCCATGCCTTTCGTAGTGATGAGCATACAGTTTGTCAGTGTCAGTAACCGTTGGCTTTCTCAAATACTCTTGACCATATAACTCCATGATGACCTCACAAAATTTTTGGAAACACTCGCGAATTGTTGACCCACCCATTTGCACAAATTCGTCTAGAGCATCAGGATTGACTCCGTATGCCAATTGACGAATTGACGAAGTACACTTCATCAATGGAGAAATACCAAGTAAGCCCGCACAACTAGGAGTTTGTTGGAAATAAGGTGAATGATCGGTTACCTCTCGAACAATTCGTGTGAATAGTCTTCGGGTCATTCGGAAACGATCATGGAATGCTTGATCGCTGTAGATTGGGGTCTCGCAGAAGTAAGCAGCAACTAAACGGTTATGAGCACCCAAACGATCCCTACTGATTTGGTTTCGTGAGACTTTTTGTGATGCTTGAAAAGCCTCCCAACACTCTTCTGCAAACATCATAAAATTGCTACTAACTTCATTTATCATCCGAGGACGAATCGGCAAAGAATATCTCGTAAGAGTCTATAGTGTGAGATTTTGTTTAGAGAATTGTGAGAGATTTTGGCGTTTGAAATGTGTTGTGTGTTTGTGTTGTGTGTTTTTATAGTGAAGTGTGTTAAATATGTGTATGTATTTATAGTGTTTTTGAAAGGAAAAAATTTTGTTTTTATTTTTATTTTGAAGCTAGTTTGCCGTTACAAACAAATGGGAAATATTCCCTTCTTCACTCGATCGTGGGAGTGACCATGATCAAAGGGATCGACTAACTCGATCGACATCCACACTAAGGGAATCGATCCCCTCATTCGATCGACCCTTGCTCGACCGAAACTACTGCAAACAGCCTGAGATGTTACTTGCACTATAATTGCTAAAAAAAAACTTATTGTGACAAAATATTAAAACTTATTGAATACTTGAATAGTCCAGTGATCATACAAAATCTAACTATCTTATAATGCACAAAAGCCTACTATTAATAGAAATACTTAAAATTAAGCAATACAAGTTCTAAAGCTATAAGTATAAGTAATTAAACATATTTTATAACATTTACAAGTTCTTAAGCTCAAAGTACAATTAATTAAAATAGAAATACTAACACTAAATACATACAATTAATACATACAATTAATACACCCCATCACCAATATTTACAACTACCTAAGCTCAATGTACAAGTACAAGTAATTAAAACATATTTTCTAACATTTACAAGTTCTTAAGCTCAAAGTACAACTAATTAAAATAGAAATACTAACATTAAATACAATAAATAAATCATTATGTACATTAAATACAATTAATTAACGGGTCAATAAATACAATTAATGCAGTTATTAAAACACCCCTTACATAAGAAATACAACTTATCAAGCATATTGTACAACCAACTTAAACACAATTCCTGCATTAAATGTCACTAATACAAATAATAAAGCACATTATACAAATACTCAAGCCCGAACGGGCAACGGGACAAATGGGCTCGAGCCCGAACGGGCACGGGCCAAACAGGTTCGAGCCCGAACGGACACGAGCCAACGGGCTCGAGCCCGAACGGGCACGAGCTAAACGAAATTCTTGATATCCGTAAATTTATTGTCAAAAAGAACATAATAAACTAAAATACATGATTCACCGGAAAATTTTATTTCAGGGTACCCGCAGCCGCAACGCGCGGGTACCCTGCTAGTATTAAATAACCCTTGTACAATGGTGAAAAACAATGCACTCAAAATATGTGAAAAACTTGAAACGTTATGGGCTAATGGACCTAAGTATATTATAGTTGTAATTTATTCCTTTTATATGTATCGAATAATTTATTTTCTTTTTTTTTTGTTATTTTGTGTATTAAACTTGATTTTTTTTTTTATTTTTTATTTTTTTTTTTGCATTTTTATGTAAACATAATAGCAAAAAAAATTATTCGATACATATAAAAAAAAATAATGACAATTATAATACATTTAAAGACTTCATGTAATGCAACTGTTACAATATGAATCAATGACAACTTGGTAAAAGATCTACAATATCCCCAGCCATGAAACACATATCTTGTTTACCACATGCTTGTTGACTATATGTAGAAAAACAAGTTTCATTTTTCTTACTCAATGAAACATGTCTAAAAAATCTTCTCAACTGTTCCTTTCTCATGTTTAACAGTTGTACTTGTCTCTTCTAGAAAATGACTTCATTTCTTTTTGTAAAACACATTAGTTTAGGCTGGGCACAACCCTGACCCAAAGCCACCTGGGTCACTGGCTGTCACGTCAATTTTCTCTCTCCGGCGATCAAAAGCGACCGACCTGCCACAGTCGGTGACCGACCTTTTTTTTTTTTTTTTTTTTTTTTTTAATCAAACATTTAAAATAAACTTAAAATTCATTAATAATAAAAACATTACAATACTGAATTAAAAACCTTACAATACTAAATTATTCAAATTAAAAAAAAATTAAAAAAAAAAAAAAAACATTACAAGAATTCTTCATCGTCGTCCTCATCGTCACCATCACTATCGTCTTCGTTTTCATTACCTTGATTGACTTGATTTCTACGATTTCTCCAAATGTGTTCAACCAAATCAGATTTTAAGTTTAAATGAGTTGATGAGTCTATAATCTCCTGGGTAACTACTAACGATTCTTCATGCGTTCTTAAGGGATCGTGATCATGATGGCCCTCATTTTCGAACCATGTAGGACATATCGCTCGCCCATTGTGTTGAATGATCATATTATGTAATATGATACATGTATATATAATATCTCGCCGGAACTTTAAACATTTTCCACTTCTTCTTCAACACACCAAAAGCCCGTTCCACATCTTTCCTTGCTGCTTCGTGTTTCCTCTTGTACAATATTCTTTTTTCATCACCCGTGGGAGGATTTGAAATGGACTTAATAAGAACGGACCATTGTGGATATATCCCGTCAGTAAGATAATATCCCCTTTTATATTGTACATCGTTAGCCTCGAATTCAAGGTCTGGTGCTCTCCCAGATTTGATATCATTGAAAACAGGTGAAAGACGTAAAACGTTTACGTCATTATTCATACCGGAGACACCAAAGAACGCATGCCAAATCCATAAATCTTGGGAGGCGACCGCTTCCAATAAAATGAATGGATATGGCCCGTGATCACCCCTAGCATATTGACCTCTCAAACCATTTGGGCAATTCTCCCACTCCCAACTTGTACAATCAATGCTTCACATCATCCCAGAAAACCCATGCTTATGATCGTGATGAGCATATAATCTTTCAAGGTCAGTATACGTGGGCTTTCGCAAATACTCAGCCCCATATAACTCAATGATAACCGTGCAAAACTTACGTAGACATTCACGGGATGTTGTTGCAGCTAATGCCAGATTCTCGTCAAGAGAATCAGGAACGGCCGCGTATCCCAATTGACGAATTGCCGTAGTACACTTGACCAATGGGCTAATACTAAGTGCGCCCACAGCGTCAACAGTTTGTTGAAAATAAGGAGAATAATCGGTTACCTCTCGAACAATTTTTGTGAAAAGTTCTCGGCTCATTCGGAATCGCCGACGGAATGTTCTTTCGTCGAACTGCGGATTTTCGGAGAAGTATGCCGCCACTAAATGATTATGAGCACCCTCACGATCCCTGGGTATGTACTATAACAAACCGCAAAAATTCCTTATAATTAACAACGGTTAATTATATATTAATCTCTGTCAATATTTTAATCACCATTTTTACGGGAAAATTTGAAAATTTTCTTATTATCTTATTTGGTTGTGATTAGGAAATCACAAAATTCACCAAATGACGGAACAAATTCTAAACTCGTATGACGAAACTTAATCATTTCATTAAGTTTAACTGTACTCTAAATTCTCTAATCGGGCCTTAATCTTTTCCAGCCCAAGGTTAATCCCATCGGTACTATTCATAACCCAAATATAAAAGCCCAACTTTAATTAGTGATTTTATGTATAGATCGATTAGAGACTAGCTCCAAAAAGCTTCTCGTTCGCTCAAATCTTAAACACGACATATATATATTTTCATGCCGTCTCATTTCTCACCTAGCCAACTCTAAACGTACCAAGTTTCAGAATATATTGTCGAGTATTGATATGGTTTTGAGGGGCAATCCATTCGGCCTAGACAACTCAATTCGACAAAAGTTTAATATTCAAAACTTAACCGTTTTGAATCCCGTTCGTTTCTACGTGATTCTAATATTAATTCTAGCATGTTTTCATGTTATTAATCGAGTTTCATCAACATGAAACATGAGCTACATGATTTTTGCAAATCGTGTATTGATTAAGTATGTTGGTCGACATATATGTGAGTCACAAGACAAGTTACCATTTTTATGCACTCACAAATTCATTCTAGAGTCCTAGGCTTGTAAGAAAATCTCAATAGAAGTCTTCATTCTCTGACATTGTGTAAGTTGCAAGTGGTTTGTGAAATTATTGGAGCTAACGTATTCAAATACGTCTCTATAACTACTACTCACTTGCCACCTTTCTTCATTCACTAAATATCATCATAAAAACTCTCTTACACTCTCAAAACATCTCTGAAAATCCAAAAGGAAGTCGTACACTTTAATTGGAAGTTAACGAGAGGAAAGGATTAAAGTATAAAACGTATACTTTGGTTATAAAATTAACGTTGGATTATTTCGTGTGTTCCATTCGTATCCCTCAATCTCTACCACCTTTAGAAGCTTTGTAAGTCATTACTACTCAAGTTCCAATTCGCCTTGTTCATTATTTTCTTCCCATGCATTGTTTTTAAACCTACTCGAACGTATATATTTCTTACATATTTATTTACGTTACATATTCATATAGAACATAAAACGTGACACACCTCCATCTTGGAAGGCCTAAAAGTCACCATGCACACTCCTTTCACGTTTATTTCCATGTCACATGCATCATACGATCTTATTTTGAACTTAGTTCATATCGCTAAAAATATGTTAACCACTTAGAAATTATTCCAACTCATTTACCTATATATTTCTCGTCCAAGTCGCCTAGAAAACAACCTCTTATCTTACGATCTAATTTAACAACCATACAATATTATTACATGACCTAATAGATGACCTAGCTAGCTAGCTACAACTTTCATAAAAACAACTAGTAAAAATAACCTAGTTTCGACACTCTAAATGTGTCAAAGTAAATCGCATGAACTGAAATTCAAGATAACTCAAAATAGCGATATGGGCTTTTCAGCCCATTAAGCTGATTTTAAGCTAACAAAATAAGCTAGCTTATCAAACCTTTTTTATATGAATTTAGAACAATAAAAATGATAATTTTGATGAGCTCAAGTCGTTTCACGATGTACGGATTTTAAAACGTTAACGGGCCACTAAATAGATCGTTAAAGCCCATAAGTAAAAAAAATAAGCTATAGACCATATAAGCTGTTGGAATAAGCTCTAATTGACTTAATATAACTTCAGAAATTTTAATATAAATTTTCCCATTAATTTTGTGTAAATGGACTAAAAATGTAACGCAACAACACCTAGAGGGACCAAAACTGCCAAATGGTTAAACTATGGACTGAAAATGTAAAACCAGTATCTTTAGGGTATAAAATGACATATTATCATATTCCAAGCTCTAAATGATACATTGGACAAAGTAGTGGACTATAATTGTTAATTATATAAATAAATGACTAACTGTGTAACGCTAACGCCGTTAGGGTAAAAATTATAAAAACTGAAAAAGGACAAGGACCAACATATTATATTTGACATTCTTGATTTATTTTTCATTTTACGATTTTCCTACACGACATTTGCATTTTTGTATATATTTCAGTTATTTATTTATAACGTTACGTTAATTATATATAGAGTAAACTGCAAAATACATCCCTGTGATTTACACCTTTTGACACTTTACATCCCTGTCAGAAACTATTGGCAATATACATCCCCCGTTAGGCAAACGTTTGCCACATTACATCCTTAGTCCCTAACTTCGTTAAGTGAGAAAAAATGAGGGGTATTAATGTCTTTTTACCTATAAGAGGGATGTATTTTGCAAATGACTTTACCTACTTCTAAGAGGGATGTATTTTACAAATGACTTTTATACTTTACTTTTTTTTAATTATTATTATTATATTATTATTATTATTATTATTATTATTATTATTGTTATTATTATTTGTTCTTATTTTACTTTCTTACGTTTTTACGTTTTCTTCAATTGTTTTACGTTTTCTTGCATTTTTGTCCGTTTTTCTTACATTTTTTTTTCGTTTTCGTCCGTTATTCTTACATTTTTTCCGTTTTCATACGTTTTTGTCCGTTTTTATACGTTTTCGCCCGTTTTCATTCTTTTTTATACGTTTTCGTCCGTTTTTCTTTAGTTTTTGTCTGTTTTTCTTTAGTATTTGTCCGTTTTATCCGTTTTGGTTCATTTTTCTTACGTTTTTTTCCGTTTTCGTAAGTTTTATCCGTTTTTTTTCGACACTTTTTTGTCTGAATTTAAAAAAAAAATAAAAAATAAATAAAAAAAATAAAAAAAGTTCAAAAATTTTGTCCGAATTTAAAAAAAGAAAAAAAAAGAAAAAAAAGAAAAGAAAATTCAAAAATTTTTTTATTTTTTTGAACTTTTAAATTCGGACAATTTTTTTTATTTTTTTTTTTTTTTAATTCAATTTTTTTTTGAATTTGTCAAAAAAAAAATTCAAAATTTTTTTGACAAATTCAGACAAAAAAATTAAAAAATAATTTGTCAAAAAAATTTTGAATTTTCTTATTTTTTTTAAAATTCGGACAAAAATTTTGAACTTTTTTTATTTTTTTATTTTTTTATTTTAAATTCGGACAAAAAAAAATCAAAAAAAAAAAGATAAAAAAATACGAAAACGTAAGAAAAAATGAACCAAAACGGACAAAAACTAAAAGAATGAAAAGGGCGAAAACGTATAAAAACGGACAAAAACGTATGAAAATGGAAAAAATGTAAGAATAACGGACGAAAACGTAAGAAAACGGAAAAAAACGTAAGAAAAACGGACAAAAACGCAAGAAAACACAAAAAAATGAAAGAAAACGTAAAAACGTAAGAAAATAAAATAAGAACAAATAATAATAACAAAAAAATAATAATAATAATAATAATAATAATAATAATAATAAAGTGATGTTATAATAAATAATAATAATAATAATAATAATAATAATAAATAATAATAATAATAATTTAATAATAATTAAAGAGAAAAAGTAAAGTATAAAAGTCATTTGCAAAATACATCCCTCTTAGAAGTAGGTAAAGTCATTTGCAAAATACATCCCTCTTATAAGTAAAAAGACATTAATACCCCTCATTTTTTCCCACTTAACGTCATTTAGGACTAAACACTTACGTAGTTAGGGACTAAGGATGTAATGTGGCAAACGTTTGCCTAACGGGGGATGTATATTGCCAATAGTTTCTGACAGGGATGTAAGGTGCCAAAAGGTGTAAACCACAGGGATGTAATTATACGTTTCGAGGAAATGATATTTTGGAATATTAGACATAAAAACAAGATAATATTTTATGTAATTTTATTTTTTAACTTGAAGCATTTTAAGCATATCATCATTCTCACTCAAACGATCAAATCGTTATTCGTTCGTATTATTATTCCATCTTTTGTATTTAGGTCAAGTTCTTAGGATTCCTAATTTATTCAGGTTGTATTTCGAAGTCGTTACCATAATCTCATCCGAACTTACTTATTTCCATTCTCAGTATCATATAAGGTGAGTCATAGCCTACCTTTACTCTTACAACTTACTCCGTGAGGGAGATACATGCTATAAACAGATCACAAGTATTTTTATGTATGCTTATCTGACTTGATATATGACTAAGTACCTTTATTGCCAAAAGACCCTTTATCATGAGCCATTAATCACTAGTAGTGAACGCGAATATAGTAAATAGATCTATTAAGGTTTGACAGCCTATCCCATTAATACTGGACGGAATGCCTTTTGGTTAGTCGTATTAGTCGCGATATTATTATATTTAAGGAAAAATAGGAATTGGCAAATCACCTATTATCTCGAGGGCATTATTATCCATCATTGACTTGATGTGACTTTACCGAATTTCGGTACTGTTAACGTTTTGCGTGTCATGAGACTTAGGGCAATATATACTGCAATATCAACTTTTCCAACTGATTGTATTTCAAAATACAATCTTACTTGTGTATTGAACAAATTATTAAATTTACTCTCTATGATATCACTCAACATTTTTGTTGACTTTTAAGCATGTTATCTCAGGTAATTAGCGGAGCAGCAAGGGCATGGAGCTGGCTGTGACTATCTTTAATATAGTGTAAAATAAAACGTGTAATTCAGTTTTAAAACAAAGTTTCCTTTATGGATTTTATCTACTCTGTTATGAAACTTTTGTAAACTGAAATTATATGAAGGACCTATGTTTCAAAACGTCTCTTTTGAGCCATTTTCTATAATTTTGACTTCGATCCTCAGTAATACCCCGATTAGTCTTCCGCTGTTATCTCGTAAATTAGGGGGTATTAAATGTACCTTCGTGGAACTTTTGCCTGTGATGCCTGGTAAGCGTTCCAACAATACTTCCCGTACTCAAGAAACTTACTCATAACTTCTTCATCGTCGGAAGACGAAGAACCGAATAATTGCTCGTAAGACGTAGAATAATTGCTCATGTTGTTTGAATATGGGCGAGAAGTTGAATTTGATTGTGTTTGAAATTGTGTGTTTGAGGTGGGTATTTATAAGGTTGAAAAAGTTTTGTTTTTTGTTTTTTGTTTTTTAAAAAAAACATTGTAACCGTTTGGAATAAATGGGAATTTATTGCAACTTTGTTTCTTTTGTATAATCGGTCGATAGGCCGATCAATACTTCCTCAAAGAAGTGACCGACCCTTCTTCTCCAACCCAAGTGACCCCTCACTCATTCGGTCACTTTTCCCTTTTCAATCCGATCGACCGATCAATTCAGGTGGGTTGGGCCCAGCCTTACATCTTACGAATAGTTTTACTAAACGTATTCTACGTATCAAACTCAAACTCGTGAAAGATCTTAACTCGTATACACCTTTACTACTTATATAATATAAAGAGTCTGTTGATTCTTGAAACTTAAAATGACTTAACATTGAGTAATGTTAGCGAACTATTATACACTTGATTAAAAATAATAACATCATTTATCACTAAATTAATAATTTAAATATTGGTTAATTCTGTTCGTAATTACCACTCAAATCTAGTAGAGGTAACCATGTTGAATCTACCGTTAATATTAATAGTACTATAGCCGTTGATATTGAAGGTGTGAATAGACAAGGTTTCCAAACTCAACCACCTGCTAATAATGATGGTGTAAATGTTGGTAATGTTGAAGTTGTGGAACCAAGTCTGGTAGATAATATTGCTTCGTTTTCCTCAAATATTGATGTGGGTAACCAGACTTTTAAAACAGCTTCTTATGAAACTAATAAGCCTAATGAAGAGATCCCCGTATCATATGCTACTAAACTTAGCCCTACGTCTTATGTGACTAAGGCTAATTTTTGAAAACTCGAAGCTAATTTTCCTGCTAATGCTGACTATGATTTTGGTTTGTCTTTAGCTTCTGTTCATGAGGTTAATGATAGACTGGAAAATTCATTGTACAGGTACTTTATTGGTAAAAGGCTTGCATTTCAAGTAGTTCAATGGTTTGTGCGTAATAATTATGAAAAGTATGGAATCAAGAAAGTAGCGATGACTGCGAATGGTTTTTTCTTTTTTAAGTTCTCATCTATCCAGGGTGCTGATTCTATTCTTCGAGATGGTCCATTGGTGATTCGAGGTATTCCTATTTTTCTTAATAAGTGGTCGCCCTCTGTGAGCCTTCTAAAGGAAGATTTGACTCATGTTCCTGTTTGGGTGAAGTTTCATGTTGTTTCATTAGTTGCATACATATCGGATGATTTAAGCCTGATGGTCACGACAATTGGTACTCCTATGATGTTAGACTCGTATACAAATGACATGTGTTTGGATTCATGGGGGTGGAATAGCTATGCGAGGGCTTTGATTGAAATAAATGCGTGTAATGATTTTAGAGATAATTTGGTGGTGGCGGTCCCTAACCTTAATGGAAGCGGATATACGAAAGAGACTATTCGTGTTGAATATGAGTGGAAACCACCTCATTGTATAGGGATGGCAACGGGGCGGGTTTGGGGCGGGGCGGCCATCCCCATCCCCAAACCCGATTACCAAAGTTCTCCCCAAACCCGCCCCGATCCCCATCGGGGATCTAATCGGGGCGCCCCGTTGGGGCGTGATGATTCCCCAAACCCGCCCCGTATTAATCGGGGATCTTATCGGGGTGTCCTTTTTGGGTGCAATTCTCGACCAAAGCCGTATCATTTCACATTTATTGTTATTTTTAGATCGTTAGCAATAACGAACCTATTAATAATCAATTATAAACGATCCTTGTTAAGTTTTCAAGGATAATATTATACATAAAAATGATAAATTATACCATTAAAAATTAAAACTTAAAAATATGACATTGAACGAGTTTCTATAATCACAATTTTTCATTTTTACAAATATAAAAAAACTGAAAATATTAGAGTAATATTTTTCTATTACGTAAATACTAACAAAATACTATATAAGTATAGATATATTTGTATATGTTTATATATTAATCGGGTGGGGCGGTGCGGGGCGAGGATTTCCCGCTCTCAGCCCCAAACCCGATTAAAATCCCCGTTTAATCCCCAAACCCACCCCGTAACCCGATTAGCATTCCTCGCCCCGCTCCAATTAGTTCAGGTTTCGGGTTTTCCCGTCGGGTTCGGGTTTTTTTGCCATCCCTATCATTGTAGCACATGTTTGAAATACAACCACTCGCTTGATGATCATCCCAAAGTCGCTCCTAAAGGTGTGGTGACTGGGATGGATAATGGCAAGGGTCATTCTCTGGGTACTGATAATGAGGGTTTTGTTGAAGTGTCAAGAAGAGCTCGGGTGGCAAGAATGGAGGTACCAAAAACTTTAAACCGGTTTCTCTGAAGTCTAAACTTGTTTATCGTCCGAAAGCTAACCGGTCGAATGCCTCTCTAAGCACAACTCATAATGTTGATACAAATGTGGCATCGACTTTAGGTAACATCAAAGATAGCACTACATCTTCTAACACAAAATGTTGGGTTCGTCAGTACCCAAGAATACTTACAACAAGATTTGAACACAAATTAACCAAGTGTTAACTTAAACCGAGAACAATTCAAGTCACTGAGAGAACAGTCTCTCAGTGAGTCATCTTCAGGATGCTTAAGGCGAATTCAAGAAGAAGGATTCACTACTCAGGAAGGCGGTACTCCCTGAGTAGGACTTAAGCCAAAGAAGAAGATGATGGTTCAGTGAGTGTTGGACAAGAACTCACTGAACCCCAGTCTTCTCAACAACAATGGTGATTAATAAATGAAGGTGTGTACTGAAGAACCTAAAGCCTGAAAGAAAGGTGGGAAGATCTGGGAAGAGTTTAAGATAAGATCAAATCTTATCTTGTCAGGAAGAAACCTTCCCTAAGACGGCTAAATGTCATGGAGTGTCAGACCAACCACTCCTAAAGACTTTTAGCCCATTCCTATTGGTTCTTGAAAATGACAATTACTGTTGTAATTGTCAGACACACTTGCTTCAACAACTTGTATTATTTTTAATCACTTTTACTCTTTATACTTGTGTATAAATAGGTTGTGATGAGAGAGAAGTTGAGTTTGTTTTGTACATTGAAAGCTTAGACTTTTACAAAACAACTTCTCTCCTACAAAGAGTAACGTATCCCTGAGATAGCTTAGTGGGTCGAATTGTTACCACTCAAAGCAAAGCTTGAGTTTAGATAGGAGACAACACCATACCTTGTCTATTCAATCCCAAGTGTTTGTTCCGCAAAACACTTGGGTAATAGATTATTTGATTCATTTCTAATAAGAATTTAAACGTTGAAAAATACTTATGTGTTTTTACTTTTACGTTTTCATTAATCTGTTAGAATTAATCATAACATTGTATTAGTCATAAACACGAATAGATTAACTTTCTAGTTAACTCTAAGCGTGTGAATGGAACAACACAAAAGGAAAAGGAACTTCGGATGACATCAATCTTCTTTCTCTTAAAAAATCGTTTGAGGGTTTAAACAGTGAAAATGTGGTTTTGGAGATAGCTACTGAAGGAAAGGAGGTTAATGTTTTGGTTAATGGTGATAGTGATGGTGAAGTAGAGTAGGTCTATGATGAAACTGCTAGTTTTATGGCATCTGGTAGTCCAAGTACTACACCTTTGGTTTCACGAATTAATGAACTGGAAAGTCAAATCCTTGATGGGAAGCTTGTTCTAGTGGGTGATGATGGGAAGCCGCTACAACCTTGTAAATCTACGTTTTCTAGCAACAAAACTGCCAGTGTTATAGTTGCTGCGAGCTCAAAGGTTAATAAAGCTTCTAAAGGTAGCAGTTGAGTGAAAAATAAAAGCTTGTATGAACAATGGAAGGATACTTATGGTGAAGAATTGTACAATAATGATGATTGTGTTAATCCTGGTTTGACTGATGCTTAAATGCAGTTTGCTGATACCTTTGATATTAGTCTTCGTTGTCAACTCATAAAGCACTTGTAGTAGGTCTAATAAGCGTGGTATGTCATTCTTATGATAGTTTTGGTTTGCAACATAGTTGGTGTGTTTGTTTTTGCCTAGTTTTGGGCTGAGATGTGAGATTCACTCATATTCGTTGTACTTAATTATTTTTTGGAGTAATATATTTACCAAGGAAACCATTTACCAAAAAAAAAAAAAAAAAAAAAAAAAAAAAAAAAAAAAAAAATTGTTTAACCCTTAAACATTTGTCATTTTTTTTTCTAACCCATAGACTTTTTTCTCGTGTGAACCCGTAAGTTTACTTTTTTTATCGTGTGAACCCGTAAGTTTCGCATCAAGGGTCAAACTAAAATCACGATTTCACAAATATAATTATTTACCGTTATAAATCGTCGTTTTACACGAGTGTTCGTGTAGTTCTCATTTAACTATTAACACTTGCACAATGCAAAAAAAAAAAAAGACATTTTGCCAACTAAATTCTAATCAAGTCTACCATTCAAAGATTATTTTCCCGGTCAACTTTCAAATTTTAAACCCATCGTATAAGGTGATGTCATTAATAAAAGTATCTTTTAAATAAAAATTAAATACGAGTAATAATTAGACCCTTTAAAGTAAACTATTAAAGCACAGGTTCCTATTTTGTCCACTTTGAGTCAAACCCAAACACTTGTGTAGAGAAGAAGATCCTCATTGTTTATGCCTTAAGATTACAAAAATCATCATCATTATGTCTGGGTAAACGTTTAATTAATACCCATTTAATTTTTCTTGATTATTTTATGGATTTATATGTTTTTTATTACCAAGATTGGATCTTTTTGTGGTTTTGATGAAAACCCAGTTTGGATTTTTGATTCTTGATGTTGATTTGATGTATCTTGGTTGTGGGTTGGTTTAAAACCCTAAAAGTATGATAAACTTTTGGGGGTTTATGTTTGGTTCTATGATCAGTTAGAAACTGGAGTTTAAGGTTGTTGAAAAAGTCAAACTTGAAACATTATTGTTACTAATGAGAGTGGTTAACCAAGCGTTTTAGGTTATGATTTTGCTGTTGTTCATTGATGTTTGTTTCCCGGATTGGTGAAAGGGGTAGGGGGATTTTAAGCAATGTACTATTCGAGATAAGCATTTATTTGGACTAGTTTGTTACAATGCTAGGCTATATGAGTTGTGTGTTGGATCGTATTTTGGATATTCAATGATGAATGTAACGTTTTATTTTTTGTGATTATTGACTTATATTTACAAGATACTCTTGTGTGGTTCTTAGTTACAGGTATTAACCAAATGCCTTTGTGTTTTATGGATTAGCCAAATGCCTTCGTGTTATAAGTATTAGCCAAATGCCCTGGTGATTTAAGTATTAGCCAAATGGCTTCGTATAATTATATGTGTTTATATAAATGTTGCAAATCAACTGAGACAGAGAGAGTAGTGATTTTAACTATGAATATTTATGACTCCCTTGTTGCTTTGTGGTAGTTATTCTGAGCTATATATCTACCTGGACATAAAAAATCTGCTGACATTTTTTACAGATTGATGTATAAAAACTAAGTCCTCTTGTCAGTACGAACCAAGTAACCAACTGCTTTCTAGTAGAGGGATATGAAATTTTGGCAGATCAATCCCATATTCAATATACTTAGCTTAATATTAATAAGACCATTGACTTGCGTTATCACATTATTGATTGTCTGTTACCAAGTTTTCCTCTTTTTGAGTTGCAATTTCTTCTATGTTTGAACATGCACGTATGCAGATGTCGTTGTTACATCAGTATGATGTGGAATATCTGACATGAAATAGAACATACAAATTGATAACCACAAGTCATCTCAGTGTTTGATAATTTCCTCTTAGGAAGTAGGGAACAAAAGCTTGTTTGTTTTAATTTGCAATTCTTTTGGTGCTGTTAGTAGTTTACATTTTGAACATTATACTCATTTTACTGTGTGTGCCATGGTTTGAACAATGCAGACCCTCATGGGTGGTTGACGGCAGCAGATTTGCAAGCAAGATTAGAAGTGCCTCATGTGATCCCGAACATACAAATTGGAAAAGCAACCCCACTAAAGCTTGCCCAAACTGCCACCACATTGTTGACAACAGTGATGTAATCTTTTTGCGTTTTTAGTCCCACATTATCATTTATTCTCTAATGTCATTAATAGCCTGCTTTCCATTTTACAAATTGCTTACACATCCCGGGAAATGCTTATACTAATTCGACTAACTTCTAAAATTTCCTGCTACTAGGTTAATCAGGCATGGCCAGGGTTGCCACGTGGGGTGAAATTTGACCCGTTGGATCACGAGATTATTTGGCATTTGCTTGCTAAAAGTGGTGTAAGTGGTTTCCAACCTCACCCGTTCATTGATGAGTTTATTCCAACTGTTGTGAAAGATGATGGGATATGTTATACGCATCCTCAAAAGTTGCCAGGTACATGTACATTTATGGATTATGTCTTGTTAAATATGTTTAAATTTTTCGCTAGTTTGCTCCCTTCTTTCCTAAGATACAAGCGTAGTAAGGGTGTGTTTGGATGTGTTTTTTCATCTGATTATAGTTACTTAAGTCACAAGAACCAGCTTTGAGTGTTAGGATAGTATGAATCTGATTCTGATTATATGGATAACTAGTTTTATACCGACTGCAACAAAATTGACTCTTTAAGGTAAAACTTAAGTTACTTCTGAACCTCTCATTTGACATTATATAATGACTTCCCCTTTGTTCTTGTTGATTATACTATTAGGAAGCAAGTTTATGTTTTGGACTTACGGACAACACATGTTTTAAAGGTTGATTATTGAATATTTGCTATTTAAAGAATATTATTATGAGTATACAGCTAGAAAAAGTTTGGTAATATTGTAAAAGTTAAATGTTTAAACGATATATAATGTCATTTTGGTAATCTAAATTGATTATTTAATCATCATCTAAAGACAGCGTAAGCACATCCACAACACTAAATTAAGCAGCAAGCTTGTGTATCTGAAACTAATTATGTAAGTTCCAAAACACACATTCAAGCACCCTTAAGTGTCACGTTAATAAATCTCTACAGTTTGACTTCTACAAAGAGTCTTCGTCTCATGAAAAATAAAACTCTTAAGTTGCCATTTAGTTTTGTTGACATGTATTGCAATTTCCATAGGGCAGACAGGGAAATTGGCTATGAAGTTTGTATTGGTTATAAAAATGGTCTGTTTTTTGTTTTCTTTTCAGGAGTGCAGATGGATGGAAGTGTATCTCACTTTTTTCATAGAGCTATAAAAGCGTATAACACTGGAACTAGGAAGCGCCGTAAGATACACGGTGACGATTTTGGGGAATTCCGTTGGCACAAAACGGGCAGAACAAAACCTGTTGTTTTAGATGGTGTTCAACGTGGGAATAAGAAGATTATGGTTCTTTATGTTAGCCCTGTAAAAGGTGGAAAAGCTGAGAAAACAAATTGGGTAATGCATCAATATCATTTGGGCACAGCAGAAGATGAGAAGGATGGTGAATATGTGATCTCAAAAGTCTTTTATCAGCAACAAACAAATACAAAAGCTAATGGTAAAGATGAGGATATTGTTCTTGAAGACGTTAATGATCCGATTGTGAAAGTTGATCCTGTGACACCAAAGTCCGTTACCCCTGAACC
Source organism: Artemisia tridentata subsp. tridentata (assembly GCA_021014915.2). NCBI lineage: Eukaryota > Viridiplantae > Streptophyta > Magnoliopsida > Asterales > Asteraceae > Artemisia > Artemisia tridentata. The sequence continues at coordinate 205,497,850 of CP139501.1, forward strand.
TCCTCGTGCTGAACGACGGGTCCCGGGTATGGGTCTTGAACAAGAGCTTGCTGTAACTTACACAGATCCTCCTCAGGTAATTTAACTAAAAAAATGGACAGGTCTCTAGTTATGTATTTGTACAAAAAGTTAAACGAAAATGAGAAAATTCAGATGAGCCATGCCTACCTAAGTCTCTGCTCGTTTAAGTCGATTTATACCATCTTTTACGGGTGTTTATATGATTTTTCAAAGTCGATTTGGGCTGTGTCTCAACTCAAATGGGTCAAATCAAAAAGCTTAGTTGTAAAATGAATGGGTCAGATGGGCCGATTTTTTTTAATGCGTCTTGCTTAAAAAGTTTTATTAAGATAAAAATTGTTATGATTAACACATTAATTGCTTATAAATAATATATATGTTTTTTTACAAAAATTGTTGCAAGTCACCCAACCTAACCTGGTCCGTTTTAACCTATTTTCGGCTACTTGTATCTTCCAAGAAAAGAAGTTGGAACATACAAGACGAAAAATAGAGAATAATTGTATTAATTCCAACATGCTTCTTAATTCCCAATTGCTGTTTTTATCCTAGCTTGAGATGGAGCCTGTTGGCGAGGCTGACCTCGAGACCTCTTGCGAGAAGATTGTTGATAATGAATATCATATGACAGAAGAAAATCATGTTTCTGTTGATTATGAATATCATATGACAGAAGAAAATCATGTTTCTGTTAATTTAGGGGGTAACGAAGATAGTCAGGGTGGAGTAGATCCAAATTGGTGGGAGGGTGAGTCACAGTTCTTGTTAGATTCACAACAACTCGTGGAAGGACTTTCTTTGTGTGACGAGCTTCTTCAGAGCCAATCTCCACAACGAGACGTTGAAAACCAACACTCAGACGGAAAACCGTGTCTTGCAGACTATGCTCATTTAGGGGCAGATAATCTAAAGAAAGATATAGAGGCTTGTAAAGATTTTGTTCCTGATGTTGCAAATCTGGAAATGGACACCCCACCTGATTTTCGGCTGAGCCAGCTTGTAAGTTTTTAGTTACAGTTACGATTATATATCAAGAATTACTCATTTCGTGTTACAATATGTAGAACTCATGATTTCTTTTTCTGCAGGAATTTGAATCACAGGAAAGTTTTCTGGCATGGGGAGGCGTCGGCAGCAAGTGATGTTCCGGTTTGCTTTTTCGCTTTGTAGTTTTAACATCTTCAATTCGTCAGGATGCAGACTGTTATGTTGCATACCTTTTTGTGAAACTATTGTATGTTAAAACCATGTAATTACTTTTGGATGATGTAAGATGGCACTTTATCTTTTGAAGGTAACTGTTTATATGCAATGTGTTGACATGTTTTTATATTGTATAGTAGCTGTTTATAAGCTATGCTTTTTATATGCCTTGGTTATGGGCATGCAGACATGTCTTCATTTGCAGCATTGTACATGTTCGATAATTTGATTGGTGCATTTTTTCAAGTTTTGTGGGCGTGTTTTTGTAAATTAGCTCTTGTGCTTAAAATGCAAAACCATAGGCCAGGTGTTATTTTGGCTCACTAGTGAAGACATGACAAATGTGACGTTTATTTTCTAAGGGTGTAGTCTACGGTGGTGTTTGTTTTTTAAGAGGTTCTGAATCTGAACCGCACATCTGAATCTGAATCTGAGGCGTAAATGTCTGAATCTGACCGCATCTGAACGGGAAAAAAAAACTCATGTTTGAACCGCACATTTGCTTGCTCGTACTAATTTTTTTTTGGTTATTTTTTTGTCAACAAGAGGCATTAAGACACTCCTCTCAAGTCTAGACCATTAAGATCTAACTGCCTCTGACTGCGTCTGAACGGGAAAAAAAAAAAAAAAAAAAACAAACGGTCTGAACGCCCAAAATGTCTGACCGATTAAGAGGTAGGGGTCGTTAAGAGGCGTTAAGAGGCATCAAAAAAAAAAAAAAAAAAACATACAGCCTCTACTTCATTTTGCTGTCTGATTGATGCATAGTAGCCGAAAGAGCTGAGCATGGGACCTTCACACTTCAAGGTCCGATTCTAGTCCCATTGATGCAAAAGCATGTGTGGTCTACTTATGTCTTTATGTGTGTATATGTGCACCGCTATCTTTGCCAAACACTATCCATTTTACTCGCCTAGTTATCGTTCTTATAAGCTAAAAACCGCTATGTCATAAAATCTCATAAGCTTAAAAATGGTAGTTGGTGAAAATAGACTAGCTACTTGCGGGGGTATTACCCGGTTTTATATATGTTTATGGAAACACACATGTATGAAACAAGAGAAACCATGAAAATATGTCCACTTCGTTCGTGTTTATATGAACTCTACTTCAACTTCGATAACTTTACAACGATTATCGAATAAATCAGCGCGTCACCATATACTTGACCGGCTTTGCATCTTCTCCAACAAGAAATTGAACAACATTGTTAACTTGAGATATTTTAAACCTTATAACAAGGAAGTTACATATTAAGTCCAAGTTCTTATGGCACGTTTTGTAGAGAGAATTTCAGAGAATAGAAATGAAGTAGAGAATAGAATTCAGAGAATAGAAATGGGTAGAGAAATTTAAAGTCAATTCTAGTGTTTGGTAACATGAGAAATAAACTCGAGAATTGGCAAAAAAAAAAAAAAAAAAAAAAAAATCTTTTTATTGAAAGAATTAGAACTTTTGTTTGTTGATTTAAAAAAAAAATAATTTTTCTAAATAACAATTCTAAAAAATATATATTTAAAAAAAATATTTTTTTTAAATTATTATTTTTTTATTTTTTTTATTTTATTTTTAAAAAAAACTTATTTTAAAAAAAATTATTTTTTTTAATTTATTTTTTATAAAATTAATTAAAAAAATTTATTTTTTCTAAATAACAATTCTAAAAAATATATATTTAAAAAAAAATATTTTTTTTTAAATTATTTTTTTTATTATTTTTTTATTTTTTAAAAAAACTTATTTTAAATTTTTTTTAATTTATTTTAAAATTTATTTTTTATAAAATTAATTAAAAAAATTATTTAAAAAAATTTATTTTTTCTATATAACAATTCTATAAAAAATATATTTTAAAAAAATATTTTTTTTTAAAATATTTTTTATAAAAAATTTATTATTTTTTTTTAAAAACTTATTTTATAAAAAATATATTTTAAAAAAATTATTAATTTTTTTTATAAAAAATACATTTACGTAAATCGGTTTGCAACTAAAAAAAAAGAAAGAAAAGAAAAAAAAAAAAAAAAAAAACTTACAAAGTTCCCCTCATTTCTCCCATTTCCTCACTAAAAGTAGTGGAAATGAAACTCAAAAAATTGCACTACCAATTCTCCACCAATTCCCCACAATTCTCCACCTTTTTATTTCTCTAACATACCAAACAGATTCTCGAGAATTAAGCCCATTTCCATTTCCATTTCTTTGTGCTACCAAACATGGGAAATAAGCCCATTTCCATTTCTTTGGGCCCAATTCCCGCTACCAAACACGCCCTTAATTTCTTTTGTTCCACTTTCAACCATTGAACCTTCTTTTTTGAAAACAGAAGTTATATATTTTAGGTTGGGTTATAATGACCCTCCTGGTAGGGAGGGTGTGTTGACTTTACTGCTGCCGCCGCTTATACTGTCTGCTTTGTCGGATTGTATATTCCATCAAAAATAGGCGTGACCCATACGTAGGGAGGGTTCTTATAACACCTCCTATTTTACAATTGTTTGATACTGTGATTAATTGATTTCCATGAAACACAAAGAAATACTGTATGATGATTTTTTGACTTATTTACACAAAAACTAATTTGAATATGACACGACATATAGAGAGCATGTGGAAGTATGGAAAAATAGACAGAAAATCATAATGATTAAATGAGAGATGGTAACATAAAGTGCAAGGATATGAACTCATTTTCTATGCATGAATTATCTCTTACCTAGAACTACACAAACTGAAAAAAGAAGGTAGAGCAGTGCAATTGAACCAACAGAAGTGCACCATTCTGACTAGGTGGTAAATTTGAACAAAAGTCAAAATTGAAACTCAATTTGGTTAACTCTTTAATTTTCATATAATTTATAAAATATGCTAAAAAACAAAATGTGTCAATTTTGTAACATACAAAAATTCAAAAAGAATGAGGTAATTTATAAAATTTTAGTTGTTAAATTTTAAATAAATTATATGAAGTATATTTATTAGTTTTCATATTTTTTTATAACTTTACAAATTTAATAAATACCCTTTAAACTTTATACATTTATTAAAGAAATATAATTATAACGACATTTGAACATTTAATACGAATATAATCTAAGTCTGGATTATACGTTATGAATTTAGAATCACAAAATACGAATCTATAACTTAAGTATATATGAATTTCGAATCATACCATTCGTTCACTTGAATATAAAACGTTATACTATTCTTATAAGGCCCGAATTCATTTAAGTGTGTACACAATATGTAAGGCTGAATATATATTTGTTTGGATACTTGATATCACACGTTTAGATATGTCTTTGGAGATCCGATTTCTTTAAAAACTTGTACACAACAATATTATTTGGAAACATGGCTAGATACATTTGAAGTTTGAAAAAAAAAAGAAGAATAGGTCCTCCCCAAGTCCCTAAATCTCGGCACTCCCCTATCCCCCCCCCCCCCCCCCCCCCCCCACATTCGTTAATCACCTATCACAAAACCGTATATCACCTCCCTTTTTTTCTCCCAAGTTGACACACCATTAAACCCTAAAACATTCTAAGATCGACTCTCATCTTTCCAAGAATCCAAGAAGTACGAAGGCGGTAACAAGAAGAGGTGGTCATATTCGTGGGTGTTATATTGGTGATCGATTTGGTGGTTTAATGTTTGGTGTGATCATGTGATTCGATTCAAAGAGAGGTTTTGATTCTTGTTCTTCGATTCAGTCCTTAATCCGACCTGGAGGTATCTTCAAATCATATTTGTGTTTCTTGATTCAGTGCATACGTATAAGATTGTGAACCGGATCTAATTGTTTTGTTAAATAAGATAATACGATTGAAAAATCTGTTACAAGAGATCATAAGAAATATATACGCCTATGTGATATTTTTATGTATCGTGTATGGACTGTGGTAAACATGTTGTTCCAGCTCTTGCCAACCTAAAGGACACCATTAAACGAGCCCTAAAATCTGAAAATGAATGTGCATCAATGAGGCGTGTGACTATTGAAACCCTAGATTATGTGGTTTTGTATTAGATACGAATTAGGGTTAGGTTTTGGGCAAGGTTTGTGATGATGTGATGTTAAAATGATTATGTATACATGTTAATATGATAATTAAAGCAGATCTTGTAATGTATGGGAGTCTTGTGTGCGTTCGTATAAGTAAACATGTTATATAATGGCCTAAAACGGGTTTTTGAACGGGACTGTTTTGAAATCTGAATATGTATGCGTTATAGCTCGAGGTCCTTAAGTGTTTAATTCTATATTTTTGCATGAAAGCTTAGTTTAATGTCATATTTAAGTTTTCCAATTGGTTTGGAGTGAATTGGAATTGTATTGGTCATGCTTTTGAATTTTATGGGATCATGTGTCAAACTTGAGTTTTGGGAATGTAAAATCAGTCGATGTTTTTGATTTTTAGTTTTCAAACCACAAGGAACTGAGAGCTCTCCTTATACAGGAGTGATATTTAAGTTATGTGTGACTTCCTGAAATTTTTGTGGATTTTTCTGAAGTGTCTCAATGGGTTAATGAAAGGCAAACTTTCTGTGTGTATCTGTAGTTAACTTTCTGAACAGGTCTGGAAATATGATTTTTAAAACAGTACTTGTGCTTGGTAGTAAAATCTATAAAAATTGGTGAAGGTACTTAACTGATATGGGAATCAATGAGAATTATTTCAGAATTTTTGGATCTTAATTGGCAGATATGAAAAATCATAAGAAACTGGTCCAAAAATTACAATAGAAACTCTAAGTTGTTAACTACAAGCTCTAAACCCAATTTGATACACATAAACCCTAATTTGGAATTAATTGATGTAAAATGCATTGAAAACTCTAAGTTTAAATATTTTTCATAACTAAACCCTAAACTTAACCCATTATCATTTGCAACCATAATCTGACTAATTATGGAAAGTTACTAATTACGGAGAGGTACAAAGAACGGTTTTACCTCAACCGTTTAAAAGGAATTTCATATCCAAAAGTGTATTGCTTACAACATTTCAAAAAACGGTGCGGAAATATAAGCCCATAAAAGAAATCAAGCGGTCCCAAGTACATCAGAGTTTTCTATGACCATTCCATGCCATGCCAAAAGCCTCCACAACTAGGTTATCGCCTTAAACCTGAAAATACATGCTAAAAGTGTCAACACGAGGTTGGTGAGTTCATAGGTTTATGATAAAGCAGTAAAAATACTGTGAGTTCAATAAAGTTTTGTGACCACTGTGTCACTCACAATGCCATGAAAATAAAGTTTACCCTTAGGTAAATTAATAAAGTGGACCACAAGGTTTCCGAGTGTGAATAATTGTTCACATACAATTCAAGTTTAGTATTAGTGACCACTGCTGCATTCACAGCGTCATGAAAACAAAACATTAGTAGAGTAGACCATAAGTATTAATCAATAGAGTTGGACCATAAGCAAGGTATGTGACCATTACGACAAATATAATGGCACATCAAAGTAAGAGTCTATTACGCTAGTACTAAGTTCATGCAACCGAAGCTACGACAGTGTGCATGCTCTAGAAGCATGTTAAATATAAAGGCTCGGCAAATGTTTATCCCAATACACTTGTATTTCGACATGTTATACGTTCGCGTTTGCCTATCCGGTTAAACCGAACGGGGGAGTCACCCCGATAGATCTATTTATAACATTCGCGCTTCCCAGCAGGAATTGACGGTTCATGAGTTTGGGCATAGTGGGATTCAAAGGCTTAGGCTAAGCTGCGTAATAGTTTAATAAAGCATAAGTTTCAGTTTGGTCCATAAAAGAGTTTACATGTTTCTCACCCCAAGTTTTGCAATGCAAAGTAAGGCTAAAGAGTGGGGCTATAACTCACATATATGTTTTCAAGCACTTGTGTCCATGAGTAAAAATTAAGTATGTAATGAGTACATAATATTTCATTCAAGAAATCAAACAAGTATTAAAGCAAAGCAGTAAATGCTTCTAAGTAATTAAATCATGTATGAGAATAATTTGATTAAAGAGTTCGAGTAAAATGAATGAGTAAAGTGTGCATGTATTCTCCCCCAAAAGTATTTCAAAACAAGAAAAGTAGGGGCCATGAACTCACCTCGGCATGCAGCAACGCAAAATATCACAATGGTCACAACTGGCATCAAGAGCAAAACACAACGATATCGAGGGTACAGGCGTAACGGTGCCGGATCGGCACACCTAATATATATATATATATATATATCAGAATATATATATATATATATATATATATATATATATATATATATATATTACGTCTCGTAAAGTAAAGAGTTTTCAAAAGACAAACGTCTTAGTTTTCGTGGATTACTCGTATTAAGGTTTGTAAAAAGTTTAGTGTTAACATTTCGTGTGGTGGTAAGAAAACATAGACTCAAAATGTAACTCACGCCAAAGTTTAATATATATATCTCAATATATTATAAAAGAAGTAATAAAAGAACAGTCAAAAAAATACTGACGTGGACTCAAGTATACACACGTCCAAGAGGGATAAATAACGATATAGTCGAGAAAAGTATTGACGGACACTTGAGTCGAGAAAGGATTGGTGAGGAGGAGTCAAAGATACGACAACAAGGAAATACGTCATTAAGATAAGTCAATTTGTACGTTTCGGTATTTACCCCATAACCCCAAACAGTTTGTATAAAATATGCGTGTTTCATTAACAACGACAAGTTGGATTCACAATTCACCAATAAGGATTTACAATTAACTTATACGATTCGTCATTTGACAAGTTTATAATAAAAGCGTTTTTAAAAATACAATCTTTGTATAACCTTATAGAGGCATATAGTTTTATTTAATAGTTAAGTTCAAGTTAAACGTCTGGTCATATATATACATCAATAGATTAACTTACAAAATTCTACTTTGCCTTCTAGTCGGTTTTTAAGAAAGTGTAACTTATGAGGAAGCTTTCTAAGACTTGTTTGTTTATAAATCTTCCAGGTTGTGTAGTATTTAATTAAACTACGTTTTCTATATGTGGCTTAGGTGGTCAATTTGCTACATAGTCCGTTTTAATTCTAGTAATTTGTCCAATGATTCGAGTTATAATCCGTTATATTTTGTCCGTGAAATATATGTTTAGTCCGTATTCAAGTATCAATCTCAAGAGTAATCGAAACGTTACCAATAATTTCGCGTTAGTCAAGTTTTTCCATAACCGAAAAATATATTAAATACATGTTATATGTTTTTGACAAAATATATAGTGCACATTTAGGAAGTTTTAAATAAAAAGCACCCTTAGTTTTACTTGGGCTTGGCCTTATCAAAATACCAAATGCACCCTAGCATAATGGGCTTTATGGCCTAATATACAAGTCCAAAGCATATTAACATATGGTTATTAGATTTGATACGTTTCATCAAAAGCCCATACAACCTCAAACATAAAATCCGGAGTCACAATATATATACTTATACAGTTGCCGAAATGCAATCACACAATTCAAGCACAAGCGGTACTCGCAACAGGTTATATCCGAATCAAGATGTGACATGGACACCATAAGTCACAAAAAAAAGGAACGCAAACACAACATAAGTTGCAATCAAAACAACCATAATGAGCACCACCCTTGTGGTTCTCGTTACCCAACAACAAACAAACACCTCTTGGTGTTGTAGTGGTGAACCAAAAGAAAAGAACCAGCAACCTCCTCGGGTTGCTGTTTAACCGAGACAACCACACCCCCATGGGTGATTACTTTGAAACGAGAGCAAACAACACCCATCGTGGGTGTTCCTTGCGGACCAAAAACAATCAAACGCGACCTTGTGGAGTTTCTTGTGAACTGAACACACTAAACAACTACACCCTTGTGGGTGTCTCACTCGACCAAACCAGTAATAATACAACATTACTGATTCGTGACTCGACTGGGTTAACTCGGAACTCAAATGGGTTATATAACTCAACTTGTTTCAAATGAAGCAAACCAAAACCAATCCATTAACGAACTGTTCTGAACCACACCTTAGTCGGGTTTTACACAAACTGAAGTTAGACAACAACAATGACCTCATCGCAACAACAAGATTAAGCCACATAATAAACTAGAACAACCAGGCACAACTAAAGCTGTCTCGTTCGCTATCGAGACCAAACTACAACAGACAACCCTTCTGGGTTTTCCCTTTTTGTGTCGAGAATAAAAGCAAAACCATATAAGCTTTTCAAGCTTATTAAAACCCAAATAAGCTAGAAGTTAGTAAGATAAACTCGAGTAAATAAGCAAAATGCAGAAAAACCAAAACCACATGGGATTTGGCCAAAACCCATACGGGTTCCTCTCGACCCGAGACCAAAATGAATCAAACAACCAATTTTTAACTATATACCACACGAATATGATAATCAAAAACATGTTTAATCGAGTTTTATATCCTCAAATTTATCAAGATTCAAATCAGTTCACACATGAACACCAATTCAAGATTCCAATTTATAATTACAATTAGTAAAAATGAATCAGAAAAGAACTTGAATAAACCTTACAATAGGGAGAATCGATCAGAAGAAAACCAACAATACCCTACACGAATCCACCAGGCCCGAATCCAAGCAGGAACCACCAGAATACCCTTGTGTTTGAGATGTAAGTGGTGTCTCCCCTGTGGATCGGTGGTGGTTTAAAAGTAAAATAAAGGGATGCTTTGACTCTTCCCTTCTGCTAGATCGATTGTAGTGTCACATTCTTTGAGGAAAAGCATATATCCCCTTTGATCTTCAAAGCAAACCCGTGACTGATGATGGTGATGGGTCGGTGTTGATGGTGATATCGAGAGAGGGAAAATCACAAAAAGTAGGAAGAAGATAAGGAGATGTAGGGAACATTAATAAAACTCAATACTGAAAAAGAGAGGGATGGGAAAGGGATAAGGCAGTGATGTGGGGTACGGTTGGGAATAAGAATGGGATTTTTTTTTATTTGTGTTTTGTTATTTTTGTGGGTTTTAAGTGCACGCCGTGTCCCATTGAGCTTCGGTGTAATTTGAATTTTCCAGGTTGTCGTGAGTGCGAAAAATATGATTTATGAGAACGTTTTTGTAAAAGTAATATAAAAACAAAATTATTGATTCCGGATAACAAATATTGGATTCATGCTGTTACTAGGGTTGTGTCGGTACGAATGTGGCGTCGCGTTTTTCAGAAAAGCGAGATGACTTCTTGGTTTTGTAAATAAATTGCCAGTAAGTGTCAGGAAGTGATTACTTCACTTTTTTTGATAAAATTAAGTAGCTTGGAGGGTTACTGTATGCTACAGTGTGCGAGATAACTTTCCGAAATAATCATGTAAGCTCAAAATGCTCAAATAAATCGTCAAATAATAATAAGTAGATTTTTATTATTAAAATAATGTTTGAAAAATTACGGGTGGTTACAGTCTACCCTCCTTAATGCGAAATCCATCCCGGATTTCAATTTATGTTATCCAATAAATTGGTGCCTGGGAAGAGATGTTGGTACTCACAACAGATTTGAGTCTCACCAGGCTGTTTAGGGGTTTCTCTTTGTTTGTGGGAAGGTACCCAGGTTGTCTACCATTGGTTTTCCCTTTTTTTGTGATTTGGTGAGTTACAATAATTCCGGAAGTAAGTTTAATAGGGTGGTAGTACTAGTCATAGCTTCACGATATTTTCACAACCTTGTTAGTGTGGGCACCTCAAATTTTCTCGGTCCTACTCCCAGCTATGGAAGTTTGAGCAGAAGAATTTAACGCATCAAAATGAGTGTTTCAGAAGGATATCGCTACGAGTTTTACGATTGTTATAACCGCAGTTTCAAAAGAAGTCCTTAAAAGTGAAGACGTCAAGGAAAAGAGTGCTATCAGGTATGTATGTCTACACAAATTTTATGTGCCTAAGGGCGAAGTCTAGTTGTTAAGACTGAGTAGGATTCCATGTTTAATATCAGACAAAGTTCATAACCTTAAGTATTCAGCTTACTTTGGCAGTACCAAAAGACTGTATAACCAAATTTTTAATGGGGTAAATAGTTCTCAGGGTGGGTTTAGAATAGTTTATAAAACGATTTGTAAAACAGTTTATAAAGTAAAAGGAAAACAATTTATTATTAGCAAAATAATAGCAAACTGCAGTTTAGTTTGTGATATAGTAGCAAGGCAACAAATCGGTTTATAAAATAACTTGTGAAATGATTTCTAAAGTAGTTTATAGAACGAGAACTATTCGTTGTTTACAAAGTAGTTGTAGGGTCGAAATTTTGATTTCATAAAGTAACAGTAAAACATTTGTAGGGTGACCGCAATATGGTCTGTAAAATAATCGAAAACAGTCTGTATGGTATTAGCGACATGGTTTATTATTTTATAAGAGGGTAGCAAAAATAACTGATATTCCTGAGAGACGGGTGAAGGATCTGGTGTCTGTTTCAAAGAACGCGGTTCAGGTTACTCCTTAAAGTCTTAAGGTTTCTGTCAGGCTGATGTATTCTTTTTATTCCAAAGAAAATGCAACGAATGCGTTTTCCCCGGGTCGTATCCCAACGAAGGTCGAATTCGAGTTTTTGTAACGTTGTCGAATATGTGTGGTGAATGTGTGTGAAAAGAGAGTGATGATTTGTGATTTTAATACTACGAACAATGAAATCTACAAATAAAGCTAAGGGAACAATTAAACTAAGCACGTAATCCTAAAGAACGAAAATTGAATTTAAAAACGTTACGCGACGAAATTTAAAACGTAAATAAAAAGTGATTTTCTAAAATTTAAAACCTAAAAATATAAAAATAATTTTCCTATATTAAAACTGATAAAAGAAAATTTTGGGAAAAAGAAAAATATTTTTTTGACTTTTTAATATTTTTTTATGAATTAAAAACTAATTAAAACTATTTAAATGATTTAAAAATATTAAAACAACTTGGAAAAATCTGAAAATTTTTGAGTAAATCTAAAATTAAATTTCTAATCTATGAAAAATAATTTCAAAAAGTAATTAAAACTAGAGTAAACTGCAAAATACATCCCTGTGGTTTACACCTTTGGGCACTTTACATCCCTGTCAGAAACTATTGGCAATATACATCCCCCGTTAGGCAAACGTTTGCCACATTACATCCCTGAGTTGGATGGGCGTTATCTTTCTCCGTTAAGTGTTTGCATCGTTAGTCCTTCTGTTAAAATGTTTGCACCGTTAGTCCTATGGGTTAAGTCTATTTGCACCGTTAGTCCTTCGTTACGTTTTCGTCTATTTTTTTACGTTTTCGTCCGATTTTTTACGTTTTAGTCCGATTTTTTTCGTTTTCGTCCGATTTTTTACGTTTTCATCCATTTTTTTACGTTTTCGTCTGTTTTTTTACGTTTTCGTCCATTTTTTACATTTTCGTCTGTTTTTTAAAGTTTTCATCCATATTTTTACGTTTTCGTCTGTTTTTTTACGTTTTCGTCCGTTTTTTTACGATTTCGTCTATTTTTTTTAAATTTTTGTCCGATTTTTTTCGTTTTCGTCTGATTTTTTAACGTTTTCGTCTGTTTTTTTACGTTTTCGTCTGATTTTTTACATTTTCGTCTGTTTTTTTTACGTTTTCATCCATTTTTTTTACGTTTTTGTCCATTTTTTTTTCCTTTCTTTTTCATTTTTTTTTACGTTTTCGTCTGTTTTTTTTACGTTTTCGTCGGATTTTTTTACGTTTTCGTCCATTTTTTTAAGTTTTCGTCTGTTTTTTTTTACGTTTTCGTCCGATTTTTTTACTTTTTGTCTGTTTTTTTTACGTTTTCATCCATTTTTTTTCGTTTTCGTCCATTTTTTTACGTTTTCGTCTGTTTTTTTTACGTTTTCGTCCATTTTTTTCGTTTTTGTCTCGTTTTTTTTACGTTTTCTTCTTTTTTTTTTACGTTTTCGTCTGTTTTTTTACGTTCTTGTCCCTTTTTTTTACGTTTTGTTCTGTTTTTTTACGTTTTCGTTCGATTTTTTTTCATTTTCATTCTGTTTTTTTTACGTTTTCCTCTATTTTTTTACGAAAAAATATTGGACGAAAACGTTAAAAAAATACAAAACGTAAAAAAATTGACGAAAACGTTAAAAACAGACGAAAACGTAAAAAATGGATGAAAACTTAAAAAAAAGACGAAAACTTAAAAAAAATAGACGAAAATGTAAAAAATTGGACGAAAACGTAAAAAATCGGACGAAAACATAAAAAAACAGACGAAAACGTAAAAAAATGGACGAAAACGAAAAAAATCGATGAAAACGTAAAAAATCGATGAAAACGTAAAAAAAACAGACGAAAACGTAAAAAATCGGACGAAAACGTAAAAAAAACCAGACGAAAACGTAAAAAAAACAGACGAAAATCGTAAAAAAAGGGACGAAAAAAGGTAATAAATCGGACGAAAACGTAAAAAATCGGACAAAAACGTAAAAAAACAGACGAAAACGTAAAAAATCGGACGAAAACGAAAAAAATAGATGAAAACGTAAAAAAACAGACAAAAATGTAAAAAATCGGACGAAAACGTAAAAAAACTGACGAAAACGTAAAAAATCCGACGAAAACATAAAAAAAAAAAAGACGAAAACGTAAAAAAAAAAAGGGACAAACGAAAAAAAAAATGGACAAAAACGTAAAAAAATGGATGAAAAAGTAAAAAAACAGACGAAAACGTAAAAAAACAGACGAAAATGTAAAAAATCAGACGAAAACGTAAAAAAACAGACGAAAACGTAAAAATATGGATGAAATCTTAAAAAAACAGACGAAAATGTAAAAAATCGGACGAAAACGTAAAAAAACAGACGAAAACGTAAAAATATGGATGAAAACTCAAAAAAACAGACGAAAATGTAAAAAATCGGACGAAAACATAAAAAAACAGACGAAAACGTAAAAAAATGGATGAAAACGTAAAAAAACAGACGAAAAGGTAAAAAATCGGACGAAAACGAAAAAAATCGGACTAAAACGTAAAAAATCGGACGAAAACGTAAAAAATCGGACGAAAACGTAAAAAAACACACAAAAACGTAAAAAATCGGACGAAAACGTAAAAAATCGGACGAAAACGTAAAAAACCGGACGAAAACGTTAAAAACTAGACGAAAACGTAACGAAGGACTAACGGTGCAAATAGACTTAACCCATAGGACTAACGGTGCAAACATTTTAACAGAAGGACTAACGATGTAAACACTTAACGGAGAAATATAACGCCCATCCAACTCAGGGATGTAATGTGGCAAACGTTTGCCTAACGGGGGATGTATATTGCCAATAGTTTCTGACAGGGATGTAAAGTGCCAAAAGGTGTAAACCACAGGGATGTATTTTGCAGTTTACTCTTAAAACTAAATAAGTAGAACAGTGGAAATAAGCACTATGAAATAAGCTAAAAATAAGCAAAAGTGAACCAAAAATTCCCAAAAGCTCTGAACTAGTGTAAAGGACTTGTTTAAGCTCAGAACAATCAATGGTTTTCAAATAGCACAGGAATTAAGCAGAAAAAGCAGAAACATAGAAGCAAAACAATTGTAATAGCAGTGACTCAACAAGCAGTTTTGCAGCTTAATTATAAGCTAACCAGAGCTTAATTGGGAAAACCAGAAGCACAGGCTAGAAGCTCATATGACAAACTACTTATTTTCCAATTATGCCCAAAAGTTAACACCAATTGCTACTCTAATTAGACCCTAGAACAGGTTCTATTTAAGGAATCAAACTGTTGCAGCAGATCAACAGAGTGGAGAGCTTGTTTGCAGACAAGTTTAAAGCCACTTAATATGCTACAAATTTTGAAACCAGATGATGCACTCAAGGTCTCAGCTTAGATGAATAAGCCACAATCCCTTTCAGTTAAGCAGCTAAAAACTCAAGGCCTGCACAAAAGTGCCCTGGTGCAGCAACCTAGGATTTTGGCGAAAACTTGTCTAATTCCTAACTAATCCAAACCAGAACTTGCACAATGACTTAAACCACTAAAGTGTTCACAGAAATGCCAAAATGGAATACTCAATAAGCTCAGCTTATGCTGAGCTTATTCTAGCAGATAAGATCTCAAAATTTACACTATTATCCAGGAAACCTCAAAGATGCTCAAAACTTCCTAGATTCTGATAACCACAACTTGTTTAACCTAGATTAATCTAAATCAAACCTCAGAAACTTGCAACTAAACAGTATATGAACAATATAACCTCTAATAGTTACTATGCCAAACACACCCTTATCAATCTAATAATGCAATTTTAAACTAATTACTACTGAAATAAGCTACAATATTGATCACTACTTATCTAACTAACTATGAAAACTACTAAAAAACAACAATCAACAATAATTAAGCACTAAATTAACTGATCAAAGAAATATGCAGAAATTAAGCTAATAATCAAAATGGAACTTTCAAACTATCCCTTAGCTAGAACAAAGGGATTATCCAAAATAGCCTATCTTTAGATAGGCCAAGCACTTCCCAAATTTTGCTTGATCTACCAGAAATCAATCCAAGTTCATGATCTTCATTACAACAGTTGACTTTTCTGTTGACTTTTTGATTTTTTTGAGATAAGAACAAATTAAAAGCTACCAAAAGCTTACACTAAGCTATTAAGCTTATATAAGCTTATACAATTGATAAATCAGCTTATTGAAGCTGGAATTTCTGAATATTTTTTTGCTTTTGAAAATTCGTAAATATTTTTGAAATATAAAACACTAATAAGAGAAAAGACTTTTGATAAACTAAATTTATAAAATATAAGCTGACATAACAAGAGTAAATAAGCTAAGTTGAGATTAAAAACAAGCTAAGAGATACAGATTTAAAGAAAACTAAAACTGAATTTCATTAATCAAACTTGAAAATTACAACTGAAAGATTGAAATTACAACTGAAATGAAATGATTACACTATGAAAACAGTAAAATGACAAGAAATAAAATTGGCAACAATTTTCTAAAACATAAAAATTGGACAAAACCTAATGAAGGAGGAGGTCTCCTATTTATAGCCATCAACTGAAGCTTCCAGGCTTTCCAGGTCACCAATCCGTGTGCATTTGAGCTCTTATCAACCCTTGATCATTTCTTGGACGCCAATCTTGCAACCTTAGCCCTTGGATTAAATTTTGTGAGGTGTTCGGTCCAATGAAATGCCGCCACGTATCCATTCGTGTGTTTCCTGCCCTTTTGACACCCCTGACACCTAATGATTGGACCAATCTACCCTTAATTTCAGTAAATTCGTACGGGTAACTTTTCTAGGGTTCTTAGCTACAGTAATTTCTGGGAAAGTGATAATTTGGGGCGCGGGTTTTATCTGTGGTTTGACTGACCTTTATTACCCTTTGACTTCGGGTTGGAGTTTGGGTATGGGTTTAGTGAACGGGTCGTGGGTTATTTTAAGCAAAGGGTTGGTGGGCTATTTTAAGCAAAGGGTTGGTGGGATTATGTATGGGTTGGATTTTAAAGATAAAATCCGGATGATGGTTTGTGTTTAATTTTGTTTTGGCAATAAGGACTTATATTGTACTTTCTGAAATTCCGAGGACTAAATCTGCCATTTTTCAAAAGTAATATCCAAGGGCCATTCATGTCATTTGATGAAACTTCAAGGGTTGACTTTGACTTTTTGCTTCCCGGCATCGGCTATAAATATCACTTCCATATCTCGTGCTCGTTTTCCCGGTTTTGACTTGATTTTGTCCATTTTTGCAATATCCATCCCTGCACAATCAAAAACATAAAAACACAATATCTTTTGGCAATTTGGTTAGTTTTTGGTCTTTTTGGGTCTGGTTTTGGTCAAGAAAAGGTATGTGTTTAAGCACATACCAAATT
This sequence comes from Artemisia tridentata subsp. tridentata, assembly GCA_021014915.2. NCBI lineage: Eukaryota > Viridiplantae > Streptophyta > Magnoliopsida > Asterales > Asteraceae > Artemisia > Artemisia tridentata. The sequence goes on from CP139501.1 coordinate 205,514,917, forward strand.
CCCCTAGACTAAGCTATTGCAATGTCCTCATGCAATGTTATTAAAACACGTTTTTCAAACCGAAAATTTCCAATCTCTTTTTACTAACTTTGAGAAGTAGCAAAATTTTCAAAAGAGATTAAGAAATCTTAAGTTCTAAAAACTTCCCGATTTTTCCTTTTATTCTATTTTTGTATTTTACTTATAATTATGTGATGTTTTTGTCGACAATCGTTATCTAACGATAACTTTTAGGGTCTTTGAGTAGGAAACATGACTCAAAGGAAGTGACCATACGGAAAAAATTCGTCGTTCCTGATTTTTCACGAGCCCCCAAACTAAGCTTAAAAACGAAATCATTGTCATTTACAAGTTAGATTGCCGACACTACTCATAAAGCTAATTGTGGACTCTTTGTTCCCAAATTCCTATTTTCCTCTGTTTATTTTATTTTTGGTGAGAAATGAATTTCTTCATACTCTCGTTTCGATAAGTTTTAGTCCGATAAAGATACCTAGTTTAGACGCTAAGTAGTTTCCAAACCTTCCCTCGAAAACCGTTGCATACAAAAATGAGGTCCACATCAAGGTCTCTGATTTAACACGATTTTGAGGATATCCCTTTTATATACGACCGAAACAACTCATCTAAGAGTCCAGAGACAGAAGCTTTTATTAGGATATCCCCGGAGTCGAAGTTTGGCATTTTTAACATTATTTAAGCACATTAACGTATTTAATCCTTGGCCCTTTATAACAATCACAACATCGGTTGCGAGCCGGCAAGATGTGATAGTCTATTATGACCTTGGAATTTTTCCTCTGCCTTTATTAGAAGTCTACAACATCGGCTGCGAACCGGCAAGATGTAGAAAACTTTTTATGGCTTTGGATTATTATTATTATTATTATTCATTATTCATTATATATTTTGCCAAATCCCGAGTCCTACGGCTTTTATAACAATCCCAACATCGGTTGCGAGCCGGCAAGATGGAATAGTCTATTACACCGTAACACTGACAGTACCTTGATGTGTACCCAACTTCCATAAGCAAGGATTCTCTAAGGAAGAAATAAAAACTAATCATCGCCAAAACCAAAATAGCTTTAATTATTCCTAGATTACTATTATTGGGTGATACAAGCTTATGGGAACAAAAAGCCACAAGTAACTTTGATGAGCTCTAAAGAGATCCATCTACTCCACGTTTAGCAATCTAACTTATAAACAACTCTATCATTTCTCGTTCTTCGCAAATTTAAAATCTTAAATAATAAGATCCGTGAATGCTTAGCCAAATAATCAAGCCATGCATATATAAAGTCAAATACGGGAACTTGCAAACTCTTAAAAAGAATTCGCGTTTTCTAGCTCCTTGTGTAAAAGACTAGCACGAGCTTATAGATTATGAACGGTTAAGGGAACAAGCTAGGGCTCAACACGCCCGGTCAAGTCAGAATTTTATTCCTACTCTCACTAGCGGAAAATCAACAAAATGTCAAAATTTATTATATTTTTGCAAATTTTTTTTAAATTTTTTTCTCATTTTTTGGATTTTTCAATTTTGGAGGAAAAAACGGGGTTGCATGAGTAAACGACAAAAAATGCAAGGCAAAAATCAAATCTTAAGATTACCCCCCAGACTAAAACGAGACATTGTCCTCAATGTCTTAAAGGTAAGGGTTCTCCTACATAAATCTAAGGCCGTTTATTAATTATGCCAAAAGATAGATGTAAAACGATAAGATTTAAGGATATCGGATGAGCGACGAATGATGAAACTCGAGTGGAGAAAAGCAAACCACGAGCACGAGAGTCTTCATTATTCGGGCAAATCCTGGACACAGCACAGAAAAACACGAAACACTAGATATTGAAGAGGAAACCCTCCTCACGTTTTATTAGAAATAAGATAAGAGGGTAGATGGATAAGCATGGGGTGCCTCCCACGAAGCGCTTGTTTTTGGTAACCGAGTCACATGAGCTTGACTCGACCTCGAATTTAATTGTCCTTGGGGGAGCAAGTGGAAAAGATAATCTCAATCAGACTTTCGTTCAAGATGTTTGGAAAAACATTGAAGCATACGAAAGTTCCACTTTGATGAGATACCCACGGTATTTTTAGAAAGAAGAACCAGAAATGGTAATACCGGGGTCAAAGATGGTATCCTCACTCCCGATGGAGTGAAGGATGGGAGAAGTCACAGCATATGTGATGAAGGGCATAAAGATTTTGATAATTATCATGCAAAGCTCTTCATCATCAAAAGAAGTTTTGTCAAAAGTCTTGGGCGAGAGGGTCGGGATTAAATCTTCAATCGGTAAATACTTATGAGAAAGTACACCTCCCCCAGACTAATATCTTCCTCAAGATCAAAGTAGAATTGATCGTATTCCGGAGGAGATAGAAAGAAAGAAAGTTCATCGGAGAACTTGTCGAGATAAAGATCATTCATATCAAAATGAAATGATTCATATTCGGGAGGAGAGATATGAGCATGATAAGTGGTACTACCACTACTCGTCTCCTCCGAATGATCAATATCAAAGAAGAAGGCTTCAAAAGCTGGGGTAGAGAAATCAGAATGAGAAGTGGGATTGCCACTACTCTCATCATCGAATATGAAACTCTCATATTCGGGAAAAGCATCCTCGAGCTCGTGCTCCAAAGGATCAGACGGCTTTTCCTTAACTTCATCAATTACATCCTCCGGGGGAAGGGAAAGGAACGGTTCATCAATTATTTTTAATGAATCATCTTCCCTCGGATCACTGTCAGTCTCAACAATTTCCGGAGAAATTGGAGTTTTATCAAAGAACACCTCGACCTCTTCCCTAGAGATAACATTTTCTTCAATCGTAGGAGAAGGATGGGAAGAGTCGGAATCAAGAATCTCGATGTGATAAACTTTTTCTGGAGGTGGGACAAGTGGTGTGCTCTTAGAGCTAGCAATTTCCACCACTTCCGTTGTAGTCTCTGATTCATCATCGTCAAGAATATTCTTAGTATTTGCAGCACAACACTCAAACCATTTGCTCGATCCAGGAATAATTTTCATGGCCTTGAGCTCAGCACGTTTTTCTGACATACTCTTGACCGTGAATCTTGAAAGGTTTGGATCAATTCTTTTAGGAGCAATTACGGGATCGGACTTTTGATCAACCGTAGCGACATTGCATTTGTCGGTTTGAGGTTTCGAGTTCGGATTAATGTTGAACGTAACTTTTTCCTTATCGACCCGCAAAGTAATTTCTTCACCATAGACATCGATCAAAGCACGCCCGGTCCTCAAGAATGATCTTCCGAGAATGAGAGGAACCCGGGGGTCGGCGTCAAAATCAACTACCACAAAATCCGCTGGAAAATGGAACTTCCCGAGCTTTACAAAGACATCCTCGGCTACACCTTTAGGAAGGGTAATGGAACGATCCGCAAGCTCGAGGGTCATGCAAGTGGGGGTAAGTTCGGGCAAATAAAGTTTCTTCCAGATGGATAACGGCATTAGGTTGATGCTCGCACCAAGATCGGCCAAGGCGTGGCATTCAACCATTCCCGGAAATTCACATGGGATGAGAAATTTTCCAGGATCTCCAAGCTTTTCCGGAAGCTTTTTGAGAATTGCCGCTGAGCAGTTTTCGTTCACTGGAGTTTTTGCTAGTTCCGATAATTTTTCCTTATTGCTCAATAAACTCTTGAGTGTGGAAGTGAACTTGGGCATCAGAAGTAAAGCGTCCGCGAAGCTTATATCAAAATGTAATTCTTGGAATATTTGAAAGAATTTTTCCATTTGACTCGAAGCTTTATCGCGGAGCTTTTGATCATTCATTCTTGAAGGGTAAGGAAGTGTGGTCTTAACGGGAGCTTTTTCGGGCTCAAGCACAACTTCTGGTTCAGATGGGTGGACAACCGGAGGTTGGACGTCTTCGGTTCTTCCGTTGTTAGTAGGAAGTTCCGTGTCCTTGGTCACCTCGGTCTCACGGTCGGCTACCTTGGGAGGAAGAGAAGAATTGGTAGTCGGAGCCGTGGGTCCCTCATATGAAACACCACTCCTTGTAGTGATCGCCTTAGCATCGCCCCTCGGGTTGGCGATCGTGTTGCTTGGAAGAGTTCCAGAGCCCGAGGGTCGATCATTTAAAGATTTTTTCATCTCAGTCATTTCCTTAATCAAAAACCTAGTTGTTTCTTCTTGGTTTTTGTTAAATTTTTGTTGTTGTTGACTTTGAAGGAGTAGCTGTTTCAATATCTCATCCGAGGGCGATTGGTTTTGCAAAAATCCTTGATTTTGATTATTGTTGAGATTTTCCCCTCGGGTGTTTTGATTAAAACCCTGGTTGTTGTTTTGAAAATTTCCTTGATTCTGATTTCCTTGGTTTTGAAAATTTCCTTGATTCGGGGCTTGGTTATGATTCCCCTGATTAGCCCGATTTTGATTTTGATTGACTTGATAAGTACGGTTTTGCACATTCTGATTCTGATTTGGTGGGAAACCGGGTGGTCCGAGGAAGTTGTTAGAACGGTAGCTGAGCAAATTACGGTCACCTTGTGGTTGGTAACCGTTACCTCCCTGATTAAAGGTTCCCGTTGCAGCGTAAACGTTTTCTTGAGTGTAGCCACCGGCGGCTGGGCACTCGAAATAAGGATGAGGACCACCACATGTCTCACAACTTTGATTTACAACATTTACTTGATTGCTGTTGTTTTGATTCATAGTCTGATGAATTCTCAAGATAACCGTTGACATATCATTCATTTGTTTAGAAAGAGCGGCTATCTCGGAGGTAGAAGAATCAGTGCTAGATCTTGTTGACTCACTCCTCTAGGCAGAGGAATCCCAAAAATTATGGTGGGTGGTCATGTTTTCAATAAGATCATAGCACTCTTCGGGTCGACGTTTCATAAACGTACCATCGGCAGCAGCATTAATCGTATCACGATGTCGTAATGTCAAACTGTTATAGAAGGTATCTATAATAGTGACCAATAACATATTGTGGTTTGGACACCGATCAATCGATAACTTGTAGCGTTCCCATGCCTCAAATAATGATTCATCGGGAAGCTGATGGAAATTGCTAATCTCATTCCTTAATTTCGTCACCATCGACGGTGGGAAATATTTCACCAAGAACTTCGTAACCATTTCATCGAAACTATGAATGGAGTTCTTGGGAAGACGATCAAACCAAGCAGTGGCATGATGCGTCAAGGAATAAGGAAAGAGATATAGACGGAGGGCGTCATCGGAGACCCCATTTTGTTTCATACTTTGGGTGACGGTTATAAATTTATCAAGATGCTTGTTCGCATCATCACCCGGCAAGCCATGAAATTGGCACGAGTTTTGGACTTGTTGAATCATATGATGTTTAAGTCCAAAATCGGCGGCTTGAATATTGACGGGGGCAATCGGGCCACCACGTCCGTGCATTGTGGGTTGGCACAACTCCTCCATCGTTCGGAGATCGGGAGCTGGCATGTGATTATCACCACCCATCGGCGGGTGTTGATTGTTTGGGTCGTCGGCCATTTCCTCAACGGTTGAGAAATGAACACGGTTGTTATGACGAATAATCCTCTCGGGATTTGAGAGTGGTGAAAGAAGAGGATGAGAAGTAGAAGATCGGGTGTGCATACACCAAAAACAAACACAAAATCAAAAAGGAAAACCAAATTTGAAAATAAAATATTTTTGGATTTTTATATTTAATGAAAAATTAGATTTATTATCTTTTTGGTGATCGTTGATCAACCGTACTCGTTTCTTTCAAAACTACGCGCAGCGTGGCGGAGAAGCAAAGGTCCACTCGAAGGTGATTAAAAACCCGCCTCTTTCGGTCTGCAATTTAATGTCAAGACCATCCTTAAACCCCGTGTATAGGTTGTAGCAAAGAAATAATCCGAGTAACGTTTAATTTCACGATCTCTTTTGTTGTTTATTTCGGAATGGTTTACAACACTTTTCAGAAAAAGTGAGGTTATATTATTGGTATTTTTGAAAACACTTTAGGAAAAGTGTTTTATTTATTTTCTTTTTGTATTTTTTTCTTTTTATAAAAACGAGAAACTTCCGAGGAAGGGTCTTCAAAACACGATTCAATGAACGAATTTTAAACTCTTCTCAAGCCTTCCCCGGCAGCGGCGCCATTTTTTTGATGTATTCTTTTTATTCCAAAGAAAATGCAACGAATGCGTTTTCCCCGGGTCGTATCCCAACGAAGGTCGAATTCGAGTTTTTGTAACGTTGTCGAATATGTGTGGTGAATGTGTGTGAAAAGAGAGTGATGATTTGTGATTTTAATACTACGAACAATGAAATCTACAAATAAAGCTAAGGGAACAATTAAACTAAGCACGTAATCCTAAAGAACGAAAATTGAATTTAAAAATGTTACGCGACGAAATTTAAAACGTAAATAAAAAGTGATTTTCTAAAATTTAAAACCTAAAAATATAAAAATAATTTTCCTATATTAAAACTGATAAAAGAAAATTTTGGGAAAAAGAAAAATATTTTTTTGACTTTTTAATATTTTTTTATGAATTAAAAACTAATTAAAACTATTTAAATGATTTAAAAATATTAAAACAACTTGGAAAAATCTGAAAATTTTTGAGTAAATCTAAAATTAAATTTCTAATCTATGAAAAATAATTTCAGAAAGTAATTAAAACTAAATAAGTAGAACAGTGGAAATAAGCACTATGAAATAAGCTAAAAATAAGCAAAAGTGAACCAAAAATTCCCAAAAGCTCTGAACTAGTGTAAAGGACTTGTTTAAGCTCAGAACAATCAATGGTTTTCAAATAGCACAGGAATTAAGCAGAAAAAGCAGAAACATAGAAGCAAAACAATTGTAATAGCAGTGACTCAACAAGCAGTTTTGCAGCTTAATTATAAGCTAACCAGAGCTTAATTGGGAAAAACAGAAGCACAGGCTAGAAGCTCATATGACAAACTACTTATTTTCCAATTATGCCCAAAAGTTAACACCAATTGCTACTCTAATTAGACCCTAGAACAGGTTCTATTTAAGGAATCAAACTGTTGTAGCAGATCAGCAGAGTGGAGAGCTTGTTTGCAGGCAAGTTTAAAGCCACTTAATAAGCTACAAATGCTGAAACCAGATGATGCACTAAAAGCCTACTATGTGAATTACTTGTAAACAAAAAATCAAGGTCTCAGCTTAGATGAATAAGCCACAATCCCTTTCAGTTCAGCAGCTAAAAACTCAAGGTCTGCACAAAAGTGCCCTGGTGCAGCAGCCTAGGATTTTGGCGAAAACTTGTCTAATTCCTAACTAATCAAAACCAGAACTTGCACAATGACTTAAACCACTAAAGTGTTCACAGAAATGCCAAAATGGAATACTCAATAAGCTCAGCTTATGCTGAGCTTATTCTAGCAGATAAGATCTCAAAATTTACACTATTATCCAGGAAACCTCAAAGATGCTCAAAACTTCCTAGATTCTGATAACCACAACTTGTTTAACCTAGATTAATCTAAATCAAACCTCAGAAACTTGCAACTAAACAGTATATGAACAATATAACCTCTAATAGTTACTATGCCAAACACACCCTTATCAATCTAATAATGCAATTTTAAACTAATTACTACTGAAATAAGCTACAATATTGATCACTACTTATCTAACTAACTATGAAAACTACTAAAAAACAACAATCAACAATAATTAAGCACTAAATTAACTGATCAAAGAAATATGCAGAAATTAAGCTAATAATCAAAATGGAACTTACAAACTATCCCTTAGCTAGAACAAAGGGATTATCCAAAGTAGCCTATCTTTAGATAGGCCAAGCACTTCCCAAATTTTGCTTGATCTACCAAAAATCAATCCAAGTTCATGATCTTCATTACAACAGTTGACTTTTCTGTTGACTTTTTAATTTTTTTGAGATAAGAACAAACTAAAAGCTACCAAAAGCTTACACTAAGCTATTAAGCTTATATAAGCTTATACAATTGATAAATCAGCTTATTGAAGCTGGAATTTTTGAATATTTTTGTGCTTTTGAAAATTCGTAAATATTTTTGAATTTTTGAAATATAAAACACTAATAAGAGAAAAGACTTTTGATAAACTAAATTTATAAAATATAAGCTGACATAACAAGAGTAAATAAGCTAAGTTGAGATTAAAAACAAGCTAAGAGATACAGATTTAAAGAAAACTAAAACTGAATTTCATTAATCAAACTTGAAAATTACAACTGAAAGATTGAAATTACAACTGAAATGAAATGATTACACTCTGAAAACAGTAAAATGACAAGAAATAAAATTGGCAACAATTTTCTAAAACATAAAAATTGGACAAAACCTAATGAAGGAGGAGGTCTCCTATTTATAGCCATCAACTGAAGCTTCCAGGCTTTCCAGGTCACCAATCCGTGTGCATTTGAGCTCTTATCAACCCTTGATCATTTCTTGGACGCCAATCTTGCAACCTTAGCCCTTGGATTAAATTTGGTGAGGTGTTCGGTCCAATGAAATGCCGCCACGTATCCATTCGTGTGTTTCCTGCCCTTCTGACACCCCTGACACCTAATGATTGGACCAATCTACCCTTAATTTCAGTAAATTCGTACGGGTAACTTTTCTAGGGTTCTTAGCTACAGTTATTTCTGGGAAAGTGATAATTTGGGTCGCGGGTTTTATCTGTGGTTTGACTGACCTTTATTACCCTTTGACTTCGGGTTGGAGTTTGGGTATGGGTTTAGTGAACGGGTCGTGGGTTATTTTAAGCAAAGGGTTGGTGGGCTATTTTAAGCAAAGGGTTGGTGGGATTATGTATGGGTTGGATTTTAAAGATAAAATCCGGATGATGGTTTGTGTTTAATTTTGTTTTGGCAATAAGGACTTATATTGTACTTTCTGAAATTTCGAGGACTAAATCTGCCATTTTTCAAAAGTAATATCCAAGGGCCATTCATGTCATTTGATGAAACTTCAAGGGTTGACTTTGACTTTTTGCTTCCCGGCATCGGCTATAAATATCACTTCCATATCTCGTGCTCGTTTTCCCGGTTTTGACTTGATTTTGTCCATTTTTGCAATATCCATCCCTGCACAATCAAAAACACAAAAACACATATCTTTTGGCAATTTGGTTAGTTTTTGGTCTTTTTGGGTCTGGTTTTGGTCAAGAAAAGGTATGTGTTTAAGCACATACCACAGGCATAGAATCTATGCCAAATGGAAAGTTTAGCAAGTTCAGAGTACGACTCCGAAGGAGGATGTTGATTGCTACTAGCAACCAGTTGGTTGGCTCAGTACTGTACTTAGTACTTAACACGAAAGATACAATATCGATTCAGTAGAAGGTTTGAGGTAGAGGTGTGTTAGCCTTTAAAGTTTGTTATAGTCGGGAATTGCAATAGCATTTAAGTACAAGGGCTAGTTTAGACAATAGGGCTAAGTTAGACTTGTATTGTTGTAATAAATACCTTCCTAGTCACAACTAGGAAGGTGGGATTCACATGTCACTAGAAGGTGTGTATGTTTTCTTTACTTTCTCTCTCTAGAAAACATACACACCTCCCCCAATCAATAAACTAGTTCTACCATGTTTAATCTTTATATCGTGTTTCCCCAACCTCCATAACGTGATCTTGGTATCTACAATTGGTATTAGAGCTAACCGGGGGCGAATCGTGGTGTTTTTGAGGTGAAAAATGTGATTTATGGTGTGTTTTATCTCGTTACTATTCATCAGTCGAGTTTTTGAAGTTTTTGTGTTCGATTTGTGTTCTTATGTTAGCAACAGTTACGTTTTTGTTATATAAAAACGTTAGCTTGTGTGTCTTTCTTGGAATCGTACGCAAAAATCAAGGTTCAAGGTTGTGTTTGTTAGTGATTTAACGAGTTGGTTTGTGTAGACTTGATAGTTCTCCACTCGAATCTAGTGTTTAAGTGTTGGATTTTTGTTTGTTCTAAGTTGTTAGATCGACAATAATTCACAAGGATTGTACAAGATTCGTTTTTGGATATTTTTTTTATCACTGTGTTGCGTATAATTCTTGACCAGAATTATTGAAAAGTTGGTAAGTCTTAAAAGAGTTGGTAAGCTTTCACAGTGGGCAAGTGACAAAAGGACAAGAAGTGGTTGAGCTGCCATCTGTCACAATTCAAAGGAAGCAGGCAAATATCGCAATTCACATGTGATATCGCAATCTTGTAAAGATTGCGATAAGGGCTTTTATCGAAATTGACATTTGATAATTCTATCGAAATTGGAAAAGCTGGACTTTATCGCAATTCTGAAGGTGGTCTTTATCGCAAACCAAAATATGTCTCTTATCGCAATTCAAACATTGGATTTTATCGCAATTCAACTTTGTGGCTTATCGCAATTGCCACCCGAGAAACTTATCGCAATTGCTGACAGAAAACCTTATCGCAATTGTGTCCGAGAACTCTATCGCAATTATATATCGGACAACTTATCGCAATTGCAAAAAAAAAAAAAAAAAAGTTTTTTGGCGGGAAAAGTTGAGTAAAATTTAAATTTGAGGAGTGACTTAACAGTCAATTTTTACGCGAAATTCAAATTCTGGTACAATAGTGAAAATTTTGGCCCAAAATTCAAATTTTTAGGTCAAAATTCGAATTTTTCGGGAATTTTTGGCGTAAAATTTTCTTAAACTCAAAATTTTCCAGCATCATTAGAATGTCATTTTATGGCATATTTCACACCAAAATCACAAATGATATTTCTGGTATACATCCTCAAATCCTACCACGTATAGCCAAAAAGATCCTGGTCAAGATTCACAATCAAATGACAATGGCTACAAAATTGATTGTTATCAACCGTGACTACAAGGATGATGATTCATTATTACCTATTTGAAGTTGAAGTGGAATATCACAGGTGCATGTACTTAGTATCTTGAAGACATCGAGGTTGGATGGATGCATGATTCTTCGAGATCCTTGCTCGATCTTAAACGGCTCACAGAGCATTCAATGATTAAGTCTTGATTTATCTAGTTTTCATAGGTCAAGGGGTGGATGGACGAAGACCTAGTTAACTATCACTTAAAGGAGATACATTGTAGTACTCAGTGTCACACAAAGATGTGGATAATTCAAGAGAGGTTCATATACAGTTAAGGAAGGATGGATGGGTATATGAAACGACCTATGCTTCGATGTCGCGTTAGTGCTCAGTATAGGTTCTTAGTCATACAATAGTGCAAGTTTAAGTCACAAGTTTGGGTTACTTTACTTCAGTCTCAAATTCGTCATAGTGGGTTTTCTCCATCAGCAGTCACTACATAAAGCCGTTGTTTTTGATAAAGGAGGTTGATAAAGAGTTAGACGATTCAAATGGTATTATTAGTAGATTGGGTATATTGACATCTTCTCATGGGCTGATATGATTCCTGATATAGGGCTTCCAGTTTGTATTTCACGTACACATCAGTATGCTGATTCTGATAAATTGTAACCAGCAGGGGAGAGAAATGTACGGGCTGATCTCTCATGGGAAAAATAACTGGGATGCATTTAGTGAGATAAAGATGTTGATACTCTATTTCCCCGAACAGATTCAGGGCACTCAGGGCACTCATAAAATGAGGTTGTCAGTTTGGGGGAGAGCACTAATTAGGGGAGAGCACTCAGGGCACTCTGAATTAAACCCTAATTAGAATTTGCTCACATGGTTCGTCTACAAGTAAAGAAATGACAGCTGAGAAGATTCTGCAAGCTGAACGAAGTAATGAAGTTTGAAGACCTTTCTCTGTGCTTATGGTTTACATTTTACTTGTAGGGAACGTTGTAAGCAATTCCCGTATAACTTGACTTTGGGGAGAGATTGTTAGCCTTTAAAGTTTGTTATAGTCGGGAATTGCAATAGCATTTAAGTACAAGGGCTAGTTTAGACAATAGGGCTAAGTTAGACTTGTATTGTTGTAATAAATACCTTCCTAGTCACAACTAGGAAGGTGGGATTCACATGTCACTAGGAGGTGTGTATGTTTTCTTTACTTTCTCTCTCAAGAAAACATACACACCTCCCCCAATCAATAAACTAGTTCTACCATGTTTAATCTTTATATCGTGTTTCCCCAACCTCCATAACGTGATCTTGGTCTCTACAAGGTGAATGTAACAAGACCACAGCAAAACAAGCTGAATAACAATTCCAAATCCGGAATGAGGTCCAAATTCGAACATAACCAAAACCAATTCCAAACGTAGCCAAAATCCAATCCAAACACTCCAATAAGCTCGAATGGGCTTATTACAATTTCGAGGAGTTACAAATAAACAACTCGGACTCAAATGGTGCCAATCGGGTCTAACCCGACCCGATGCAAACTACGGTCAGACGACGACAATCAGAAATTCCATATAAATGGAGGAGTATAGCGGTGCCAAAAGCACTACGGTTTATGAGGTGTTGTGATGCCAGTGTGTTGTGTGTAGATGTGAATGTTCCTGTTAGGAAATGATTTTGTACCCACACACAGAAATTTTGAAACTTTCAGAAATCAAGTAGAAAATCAATCTGGACATAATTCTAGTATAACTACTCTCAATATCGCAAAATTTACCTCTGAGTTGGACATAGGTGATTAGGCTATGTCCCACTATCCCTGGTCGAATATAGGTGATCAGTCTATATTCCACCGAGGTTCAATAAATTTTGAAATACTCAGCTCAGTTACACCAGTAATATGTCCCTTACTTTTAGAAGTTGCTTAAATAATTAAGGCGAATGTCCACACTTGAGGATGATTGATGAGATTGCGTAGAGAAAGGGCGTAATGCTACGACAAGTACGATGCGTGTGCATAAGTATGTTGAAGATACTTATAGTAGATAGCAAAAATAGATAGATATATTTATCCAATAACAATGCGCACATCTCATCAATTATATTAGTAATAAAAATCACAAATGAGGCATCAGCTTGGCAGGCAGGCATGTGGCGGTCATACGGTTAAGTTTTCGTAAAAGCAGTTATAGTCTAGGTTTTAAAAATACCCAGTTCTCTATAATTAAGGCTCTGATACCAATCTGTAACGCCCCCAAAATCTGATTTAGCGGAAGCATACATGTTTGGGTGCTACTAAATTGGTATTACAACACAAGGTACAAAGAACGGTTTTACCTCAACCGTTTAAAAGGAATTTCATATTTAAAAGTGTTTTGTTACATCATTTCAAAAAACGGTGCGGAAATATAAGCCCATAAAAGAAATCAAGCGGTCCCAAGTACATCAGATTCTTCTATGACCATGCCATGCCATGCCATGCCAAAAGCCTCCATAACTAGGTTATCGCCTTAAACCTGAAAATACATGCTAAAAGTGTCAACACGAGGTTGGTGAGTTCATAGGTTTATGATAAAGTAGTAAAAATACTGTGAGTTCAACAAAGTTTTGTGACCATTGCGTTGCTTACAATGTCATGAAAATAAAGATTACCCTCAGGTAAATTAATAAAGTTTACCATTTAATATGATATGATATGATATGGGATCTCTTGGCCATTATGATATGTGTGTATACTTGTCTAGTACAGGGTACATATATGATTTGTTTTGTAGGGGGCATCTGGATGCATCCTAGGTATATGTTTGGATATGATTATGATATGATTTGGTGATTGGTTTGTGTGTGCCTTACACCCCTCTCACTATTTGGTACTTAGAGGCCTCCCCTCTTCGTGCACTAATGATTTGACGGATATGTATATGTGATTAAGTGGTCTATTCGAGTGTCTCGTTTAGACAGGCTCGTGGCTATTCCGTATATGTGATTATGTGGTCTATTCGAGTGTCTCGTTTAGACAGGTTCGTGGGCATTCCTATATGATTCGTTTGATTCCTTATGATTATCTGATCCGTTGTGTCTCTTGATCTCTTACTTCATTTGACTCATTTGACTTATGATATTTGTTTAGTTGATCTTTGATCTCTCATTCTTTTGACAGATGATATTCGTTTCAGCAAGAGTTTATGTTTCCTTTTCCCTATACTTATATATGTTTTGATTATTCGGTTGTTATACATATCTGTTCACCGGGGTTTTTAAGCTCAGCCGCATTTCTTTTCCTGGTGCAGATTTTAGGTTGAAGCTGGGATTGAGTGAAGAGTGCATAGGAGCTCTTAGTGGACTACCCTGACGATAGACACCCATTTACTTCTGGATTAGATTTGGATTCATTTTCAGTTAGATTAGTTTGGATTTGTATTTGGCTTTGGAACTCACTATGTTTAGATGTTAGTATTTCATTATTACCTTAGAATACCTTTGTAACTATTATGTTTATAAGTCTTCCGCTTGCGTCTGTATGTTCTGATTGACACCATAATGTGGCATTTTGACCCTTACCGGGTTAGGGTGCTACAATTATGGTATCAGAGCTCAGGTTTCGACTTGTAGCACATAAGTTATGGCCTGTGAAGATTCGGACCCTTAGGTTTGCACTATAGGAGCTTATGGAATGACCTTTGAAGGATTTACTATAGGTTTCTCCCCGTAGGAACTTCAGTTATGACCGGTGAGGATTGGGTAGATTATATGATAAGGCATTAGTTAGCTATATTTCTTCCGCATCACTTTGATTTATGCCCCTGATTTCAGTTAAGCCCTTATAAGATCATTTGTTCCGGAGATTTAGATAATTTAGCAAGATACGCAACACAAGTTTAGTGACCAGATAAGTTTAGAATGCTTTGAGAATTTTATAGAAGTGCCTTACAGATTTTACTTTATGAGATTATCACATTCTTTTGAACTTCGGTATTTGATTCATTTAGATTCCTTTTCGTTCGTTCAGAGAATTCGTATATGTATGAATCCGATGTGTTCGACACATTCTGTGGGGTCTTTTGCTATTGCTAAGCATATTAAGGTTCCCTCTGCACTATTAGAATTTGCTATACCTAGTTCCATCTCTATGAGAAATCTTGTGATTTTCCGTCACGAGTATCGAAATTGTTCAGTACGTTTTCAAGATATTTGAAGATAAGTTTTGTTCTGCTAATCTGTATCCTTTGGGAATGTTTGATTTGATAATGTTCTGAATATGGATTTGTTGACTGAGCATCGAGATGCTAACAACGGTCATATTAGATTTTTCATCTTTGGCGATTGAGAAACTCAAAAATTATGTACCATGGTTCCTAACCTGGTAAGCAATTATGATCACCTTTGCTTTGAAAACTCGTACGTTAATCCCTTACAGTTGTGAGGATACTTCGTTTGATGAAATTCGCCCTGAGAGTCATTCAGTTGTTTGAAATTTCACAATGTGTTCTTGGTTTAACTATCAAGATTTCCATCTGAGCGTGAAGTTGTTTTGATCTAGTTATGAGAAATTGTTTAGTCACGACTCGAGATAGAATGTGATTGCAATAAAGGCATGTGTATATGATGCAAGTATTATGACGCTTGGCCAACGTGATAATAGTTACATCATATAACTTGAACTTATTGGGATCATAGGAGATCTTGAGCAGTGCCTGAGATCAATGAGTTGGTTGATTCAGAAACCCTATCTGTATAAGAGCAACGTTTTGCCTAATTCTGAAACTCCGTATTGAATGACATCAGTAAATGGAAAGAATTGAAGGATCAACTTCTAGGAAGTGGTTTTATCTGTCCGAGGGTGTCTCCGTATCGTGCTCTAGTTTTATTCGTGAAGAAGGATGATGATAGCATGAAGTTGTGTGTTGAATTTTGGAAACTGAATAGTATTACAGTTAGAACAGTTATCCGTTACCTCGAATCGATGATTTGTTTAATCAACTTCTGGGTGTGAATCTTCTCAAGGATTGATTTAAGATCTGATTATTTTCAGTTACGTGTAAGGGAGCGAGATGTTCCTAGAATTGTTTTTCGTATTCGTTATGATCTCTATGAGTGTGGTGATGCCAATTGTATTGGCTACTGCTCCGATTGTTCCTATGGATTTGATAAATCGTGTCTTTCATGAATACTTGGACAATTTGTCATAGTATGACATATTGGTATATTCAGAGACGAAAGAGAAATACGGGGATCATCTTCGTATTCTGTGTTGAAATTTCTACGTCAGAAGAAGCTATATGTGATATTCTAGAAGAGTAAATTTTGGTTGGGATGAAGAACGTGAAGAGAATTTTGAAAAGCTGAAAAGAGATTTGTTTCTACTCAAGAAGGAGACTTAGCTATGTCCTTATGCAACACGGGAAGATTGTTAGTTATGCATCAGTACAGCTAGAACCGTAGGAAGAGAACTATCCGACGCATGACTTGGGAATGAATTGTGACAAGCATGAAGAAGCTCAAGAGCAAGACGGTGGAATATGATCTATGTTAGAAGACTTGAAGGAAGCGATTTTGATTGAAGCACACAGTTCTATTTGCTCTATTCATATTAGTTGTACTATTATGCATAGAGACTTGAAATAAAATTTTGAGGGAATGGTACGAAGATGATTATGACTATATTGGTGACAAAGTGTTTAGCGTGTCAACAGGATAAGATTTAGCATCAGCGTACAAATGGTTTTCCTTAGTTTGGATGTTCGTATGTGGAAGTGGGATTAAATTTTCAGGAACCTTGTAACGGGATTTTCGCGCACATTTAGGAAGGACAACACGAATTGAGTTGTAATGGATCATTTGACTAGGTCGGCTCACTTGGAAGATTGGCAGAGATTTCTTTCCGCAGAAGATTATTCAAGCTACATGGCACACCTGCAGTGATCATGTCAGAGATTCGCATTTTACTTCACATTCCTAGGAAGAATTACTGAAGGCTTGAGGAACCAAACTCAAGTTTAGTAATTCTTTGCACCTCCAAAACGATGGATAAGCAAAACAACTATTTGAACTTGGAAGATGTATTGAACAGGAATTTGACAAGTGTTAGTTCTAGCTGTATTTGCTCACGATGATTAGAAGGCTCGCAAGTGACAAGGATTTTTCTTTCAGAGTTTTGTATGAATAGAGATTAAGAACACCTTTAGTTAAATTAGGTCAGGGAGCCGTTTATTGAAGGTCCTTAGTTGATTCAGTGACTAATGGATTAGTTATCTTCGTCAATGTTGCAAAAATTGGCCGTGGCGGCCGATTAATCACCGATATATCGGTAATCGGCCGCCGACCTTGTCGAATTATGAAAATTGGACAAAAAATCGGTTTGGGGAAAAAAAGGGTCAAAAACCGGCCGTAACGGCCAGGTTTTAAAAAAATTAAAAATTTAGGCATTCTACTTAATTTGGGGATCGTTTATTTCACTTATAACACACAATGAGCCTCATAATCAGAATTGGAGCCTTTTATTGAGGTTTGAAAACATAGTAGGCTTGGAATCAGTTACGATCTTTAGTTTGGTCTCCAGAAATACCCAAAACATGCAAAAAATGCCAATCCGATTAATCACTGATTAATCCCGCCTTGGCTGATTAATCGCTGCAGGGTGGTCGACCGCCACGCTACCGATTCACGATTTTTGCAGCATTGATCTTCGTAGAAGAGAAATTTTGAAACTCTAGACCGGGGATTTGTGTGATCTGTATGATGTTTCCGTACAGCAGTGTTAGACGTTTTAGAATATAAGGAAGATTTTCTTCGCCATATGTTAGTCCTTAGTTCGCGATATTCCATTATGCTTTTTGATACGTTGTGATACTCCGATATGTGCTTGGTTGATTGTCGGTACGAATATGAAACTCTTGAGACGTTTGATAATTTGATTTGTGCTTCTCTGATTATTAGTCAGTTCCTTAGTTCATTCAGAATCTGGATAGAGTTGATGAAGTTTTATCGTTTAAGCACTACCTCCGTATTTGCCTCGTGTGTATATGTGTTTCATGTATCTCTTTGTGAGAGTACAACCGTCATCTGCTACGTATTTGCTTCGTATTCATTGGATCAGATTTGTTATAATTTGTGTTCTGTGGAGAGCCTGAGGCTACCCTCGTTTGTCGGGATCGAGTCATGAGAAATAAAACTATTCCGTTTGTGAAGATTCTTTTGGAAGAGCCTCTCCGAGCGTGAGGCTAATTATTTTCAATGCTTTTCGTAATTTGGTATGTATCTGTCTAACTTTTGCAACTCCAAATTTCGAGAACGAAATTTTTCTTTTTAGAGGGGTAGAATTATAACGACCTCAAAATGCGAAACGACATTTGAACATTTAATACGAATATAACCTAAGTCTGGATTATACGTTATGAATTTAGAATCACAAAATACGAATCTATAATTAAGTATATATGAATTTCGACTCATACCATTCGTTCACTTGAATATAAAACGTTATACTATTTTTATAAGGCCTGAATTCATTTAAGTGTGTACACAATATGTAAGGCTAAATATAAAACGTTATGATTTGTGTTCTATGGAGAGCCTAGGGCTACCCTCGTTTGTCGGGATCGAGTCATGAGAAATAAAACTATTCCGTTTGTGAAGATTCTTTTGGAAGAGCCTCTCCGAGCGTGAGGCTAATTATTGTCAATGCTTTTCGTAATTTGGTATGTATCCGTCTAACTTTTGCAACTTCAAATTTCGAGGACGAAAATTTTCTTTTTAGAGGGGAAGAATTATAACGACCTCAAAATCCGAAACGACATTTGAACATTTAATACGAATATAATCTAAGTCTGGATTATACATTATGAATTTAGAATCACAAAATATGAATCTATAGCTTAAGTATATATGAATTTCGACTCATACCATTCGTTCACTTGAATATAAAACGTTATACTATTCTTATAAGGCCCGAATTCATTTAAGTGCGTACACAATATGTAAGGCTGAATATATATTTGTTTGGATACTTGATATCACACGTTTAGATATGTCTTTGGAGGTCCAATTTCTTTAAAAACTTGTACACAACAATATTATTTGGAAACATGGCTAGATACATTTGAAGTTTGAAAAAAAAAGAATAGGTCCTCCCCAAGTCCCTAAATCTCGGCACTCCCCTATTCCCCCCCCCCCCCAATTCGTTAATCACCTATCACAAAACCGTATATCACCTCCCTTTTTTTCTCCCAAGTCGACACACCATTAAACCCTAAAACATTCTAAGATCGACTCTCATCTTTCCAAGAATCCAAGAAGTACGAAGGTGGTAACAAGAAGAGGTGATCATATTCGTGGGTGTTATATTGGTGATCGATTTGGTGGTTTAATGTTTGGTGTGAACATGTGGTTCGATTCAAAGAGAGGTTTTGATTCTTGTTCTTCGATTCAGTCCTTAATCCGACCTGGAGGTATCTTCAAATCATATTTGTGTTTCTTGATTCAGTACATACGTATAAGATTGTGAACCGGATCTAATTGTTTTGTTAAATAAGATAATATGATTGAAAAATCTGTTACAAGAGATCATAAGAAATATATACGCCTATGTGATATTTTTGTGTATCGTGTATGGATTGTGGTAAACATGTTGTTCTAGCTCTTTTCAACCTAAAGGACACCATTAAACGAGCCCTAAAATCTGAATATGAATGTGCATCAATGAGGCGTGTGAAAATTGAAACCCTAGATTGTGTGGTTTTGTATTAGATACAAATTAGGGTTAGGTTTTGGGTAAGGTTTGTGATGATGTGATGTTAAAATGATTATGTATACATGTTAATATGATAATTAAAGCAAATCATGTAATGTGTGGGAGTCTCGTGTGCGTTCGTATAAGTAAACATGTTATATAATGGCCTAAAACGAGTTTTTGAACTGGACTGTTTTGAAATCTGAATATGTGTGCGTTATAGCTCGAGGTCCATAAGTGTTTAATTCTGTATTTTTGCATGAAAACTTAGTTTAATGTCATATTTAATTTTTTCAATTGGTTTGGAGTGAATTGGAATTGTATTGGTTATGCTTTTGAATTTTATGGAATCATGTGTCAAACCTGAGTTTTGGGAATGTAAAATGAGTCGATTTTTTTTTTTTTTTTTTTTTTTTTTTTTTTTTTTTTAATTTTCAAACCATAAGGAACTGAGAGCTCTCCTTTTACAGGAGTGATTTTTAAGTTATGTTTAACTTCCTGGAATTTTTGTGGATTTTTCTGAAGTGTCTCAATGGGTTTATGAAAGGCAAACTTTCTGTGTGTATCTGCAGTTAACTTTCTGAACAGGTCTGGAAATATGATTTTTAAAACAGTACTTGTGCTTGGTAGTAAAATCTATAAAAATTAGTGAAGGTACTTAACTGATATGGGAATCACTGAGAATTATTTCAGAATTTTTGGATCTTAATTGGTAGGAATGAAAAATCATAAGAAACTGGTGCAAATATTACAATAGAAACTCTAAGTTGTTAACTACAAGCCCTAAACCCAATTTGATACGCATAAACCCTAATTTGGAATTAATTGATGTAAAATGCATTGAAAACTCTAAGTTTAAATATTTGTCATAACTAAACCCTAAACTTAACCCATTATCATTTGTAATCATAATCTGACTAATTATGAAAAGTTACTAATTACGGAAAGTTACTAATTATGAAAAGTTACTAAATTTGGAAAGTTACTTAATTTGGAAGGTTACTAAATATGGAAAGTTGCTATAATTAGTAGGGAAACCCGAATATGTAAATATGAACAACAATAAGTACTGAATCAGTAATAACTTGTGAGATGGTTCTTAAATAATAAGATGATCATTAATTCGTGTAGATTCGCTGAAGAAGGAGTAACTTCCGATCCTTGTGTTTCTTATATGGTTTCATTTGCGGTTTGAGGTACAGATATCCTACCATTTCTCAGTAAGGGTTTTGTTCTTATGACTTTCCGATCCTTGACTTTGATTTGTTTGCTTTGCTATGATTCCGTTGATATGAGCCTTTGCTATGATTCCCTTGATATGATATGATGAGTTGATATGATTTGATATGATATGATTGTTCTGTTCTGTTGCCCGAGCTAACTAGCCATGGAGGTACTATGGCCATGTCATTGAGGCACCAATGACATGACACTATCTGTGGCGGTGTGATTAGTCCACGGAGTCCCCATTTGATATGATATGAGATCTCTTGGCCATTATGATATGTGTGTATACTTGTCTAGTACATGGTACATATATGATTTGTTTTGTAGGGGGCGTCTGGATGCATCCTAGGTATATGTTTGGATATGATTATGATATGATTTGGTGATTGTTTTGTGTGTGCCTTACACCCCTCTCACTATTTGGTACTTAGAGGCCTCCCCTCTTCATGCACTTATGATTTGACGGATATGTATATGTGATTATATGGTCTATTCGAGTGTCTCGTTTAGACAGGCTCGTGGCTATTCCGTATATGTGATTATGTGGTCTATTCGAGTGTCTCGTTTAGACAGGTTCGTGGGCATTCCTATATGATTCGTTTGATTCCTTATGATTATCTTTTCCGTTGTGTCTCTTGATCCCTTACTTCATTTGACTCATTTGACTTATGATATTTATTTAGTTGATCTTTGATCTCGCATTCTTTTGACAGATGATATTCGTTTCAGCAGGAGTTTATGTTTCATTTTCTCTATACTTATATATGTTTTGATTATTCGGTTGTTAAATATATTTGTTCACTGGGCTTTTTAAGCTCAACCGTATTTTTTTTCCTGCGGTAGGTTTTAGGTTGGAAGCTGGGATTGAGTGAAGAGTGCATAGGAGCTCTTAGTGGACTACCCTGACGATAGACACCTATTTGCTTCTGGATTAGATTTGGATTCATTTTCAGTTAGATTAGTTTGGATTTGTATTTGGCTTTGGAACTCACTATGTTTAGATGTTAGTATTTCATTATTACCTTAGAATACTTTTGTAAATATTATGTTTATAAGTCTTCCGCTTGCGTTTGTATGTTCTGATTGACACCATAATGTGGCATTTTGACCCTTACCGGGTTGGGGTGTTACAACAATAATATGTTGTTATTTATAAATATTATTATCAACATATCTTTACTACATTATAATGCATTTAGGACTATTCTATAATTAGAAAGGCTTAAAATTCAGACACTTTCACTTACTTATTAGGGAAAGATTGGTATTAAATTTTCTATAAACTTTATACATACAATATAATTAAAGGTTACAACTGAAAATTGAAGTATCTTTATGTGCAATATATTTCGTAACGGTCCATTAAAACCTTAATAAATCTTACTCATTCAATGTGATTAAACATAAAAAATGTAAACGTCTATGCTTTTACTACAAGGTGATTAAATATGATTAAAGATAAAAAATTAAAACCTTCATAAATCTTACTCATTGAATGTGATTAAATATACAAAATGTAAACGTCTATGCTTTCACTACAAGGAGATTGAATATGAAAAACCAAACGTCTAATTTAACATGAAAAACTAAACGTCTAAAACCTATGTCTTATCTTTCCATAACATTAGCTTCCCTCCCAGATATTAGCCTCCTTGAAATTAGCTTCCTTAACATTAGCAACCAGCAATATCAATGTGGCCCCTTTCTTGTAACACTATATAATGGCAATATACACCAAAACCTTTGGGTACACAAACAAATAAACACACACAAATTTCATCTGTTATAAGCCAAACATGGGCTATACCAACGTGAACCGACCACCAGCAATGCCGCGAACTTGCTACAGTCCCCGGCCTATCTCTTTCACCCACCTCAACACCTATGGTGGCCATCGAAGTTGAGCGCGACACAAAAATTGAGGTGACGAATATGATGCCATATTTATCTGTATATGTACCACCCCGCCGTTGGGTTTCAAGGGTAACAATGTTTTTCCCTAACCAATTCTACGGCAATATACAACATCAACATAAAAACGTTTCTGTTTTCTCAAATACTAATGATACTATTATGTTTGACGTTTTAGGTTGAAAGCATTTTGGAAAAAAACGCATGAGGCCAGAAAACTTGCTATACTGGAAATGGGATGTTGTTCGTTGGAGCTGGGGATCACCTGATTGGTGGTGTTTGATGGAGCACTTTACCGGTGACATATGGTGAAGTAGACGATTGATACGTGCAAGAGACCAAAGACCATTATCTTGTTAACGAGCGGGGAAACCCGCGCGATGCTGCGGGATTTCAAAAAAAAAAAAAAGAAAAAAAAAAAAAGTACTGTTGCAGCGAGTTGTTCAGATAGTTGTTTTTTTTGTTGGTTTTGTAGGTTAACAATTATTTTGTATTTTTATTTTTTAAATTATTTTTTTTACAAAAATTTATTTTAAAGTTTTTTGATTTTTTTTTTCTTGAAAATATTTTTTCAATTTTTGTTTTTTTTTCCTATTTTTTCGAAATTATTTAAAAAAAAAAAATAAAAAAAATACTGTAGCATGAACAGTAAACACTATTCATGCTACTGTTCATTTTCGAGATGAAACAGTGTTTTGTGAGAGTGTTGTGTGGGGCCCAAAATTTTGAGTTTTAGTATATATATATAATTAGCTGTTGCATGTTACAAAAAATAATAAATAAATAAATACTAAAAAATAAAAATTGTTGCATGTTAGACTAGAAGTACCATGCATTAATTTAGGAGTCACGATTAGAAGTTTGTTCTATGCATGTTTAGTAATCAGTAGCCATGTTCCCATGTTTTGTTTATGAACCAATTTTCAAAATCGTATAAAAATTTAATGAAAAAAAAAAATATACAAAAATAATGCCCATTCTTAAAAAAGGTCATGTGCGAATGTTCGAATGTGCGAATCCACAAATATGTTGACACGTGTCCAGACATAAAGTACTTTCACCCGACTATTATACCCCACGCGCCATTTTACTTTTTTAAACATATGTGCGAACGACGGTGTGCGAATTTCAGCTAATGTGCGAATTGCGGCTAATGTGCGAATTGCAACTAATTGTCGTCATTCGCACATCCGTCGTTCGCATATTTGTTTAAAAAGTCAAATGGTAGTCGTCATTCGCATATTCGCACATCCGACTGTACTTGCAAATGATCAGTGTTTTACTTATTGTCTGGATACATGTCAACATATTGGTGGAGTCGTGTTGGTATTTTAGTGTAAAATAGATTGAATTTAATATGCAAATAAGGGTCGACACTTATTTGGATATTAACTGGACTAACGGGGGTTCCAAGGGGGCGTAGCCCCCTTGGTGGGGGTTCGGGGGCAACGCCCCTGAGAGAAGCAGGGTCCAAGGGTCGGCAGCCCCTGGCAGGGTCCAAGGGGTATAACATTGCTATGTTAGAAATTCATTAGAATTTGTTTTTTCACCAAATAAAACATATAAAGTTGATGCTCGTTTCTGCTGATAATGCTTGGTTTCTGCTGCTATGGTTCCTGCTGAAAGCAGATGGTTCCTGCTGATAGCAGATGGTTTCTGCTGATAGTTGGATCGTTTCTGCTGATAGTGTATGGTTCCTGCTGAACGGTTCCTGCCGATAGTGCAGTTCCTGCTGCTAGTGTTTTACAGTTATTAGGCTTTAATAACTGCCCCTATAAACCGTCTTATATATTCTCTATTTCGAATAGAGAAAGACAAGGCTGATCAACCATATTTGATCTTGTTTTTCTGCAAACATAACATCATTCACAAACTTGAATCAATTAGATTTTATCCGGTCGTTAATTGGTATACACTCCAATTTAATCGATCTGAAAGCGTACAATTCGTGACTTCTAATTGCTATCAGGATACCAATCTCACCCCAATTACCACACATAAACAACAAGTCGCAAATTCGCACATTCACACATGACCTTTTTGTGAATGGGCATTATTATTTTTTTTTTTAAAAACGTTCAATTTTTATACTATTTTGAGAATTAGCTCTTTGTTTATTTCCTTAAGTTTAGCACATGCATTATGTAGTTGGTTTCCTATTTAAAGTGTACTACAGTTACAGTTACATGGAAAAGAATCAGCGAAGAAAAGAAATGAATAAAATTGGTTTAAGACTAATTCTTAGTTGTTATTTTAATTATTTATTAGGAGAGTGATCATCTCAAATCCATCTCATATCAACAAAGAATCTCATATCAACAACGGTTCAATAGTTTTCTCCGTACCGACAATATGCGTTTATGCAGGTGTACGTGTGTGGTTGCCAACCATACTTTTTTTTAAAAAAAAAAAATGAAATATTGTGCACAAACGTGTAACATTAAAATGAGAAGGATACTTTTGTGTTATGTGAAGTGCACATGCATATTGTGTTGACTAAATCCTGTAAACATATAATAGAACTTTTAAACAATTATTCATATTTATCTTTTTTTCCCTCTATAATTTTGGATACATAAACTTGACTTTACAAATTGGGTTCATAACTTAAAGAGAAATTATGGTGCTGACGTAATGCAAATATACTTCATCGTTTTGACTTGGTTAATAGAGTTGAATATTAATAAAGTTTAAAAGTACATGAGTAAAAAGCATTTTGTAATTTATTTGTATGAATTGAAACAACATATTCTTTTGTTTGTTTGTTTTGTAGTGTGACATGAGGTCTATAGACGAGATAGAGGGAATTGGGAAGAACAAAATGAGAAAACGCTTAGACGGTGATGTCTCACAATTTGACATCAATGGTTTTACTATTTAGAATGAAATTATAATGTTATATACTTTTAAGTTGTGCAGCTCCATTTATCTTTTAAACATATCTGTGTAGAACGAAAAAAAAGGGAAAAAAATTACAATAGAAAATATTGTGCTCAAGATAGGATATATAAAGTGATACCGATATTGTCGAAGGTTTAATGGTCCTTGTTTGGGATAAAATGAAAGTTGTTGTTGCATGGATGTAACAACTGAACCCATATTCAATCAGTAAATCAATTATGCAAAATGTCATATCTCATTTCGTAATGATATTTTTAGTTTTATCTTCATGTTTGCACATAATGCTTATTTTTTTGTCATACTTATTTTTTGCATAACATTTTGTCGCAAATAAATAAAATTGCAGGGTATCCGCCGCCGCAACGCGCGGGTACCCGGCTAGTATTAAACTAATGTATTTGCACGAAACTATAAATATAAAACTGAAAGCACGAGTTACTGTGACATGTAAATGAATATACGAGATTACACATATACGAACGACCTATGTTATTCCTCTTTATGAGATTAAGTAAAAATACCCAGAAAAATATTACTTTCGCATTTAATAACAACTCATGTTGTTTCTTCTTAAAAGTTTAACCCGCGTGTACACAGGCTTAAAAATTAAATATGGCTAAAATTATTATTAACATGAATATAGATATCAAAATGAAGACATAACCTCACGGGTTACTGTGAGATGAAAACAAATAGACGAGATTGTACATATAGCAACGGCACACATTTTTTCAAGTGTCGTTATGTGCTACTAAACATGCATAATGAAAAAAATATTAATAGTTAAATTTAAATAAGATCAAGCTAAACGCCATGTCAGTTAAACAAATTCAAATCCTTCCTGCAAGAAAAATCTATACAAAATATTAATCAATTAATACACGATGAATAAAATATGTAAAAACTTGTACGTGCTTTGTATTATGACTATATAAACATAAAAGATTTATTATAATTTTATAGACAAATATAAAAGAACCATGCATTTATAAATTATCACAATATTTAACTTCTAATCAAAGTTATTAAAATATTATTACTCCTTATACTCGTTATACATTCTGCCCGGTACACGAGTTCTAAAAGTAGTTATTTGCTATTTACTTATCTTTCAAGGACAAATAGCACATTATCATCATAATGAAAGATGGTAACATAAAGTATAAGGATTGAACTCATTTTCTATGATATATTCCAAAAATAAATGTTTTATTTCGTCTAAAATAAATGTTTTGTATAAATTTTCTGTCTCATATAAGCACGTAGGGGTGTAATCGAGTCAAGCCGAGCTCGAGCTTTACAGGACTTGAGCTTGGCTTGAAATTTATAAGATAGGTTTGAGCTTAGCTTGATAGCTTAACGAGCTTTAATCATCCAGGCTTGACCTCGGCTCGAAAAGCTTGAATTCATATATAAACATTAAATTTGATAGTCAAACTCATCAATAAATTCAAGAAAATACATGATGAACTCGAGAGGAAAGAACTTATACAAAACATTCGGGAAAATTAAGGTTTAAATGGTCCTCCTACAAATATTTAATTATTATACCAACATTCACATTATTTTTAAGTCGTTTATATAAATATGTATACTAAAAATATATATGTTCTTGAAAGCTCTAAAAGCTTGATAAAAGCTCGAGCTCGAGCTATTAAAAGCTTGAGCTCGGCTTGTTATGTGTTTCGAGCTTGTTTATTGGGCTCGGGCTCGTACTTGAGCTCGATAAAAGCTCAACTCGATCGAGTCAAGCTCAAACTCAAGCTCGAGTTGCTTGATAAAAGCTTAGTTTGTTTGCACTCCTACATATAAGTTTTATCATATAAATGATACACGTACACTTGTGTGTGTTAGATATGAACTTAAAAGAAAAATAGAATTATTTATTAGAGGATAAATAGGCGCAAACCTGTGGATTTAAGGTATCTAGAGTTTTACCATTATAAATAATGGTCAACAATAAAGTAATAACAATAAAGTAATAACTATGGGTTTTATCATTGTCTAACATATTAGAGGATAAATATTTTAGTGTTTATTCAAGAGTGGCTAATGGCTTATGTTTGGAATATTAGTGTTTATTAGTGTTTATTCAAGAGTGGCTAACTACGGGTGTACGTGAAGATTGGAATCATGGGCGGAGCTATGTACAAGCCAGGGTAGCGGTCGCTACCCCTGAACTTTTACCCGGTAGTGGAATTTTTGAGTTTTTTTTTACGTTTTTCGTACTATCTTTCGTATTTCGCTACTCCTGAAACAAATTTTCGCTACCCCTAAATAAATTTTCGTATTCCGCTACCCTGAACTTTAATCCTAGTTCCGCCACTACGTGAAGATTGGAATATTAGTGTTTATTCAAGAGTGGCTAATGGCATATGTTTATTCAGTGGAGATCTTGCAATAATTGATTTACAAATTAATGGAGCAAAAAGTTGCGGCTGGATATTTAATATTTTATGCAATTAAAGCTTTGGTTGATATCTTTTTTTGTTTCTTCGCTCGGTCATAAAGAAGCAGCTCGATTTCGTTCGTTATATTTATAAGGATCGGATCTGTATAAGCCTATTGGATGGGGATTAACGAGGTTAGAATATTGTTTAAGATGTCCGTTTGATTTATTTGTTTACAGCAGTTGGTGTTCGGAAATTAATATCCATAGTTGTTTTATTGTTTGTTTGTACAGCTTTGTTACCAGTCGATTAAAGTTGACCGTCAGTACCAGTTCCTAAAGTCGACCGTTGGTACGGTTTTGTTACCAGATGACTTAACCGACCGTTGGTACGGTATTGTTTGTTTGTACAGCTTTGTTACCAGTCGATTAATATGCTTTTATTACGTTAAGGTTTTTCTTTTTCTTTTCTTATATAGTTTACTACTCTAGTCCGAGCTTTCGCGATTTCGCCGCTCGGACTGCGGGGGAATATTAGAGGATAAATAGGCCCAAACCCGGTCTGTGAATTTAGGGTATCTAAGGTTTTACCATTATAAATAATTGTCAATAATAAAGCAATAATTACGGGGTTTATCATTGTCTAACACGAGGCCTTACGAACCCGTGCGATGCACCGGCTGGGTCATTGATTGAATTTCTACGTGTTTTGTACGTAATATTTGTGCAGATATTTATATACTTTTTATCAAGTTTGCGTAAATATTTGTAATATACGTTTTATATATCGAAACATTTATCATTTAGTACTAAATAACTCACGTAAACAATAAATACTGTAAAGGTTACGAGGAAGTGATTTCCCCAATTAGGGGAGGATCTATTATATACCCACATAAATTACAAAATAGGGATACAAAGAATTAAATGTTTACAAGAATACACCATATACTATTGTGACTGTTGGAATACATTAACATCCCCCCTCAAGCGAAAGGGTGGCAGTCCGAGGCATAGACGAGAGCGGAAGAACTCAAATTGAGATCGAGAGAGCCCTTTAGTGAAGATATCCGCCACTTGAAGCTTGGTTGGAACGAACTTGGTGTGAAGCTTGCCTGAGGTTACAAGTTCCCGTATGAAGTGATAATCAATGTCAATGTGTTTCGCCCTTTTGTGAGCAACCGGATTTTGAGACAGAAAAATTGCACTTTGATTGTCACATAATAGCGTTGGCCTGTCGGGAGGTAAAGCTCGAAGTTCACGTAACAAGTGAGTGAGCCACATTATCTCGGCGGCTGCACTTGCCATAGCACGATACTCAGATTCACAGCTGGATCTGAAAACTGTGGGTTGTTTCTTAGCGCTCCAGGAAACCAAGTTACCCCCAAGAAAAACCGAGTAACCATAAGTGGAACGTCGCGTCTCTATGCACCGAGCCCAGTCTGCATCTGAGTATCCAAGAATAGATGCATGGGACGGTTTTGTGAACGTAAGACCGAAGCTGATGGTGCCTTTAATATACCGTAGAATCCTTTTTACAGCTTGAAAGTGGAGCTCAGTGGGAGTCTGAAGAAATTGACTGACTTGTTTTACGGCATAAGAAATGTCTAGTCTCGTGATCGTTAAATATTGTAAGGCACCAACTAGAGATCGATAGTGAGTGGGGTCTTTGTATGGTTCTCCTTGCGAGTTGAAGACAGCGTTGGTAGCTATGGGAGTGCTGACCGGTTTCGCATGCAAAAGTTGAGCACGTTCCAGAACGTTCCGCGCGTACTTGGATTGACACATAAATAAACCAGCAGGGTCCTTGGTGACCTCCAAGCCCAAGAAATAATTTAGTTCACCAAGGTCTTTAATGGCGAATTCTTGGTTGAGCCGATCAATGAAGTTTGAGAGAACTTGCGGTTGGTTCCCCGTGAGGATGAGATCATCAACATAGACAAGGAGGTACATCACGCATTTGTCTTTGGTGAAGAAGAATAAAGACGGGTCAGCCCGGCTACATGTGAACCCATTTCGGATCAAAAAGTTGCTAAGTCTTTGAAACCAAGCACGCGGGGCTTGCTTGAGACCATAAATAGCTTTGTTTAATCGACACACATGATCGGGAAAATGCGAGTCCTCGAATCCTGGAGGTTGTTCCATATAGACAACTTCACTTAGATGTCCATGTAGAAAAGCGTTGTTGACATCGAGTTGATGAAGTTTCCAATCATAGATCACCGCTAAAGACAATATCACACGAATTGTGGAAGCTTTAACCACCGGACTGAAGGTGTGAGAGTAGTATAAACCCGGTATTTGACTGTACCCTTGAGCAACCAATCTGGCTTTGTATCGATCAATGGTCCCATCTGCTCGAAATTTGGTGCGAAACAGCCACTTTGACCCCACAACATTGTGACTGACGGGCCGAGGAACCAAGGTCCAGGTTTCATTATTCTGTAGAGCATCAAGTTCCTTTTTCATAGCATCCATCCAATGAGAGCTTTTACTCGCAATTTTGAATGTCCTGGGGTCACAAGAAGCAAACAAAGATGAGAATAAGGGATGATGATTCACGAATGCGAGATCCGCCCGGTGTTTTGGTTTAAAAATACCAGCCTTCCCACGTGTTGTCATAGGGTGGGTCGGCTGTGGCGGCGCCGTCGTCTGGGGCAAGCTGGGCGGAGCTTGGGCTGGTGTGGTCGGAGGGAGTGGAGAACCAGTGGGGCTAGTGTCGGGGCTGGAAAAAGGGGTTGTTTCTGGGCTGGAGGGGGAACTGGGCTCCGATGGGACAGTTTGGATATTCTCGGTGGTGTTGGGCTGATCATCGGCGCATAGTACACATGGAGTAGGTTGGGCCGGATTTGAGTGAGAGGTGGTAGTTGGGCCAGGGGGAATATTATTGGGTGCAGGTGGGCTGAAGGTTTGAGGTGGGCTAGTGTGTTTGAGTTTGAGGTGGGCTGATGGGGTTACTGATGTTTGTGGGTAACTGGTCTAAGAAAGTGGAAAGAGGTAAGTTGGTGGGGTTTGGCAGTGGACCATGCTCACCGAAAGGATACTCATTTTCGTTGAACACAGCATGTCTAGTGACATAAATTCTGTTTGTGACTGGATCAAGGCAGCGATACCCCTTGTATTGAGATGAGTAGCCCAAGAAGATGCAAGGTATGCTCCTTGGAGCCAGTTTATGTTTCGCATAATCCCGTAGGTACGGGTAGACCCTGCAAGCAAAGGTACGAAAATTTTCATAATTTGGTTTGTTAGAAAAAGCAAGTTCAAATGGAATCTTGTCACCCAAAACCGCAGTGGGTAATCGATTGATTATATAGATGGCCCTAGAGAAGGCTTCCACCCAATATGTGGTTGGAACTTGTCCATTGAACATCATAGCCAGCCCTGTTTCTGTAACGTGTCTATGTTTCCGTTCGGCTCTTCCGTTTTGTTGCGGAGTATACGGACAAGATAGACGATGATGCGTCCCATTTTCCTCAAGGATATGTTTGACCCGATAATTTAAAAACTCCGTACCCCCATCACTTTGAAATATTTTGATTTTTCTACCAAATTGGGTTTGTACCATTTTTATAAACACACTCAAGATGGTAGCGAATTCGTACTTGGCACGTAAGGGATAAAACCATCCAAAACAGGAATAATCATCCAAAAATAGAGCATAATATCGATATCCCTCATGAGACATGATTGGAGATGGCCCCCATAAATCACAATGAACAAGATCCAATATATTTAAGGCACTTTTTTCGTTAATAAGAAATGATAACTTATGTACTTTCGACATTTGACATGGGGAACATAAGTCCGGTTTAGGAAGAAGGGATGTAACATATAAATCCCCTAGTTTATTTAATTTCAAAATCGTGTCAAAAGACACATGTTCTAAACGCTTGTTCCAAAGTTCAAAGGATCATTTTTTCTTCGTATCGGCAACCATGGCTTGAAAACTTGGTGCCAACACGTACATCCCGTTTTCACATCTTCCTTGGGCCACCACTTGTCTCGTCGTGCGGTCCTGAATGTAAAAGTTTGGTTGTGAAAATAACACATCCAAATGGTTGTCAGTTGTGAGTTTACTAACGGATAAAAGGTTATTAGAAATGTTTGGTACAACAAGCACATCTTTAAGTTTAACTTTTGAGGATAAGTAAGTCGTCCCGATGTGGGTGACGGGAAGAGTAGATCTATTGCCAAATGTAACATTACCTTTACCGTTGTAGGGAGCGGGGTTTTCAATGTTGTTGGGTGTTCCGGTCATGTGATCCGAAGCCCCCGAATCAACAAACCAATCTGCCACGTTGCACTGAGCATTAAGAGCTTTAGCCAAGTCAGATTCATTAACAGCAGAGGGATTCGCATATTGGGACAGATTCGGGCATTTGTTAGCATAATGACCATTTGTCCTACACAACTGACAATGGGGAGGGCGTCTTCCCCTTCCTCGACCACCAGAATTCACACGGGTTCGTCCAGATTTTCCAGAACCACGACCCGCATTAGGGTTAGTGACAGCATTAAACGCAGCAATAGGAGCAGATTCACCATGGATGGATCGTAAAAACAGTTCATGGCTCTCGGCTTGAGCAACGAGATCACGAAGAAGAGGATTCTGCTGAGAGGTTCGAACAAATGTGGAGAATGTTTCAAACGCAGCGCCAAGACCACGGAGAAACCAGTGGCGCTGATCAGCCGCGTCAACCGGTGCGCCAACAGCAGCAAGCTGATCGAGGAGGGTACGGAACCGGCGGCCATACTGGGTCACAGTTTCGGCACCCTTCGTCATTGTACGCAGGGCATCTCGAAGGTTATGGATGCGTTCCTCCGAGGAGTTGCTGTAAGCCGCCTCGAGGGTGAGCCATATGGCTCGAGGAGTTTTGAGTCCGACAACCTCTCCTAGGGCTTCTTCAGAGAGCGAGGCTTGAAGTATGATAATCGCCTTCTGATCCGCATTAGCCCAGACCTGATAGGCCGGATTAGCAGCGGTTTTTCCGTCATCTTCAATCTCAGCGGCAGGAGCTTCAACCGATCCATCGATGTGGTAGGCCAGGTTTTGGAACGAGAAGACAGGACCCATTTGGTTTTTCCATAAAAGGTAGTTGTGTGATGAGAGTTTCACAGTCATAAGATGGATGATTGTGTTGATAGGGAGGGTTGAATCGGATGAGGTTGCCATGGAGGAGAGGAGAAAGGGCAGAGAAATTGAACAGGAGGGGAGGGGAATAGATATCGTAGGAGAGAGAGAGGGCTCTTCAATTTCCAGCGTATGATACCATGTAAAGGTTATGAGGAAGTGATTTCCCCAATTAGGGGAGGATCTATTATATACCCACATAAATTACCAAATACGGATACAAAGAATTAAATGTTTACAAGAATACACCCTATACTATTGTGACTGTTGGAATACATTAACAAATACTTTCGTAGATCTTGATGTTAAAACATTTTTGATGGAAAGGAAAGTAATTAAATATATCAATATAATTCAGACTCGTGCGATGCACACAGGCTTGATCTAAATGTTCATAGTGTATTGTTCAGCAATAATTTTTGTCATTTTGATCATGGATGGATTTTGTTGGATGAAGTTGATCGGTTGATGTTCATGGTAACAGAAAAGTATTTCGTCTTCGCGCACTGTTATCTTTTATCGAGAAATTAGAGGCAATGAAGTTTTGATAAACTAAATAACTTAATAATCAAATCTAAATAACTTAATAATCAAATCTTCTCCATCTAACCTTAACAAAGAAACAACCTATGATAAAAAACATTAACTTGATTAACATGTTATAGACATCGCGAAAATTTACATCATGTAAAGAATGCAATTAAGCCAATAATATGATCAATAACAGATAAACGAGAAGTAAAGAATGAAATTGTAATCATTCAAAAATAAAACCATCAATATTATAGTCATGAAGCAATCTTGGAATAAAATCAAATCACTAAAGTTGATATCACAATATAAAAAATGATTCTTTAGTTTAACTATCAAATACAATGAACCCCATGACGATTCTTAACATGTTGTTGCGACAAAACACAATCCTCATGACTAATCCCCAATTCCAAACACACCCAAATCCAAATCTCCACAACCAACAATTCCAACTACACTTTTTAGTCAAAAAATTGTACCAAACATTGAACCACAGCAAAATCACCACTGCCCATAATCCATATCATCATCCTAGTAAATAATTAAACAAAATAAAATCAATATAGAAATCAGCCAAATGTCATACATGATATTAAACCTGCAATCAAATAAAAACCCATGAACAAAAATACAAACTTTATATAAAAAAAATTACCTGATGAAACTACTATGTGTCTTTTTTTTTTTTTTTTTTTTTTTTTTTTTTTTTTTTTTTTAATTTGGGTGGTGTTTTTGAATCGGTGAACATAATAGATCGACAACAATTATTATTCACCGCTACATTCAATCACTTTATAATAAATTTTTGTTTGGTCTATATTCGAGTCATTCAGACCCGTGCGTTGCACCCTTTTTTTCCGATAAACTATTGAGATCTTTCTTATGTCTTAAACACAACTTTTTTTAAATTGCTATTATAATTTACAAATGGGTTCGAGCAAAAATTATGTATTTTTCCTTTCTATTCATTATTTATGGTGCTAATCGTAAGAATAGTATTTATTTGTGTTTATTTTTATTTAAGGTTGAAATTTACTAATGTAATTGTTAATGTTTTGGGCTTCTTTTATTTACATTGGGCACATGTCTAAAACTCAACTTTTTTACACAGCCAATACTTTATCGTACAAACACATATTGAAATTGATTCCCGCTTTCCAAAGAATATAGAATTTAACAAACAAATAAACAAAAAAAGATTGCAAGATGGCTAGATTAATCATCGATGGCATGAGTCAAATATTTAGGTTTGGATCCGTCTTTGAATTATAATCACTTTACTTACTTTTAAACATATAAAGTTTACTTACCAAATCGACATTGAATACAGTAAGTATAAATGCAATCACCTCATAATGCCACGTATTTTCTAAACGAAGTGAATCCATGAGGCGAATTCATTTGAATTAAGACTAATCGTAAAATATGGTTTAGTTTTAGGTAGGGAAGTTCATCGATCCACATTATGTCAATAATGTTATGCTTTGTAATCACGAAAGACAAAGTAACCAACTTATTTTAGAGACATTATTACAGCTTAAACGTGTTTCTAAAAGGACAAGTTATATTTATATTTATGAAACTACAACAGATTCTGTTTTTTGGTTTTTTTATAATACACTAATTAAACATGTTATTCTTGTTAAATTCCTCATGAAAAAAATCATAAACTTCGAAATTATAACTCTATATAACCCAAAGGCCTAAGGCCCGGTCCAAGTCCACAACCGGGTATATACAATAACAACCCTATTTTGACTCAATTATTAACCCTAGCTTATCTCTCATCCTCCCCCTTCAAACACTTGCAGCCACCAATTGCAAACACAAAATCTCCTTATCTTCAAACGAAGTCACAGACAAAGTAAACAATCTTGCAATCTTTTTTTGTCATGTTTATCTTTCTTCTTGTGTTAATCCGAGCACAACTCACGGGTAACGAACATGTTTAGCAAGGTTTTGGCTTCAAGATCTTATAATAGAGGTCTCGGGTAGGTATTCCTGTCATCAAAACAAAGAGAGATTGTAACAGATTTGTTATGAGTCTTTCCTTAATTTCATATATAAAATAGAAGTACAACTTTTCACAGATCTATGATGATATACCTTTCGTGTGTTTGATCTTATAAAGGTCTTGAAGTTGATCAATGATGGCTTGTTGCATATATCACAAATGCAAAACCTGACATCTTTTGTTTTTGTTTTTGTTT
Source organism: Artemisia tridentata subsp. tridentata (assembly GCA_021014915.2). Lineage (NCBI taxonomy): Eukaryota > Viridiplantae > Streptophyta > Magnoliopsida > Asterales > Asteraceae > Artemisia > Artemisia tridentata. The sequence goes on from CP139501.1 coordinate 205,550,745, forward strand.
TAATTAGGACAGTAGGTTGTGTGTAAATACACCGTTTTTTTTTTCTTCATGGTGGTGAAGATTGGTGTCAAAAAAATGATGTGGTGAAGATGGTGATAGTTGTCTATCTATAATTTTCAAAAAAGCAATTGAAAAGATTCACATTTAAAGACTTATTTGATCTAATTATGTGCAAGCAAATGAAAAGATGTATTTATTTGCTAATGGTTTATATTCTCTAAAACACTTTGTCTTCACCTTTATATCAAAGGTTTAGGTTACCTTCAATTTCATCAAATAATAAAAGCTATTATACACTTGACGTCCCCATCTCGTATTTGTATCTCAATAATTACATGGACACTCGCATTTGTATCTCAATAACTACATCGACACTTGACATGCACCTGGCATTAATCTCATCAATGAGATTGATTTTCTCATGGCTATATTTTCACTTCAAAAAATGGTGTCATTAATACTCCTCACAAAATTGGTGTCATTAATACTCCTCAATGATTTTTAGGACCTAATCTTTATATATATGATTATCGACACAATCAGATAATGTGTTATTGGTCCTTAAAATAACTAAAATAGTGGGCCAAAAATTTGGGTTTTGCCCTGGTGGGTCTGACCGCACGAGGAGAAAGATAAGGCTTCTGCCCTTTATTGGGTCACGTTACATTTCAAGCCGACACCACATAATTATTATACAAATTATAAATTTATTATATTTGATCGATTCAAATTTGTGAGCTAGCGACGAATAAGCGGATGAGAATTTTATTTTCTTGCAGAACGAGTCTTTGATAAAGATATATGCAAGTTAGGTGTTGTTTGTTTATTAAGAGATTCTGAATCTGAATCTGAATCGCACATCTGAATCTGAATCTGAGGCGTAAATGTCTGAATCTGAGTCCCATGAGACTATTTTTTTTTTCTTTTTAAATGTATGAATGTTGTAAATGTAAAGCAGTTTCATTCTTACAAAACATAAACACATCCGAACATTAAAAGAAAACATTTGAGTCATAAATTCAACATCTATCAACGTGAAAATAAAATGTCATAATCTAAAACATTCATGGACATTGTGCCGCAATTAAATCTCGTAAACTAGTCATATATTCTTGATGACATAAATTAAACATGTAAATAGCAACAAAAGTAACAAGATTGGTACTGATCTAAAAGGAACATCCTAATTCAATACGATAATAAAAAATTCCAAATACGATAATAAAAAATTCCAAATACTAACCAAGTTATTCTAAAAAAATATTCTACAAAATCAAGTAGAGAGAAGAACCTGTTTACTGATCGTGTGATTCCTTATACCAATCTTCAAACCATGACCACTTCACTAGAAATCAATCTAACCACCCTTAGAGTTCTTCGGTCTTAATTACACACCCTTCAATTTTATTCATCTTCATAACCTCTAAAAAAACCCCCATTTTCCATAGATTTTTACAGACGCATAAAATAAGATGTATTCATCTACATCCACATCAATACCCACCTTTTTACCACTTCATATTTCTCATAAAATCCAATATTTTATTAAGTTTCAAAAAACTCTTTCACGAGTGACCTTGAAGATAGTGACGATGGTGGAGTGGCAGCTGGTGGCCGGAGACAGTAGTGGGTGAAGGGTGAAGCGGTGACTGGTGACAGTCGTGGTGGTTGGATGTGTAGTGGGAGGTAGTGGGTTTGGAAGAAAGATGATGAAGCGGTGATGTTTTATTGTTGTTTTCTAATCAGAGGAAAAAAGATGCCCTTTCAAGTCTGAGCCAATTAGATGTTTTGAGGTCTGACCGTGTATGAATAAAACAAGAAAAACAAACACACTTTTTACCTCAAACCTCTGATCGATTCAGATTTTAGGCCTGTCTTAAGACTTTTTTCCAAAAAACAAACACTACCTTAACCTTAGTATGTTTATTACTGTTTTGAACCTTTTTCTTGGTTACCTTAAGATGTGCAACTAGCAAAGTTCGAACCTGATATCTCTTGTGAAGACATCAATACACCTGACTACTAGACTACTTTGGTGATGATTATATATTTTATTAGAAAATTATAGTCAATAATTAAGTGTTGTTTTGCAGTAAAGTGAAACAACTATAGTGTATAATTTAATATCATTTCACATGTTACTGTGTAAGTTAATTTGTTTTTATAAAAACAGTTAACTATCACATAAAATATACATCATATATGTCTCTCACATGTTAGTCTTTAAGTTGGTTGTTTTACGAAAACAAACAAAGAAGTGCACCCTCAGCACGGGGCAGATCTACCCCTTGGCTTCATGTGGCACATGCCACACATGGGATTGCCCGATGAAACATAAACATGCTCGTTTCCTTTGTGCTACACTAGACTTATCCGCAGAAGAAAACTTATTAGGCTCAAATTGGTATTCAAAATAGTGAGCTCAAACTATTATATAAGCTACTTACGTCAAATACAGACTTATAAGTTATAAAATTTTAGATATTTTTTATAGTACCTGGTTTCAAATTAAGCATACTTTGAACTTTTAATTAAGCTTATGAAAATTAAGTACACCCCAATCAATTATAAAATCATGTTACTTGTCTTGGTTCACTGATATATACAACTCTAAATTTTGGAACAACGATTTTTGATGTTTGAACATCATATTTATTCAAAACTATGTTAAATTAATCGCTCAATTGCGGACAAAGGCGAATTCACATGATTCACAGCACATACCGCACTGGATTAAAGCATCCAGAGTGCAAAACGTGTTTATAGGGTTGTTTTTCCGAATCACGCTACACATGCTTTTGGGTGTTTTCAGACTCCCAGTCCAAAAGTACTAATATTTTGTGCTACACACATCTTAAAATCCTAGATCCACCATTACCTTCAGGTTCGATATTTTCCAGATCAAATGAAAAACTATTATCCATATGAAAAAAAGATTATCTAAATATGATCCATAGTTAGAAATTACACTTCTTGTTCGGTTCTTTAGATAATCTTCTGACATTCATGAAATTTAGGTGCGTTTGGTTTATAAAAGGGTTTGGATTTGAATTTGAATATGGTTTATGATTTTATTTATTTAATAGATTTTATAATAAAATAAAAGATAAAAATATTATATAAAAATAAAAGTATATGTACATATGTGTGAGAGAAAGAGTAAAATGACAAAAAATAAATGTTTGAGAAAGACAAAACCGCCAGGTAGGGGTGTTCACGGATCGGGTTATATCCACAGTAACCGAAAACCGAAACCTAATCGAACTGAAAGAAATCGAACCGAAATCGTAACCGAACCGAATTGGTCAAAACCGAACTGAACCGAACTAAATATTCGGTTATCGGTTTGGATATGGGTTTCGCAATGAAAACCGAAAACCAAATATATATAAATATATAATTTTTTTTTTATGTATTTATATATAAAAAAATCACTAAAACTCCTTTTTAGTGTAAATATAACATTATTTAAGCTTGACAAAAAAATTTGTGCTACAAATATATATAATTAAAAGAAAAAATAATTAAAATTATGTAATTCGGGTTATTCGGTTCGGTTTTCGGTTATAGGGGTTCGGTTTTCGGTTATTCGGTTCGGTTTTCAGCTTGAATCAAATTTGAATTTGGTTCGGTTTTCAGATTGACCCAGAAAAAAAAAATAACCGAACTAACCGAATAAACCGATAACCGAACCGATGAATACCCCTACCACCAGGTTGGTCTCCTTTTCATTTTGCGGGTTATGCACATGTTTTTAAATCAAAACCCACCAACCAAACGATTAAAGTTAGGACTAGCCCATACCAGGTACTAAAAATAGGGCAACCAAACACAAACACATAAATTTTATCTTTTACATTTAGATTAGCAAAAGAAAGAAGACCGACCTGATATGGCCCGATCGGGGCGTAAAATGCGTGGTAAATAGTCATCAAAGGTCAGCCCGGGCTTTAAAAGATCAGCTTTCTTTAAGTTGTTGGCCTGGATATGGGCGAAAAAACCTTGGTTTACGGCTCGATCTGGACGACACTTTGCTCATCTCTACTTGATGTGATATCCTCCTACTAGCCTAGGTTACATATGTGATGTTTTTAAGCTTTGACATTTATGGATCATTGCTCGAGTAAACAGTACAACAAAATAGCTAACTTTTCACACTTTTTAAAGCATATTTTCACACTTTAGAGTGTGTGCAATTGAAAAGTTCACACTTAGCAACCATATGGGTGTAGCAAATAATTTCACACTTCTAAATGAGAAGATTTATAAAAAGTTCACACTTTCAAGTGTGATTATTTTGAAACAATTCTTCACACTTTCAAGTGTGATGATTTTAAAACAATTCTTCAAACTTTTAAGTGTGAGCTTTTAATTCTTCACACATTTAAGTGTGATGATTTTAAACCATTCTTCACACTTTTAAGTGTGAGCTTTTAATTATTCACACTTTTAAGAGTGATGATTTTAAACAATTCTTCATACTTTTAAGTGTGAACTTTTAATTCTTCACACTTTTAAGTGTGATGACTTTGAAACAATTCACTACAAGAAAAATTGCCTTTAGTGACGACAAGGTTTTGTCACTAACAGTCTATAAGTCATCACTGATGTTGTCTAGTGACAAAAGTTAGCGTCGCCACTAGTCGTCACTATAGCTTTGTCACAAATTATATTAGTGACAACATACAAAACTCGACATGACACATAAAAAAAAACTTAATATATATATATATATATATATATATATATATATATATATATATATATATATATATATATATATATATACATAATAAACAAAGGTTTATTTGAATTTTTCCATGTCATGTTGGCACTTAATCCATGTCACTAATGCCATTTCATTAAATCCATGTGGCATTACAATGTTACTAATTAGCCCCTCATTAAGAATTTTGTTTGACCAATGCTATGTCAATTTCCGTTTTCTATTTTCTTATTAAGGAATGTTTTAAATGTCAGTTATTGTCATATCCTTAAATTAAAAAATACGAATCATTATTTCCTATTTTTACTATTCTATTTTGAAAACGTCAATGCTTCATTTGTAATCTTCACAATAAAGTATACTCTTGGTTTTGTATTGGAGATCTCATTAAACGAGCGAAAAAAAAAACACATTGCAAAATCCCCTCCTACGGCTGCTCATTATTCATTCATTTTGTTTTTAAATGAGAACCTTAATCAATTATGGATAATTTACCACAATGTTCGATTAATGTATCCTCACTATCTTGATAGGTTCATTGTGTTTACTTGTAAGACTTCACCTTTGGTCCCTGTATTCCAAATTGAATCTTTATTCTATTTTGGAAACTCAGGTTTAGTTGTGATATTTTTTATTTTTGTAAGGCTTAGTTATGATGCTTTGATCGGATTGCGAGTTTTATGATATCATATTTAGGTTGTAGAACACCCCAAAGCAGATGCACATCATAAGTTTATTTACTCAAATGATTACTTTACATTGAGTTAAGGTAAAATTTAAACTTTTTCAATATTTTGACTGAATCGATTTTTAACATGATTCTTTGATCTCAAAGAGAACCTATGATCCATTAAAAATGTTAAATATTTGTTATATTACTAAGACGACAACTAGAGGCAATGAGCAACCCACCTATTCAAAATAAAGTATGAGATGATAGCTAATTTAAAACGTAGATCAGTACCAAGATTTTATTCTTATTGGCAAGCTGGTATGGTTTTACCTTCTATTTACTAATTGGAGGTGATCAATGACCTTATTAGTTTGATTATTATGTAATTATATTTAGGGATTAAGTCATAGAATATCAATGTACTTTTCAAAGTGTCCCGTTTTGGGACGTGTACCTTTTTTAAGTTGTAGAATGACAATGTACTTTTCAAAGTGTCACATTCTGGTACGTGTACTTTTTCTAAGTTGTAGAATAGCAATGTACTTTCCATAGTATTCCAATTTGGTACGTCATCCCACGCACCAAACTGGAACACTTATGGAAAGTACATTGCTATTCTTTTTTTTTTGGGTAAAAGGGCTTCACCCTGGTAAAATATATTAATCACAGAAAATATGAAGTACAATGGAATGTGGCTGAAATACCACATTAACCTCAAGTAAAAGGCCCATTGATATTTTGGTGGAAATTACTGGTTGAAGCAAATAAGAGGTATATGAAATAAGAATGAAGAGTAAAAATTATTTTGAACTAAGGGATAAAAGAAGTTTTCATTTATGTACTTTGGACTAAAGATGCAAACTTCGCGAGACTAAAGGTTAAAAGTGTAAATTTGATATTATGGACTAAGATTTGTGAATAATTATAATATTGGGTTAAAAATGAAACTTTCATATGAGTTAAGGGTGAAAATTGTAAATATATTATTTTGTCAAAACTTATAATTTCAACTAAATTTATATTAAAGTTTTATTTATATAAATACTATAAATTGACACATAATTATATACCGATATTATCTCGTAACAAATAAATATAAAAATCACTAACGAAGATTCCAACGATAACAAAACCCACATAACATGAGTAATGTTTCACGAATTATATTTTTGAACTTTAAGTATTTATCGCACAAGCATCAATAATCTAACACACATCAACATGCACATCGAGCCTAAAACTACGAATCTAAACACTTGTCATATTACTCTAGGTTGCGAGCCGGAGCTATTCATTCTCACCACTTGATTTCTATTTGTCTACTGTATCACCAAGGTGAGTTTCATAGCCCCGACTTTTACATTGTTTATACATGATTTCTAAACCCTCGGGGTGGGAATACATCGCTTGTTTTTACATACGGACACAAGTACTAAAACTGTTACTTTGCCTAAGTTACCGCATTGCCACTAAAGTCCCCTACGAATCATGAACTGTTAATTATTTGTAAGTGCGAATGTTATGGATAGATCTATTTGGGTTGACACCCCCGTCCGGGTTGGTCGCGCCAACTGGTCAAATGGACGCATATCATTCGGATTATTTCCAAGTGCCTGGCAAACACTCATTAGGGGCATCATTATTATTATTATGCTTGATTGCATACCAGTACGTCGAGCTTCAGGGTCATGAGCTTAGGCACTGTATATATTATTTTTGGCTGTGACACTATATTTGTTGTATTGTCTTGCTATTGAAATCTTGTGGTCCGCGTTATTGTTTACTTAAACCTATGATCTCACCAACATTACTGTTGACCCCTTTTAGCGTGTATTCTCAGGTAATTAGGTGATGATACACCTCTTGTATGGAGCACTTTTGAGTCACATTTTGGAAGCACATCATGATGAAGATTTTCTTGCATTATTAGCGTTTGGTTATGTATTTAAATCTTACATTTTGATGGTGAACTCTGATAACTATCTTTAAATCAAACGCTTGTTTTTAAAACGACTCACTTAGAGGTCGTTCTTTATTCCTTGTACTTTGTGACCAAGAGCATCACGCCCCCAGAATTCCATTCCGCTGCAAACACAGATTTTGGGGGTGTGACAGATTGGTATCAGAGCCAGGTTAATGGAACATTGCTATTCTACAACTTAAAAAAATACAAGTACCAAATTGGAACATTTATGAAAGTACATTGCTATTCTACAACTTAGAAAAAGTACACGTACCAAAATGGGACACTTTGAAAAGTACATTGCTATTCTACGACTTAATCCTTTATATTTAAATCAAAATTGAAAAGCTTACTTCTATCACGAATTAGATATTTCAAGCAGTTATTGTGGGTGCCAAGTCTTGATCATAGCCATAACCAAAATCATACTGCATCACTATTGAAGGTAATACATCACACTTACTTGATTAAGGTGTTTATAATCAGCACTGTAAGCACAACCGTTCCCGAAGTTTACAACCAATACTTCTCGAAAAAACTACTTCTATTCTATACTCTTATATTACTTAAGATGTTTAAGTATATACTTTACTTACAACTTGTTATTAGCTAACCGTGATTTATCACGGGTTTATAGGCTAGTACTGTAATAATAGAAACTTAAAATAACTTCCATTTTCTTTGATGCAATCAATACAAGCACGTCGCTAATAATATCAATCACTAAATACACTTATCGACATGACACATAAAAAAAACTCCAGGTGTTGACCAAAGTTACTTGACTTCTGAAGCTGGCTTCTAAACCGATCCTTTCTTTACGATCTCAACCATCTGAATTCAATACACACGTTTTCAGATTCCCAAATAATAGTGAGTTGTATTGAAAGTGGTAGAATGCATTTAAGCATAAAATACTATCAGACCACAAAACATACTTATAGCAACAAAACAACACTTCTATGGAAGTTTAAGTAACTGTTTTTTTGGTAATATTTGATATAATTGAACTGAACAAACCAAAAGTAGGGTAATATACATAAACAATAGATCGATAACTGAAAAATAAAACAAGTAAACATGGAAGCTTACCGTTTGTCCTTGAAGCAACAGTTTGTCCTTGAAGCAAACTCCTCACAAACCTAACAAAAATCCACGCATTGATTCTATAATTTGTGATGAACTAATCTATAGTTTATTGAAGATGCACTATCGTGAATTTCGACCTCTTTCCTTTTAGGATAACTATTTTGTAATAATTCATCTGACCCACCAAAGATAACAAGTAACTGGAATTAACCCATTCATAACAAACAGGTCAAAAATGCTAGATTTCGCTAATATGTTTGCAGGAATGTCTTGAATTGTCAAATAACAATCTAAGGTACTCAGTCCATTTATTTAAGATTGAATGTCCTTAAAAAGATGGTTAAGTGAGAGAAAAGATTAAACCTTATTGACTGCTCTTCATCTCTGAAATGTTGTTCGTAGACTTTGAATGAAATTTATCCATTTCCTCGCGAAGCTTTTCTTACCAGGTGCAACATAGCCATCATTTTCATCTTTCACAGCGTCAAATTCATACTCCAAATTCTACAGTTGACAGATAATTAATACAATAAGATTCAGTTAATAATTAAAAAGGGTATTGATAAATGAAGTGATAGAAGTATAGAAGATGACCCTCGCCCTCGTGATGTTGAAACTGTTATTTCTAACCTTTAGTAGAACACCTTCATTAACAAGCTTGTCCATAATTTCTGAAAAAACGAAGTTAAAAAATGGAATAATTGCAAATAATATCATGATCATTAGCTTTATTGTCCGTTCAGATTCTTTGGTTACCTTCAATCAAAGCCTACAAATACAATAAACAACATTAAGTTATTGTTTCATAATTGGAAAGAATAAAGCTCTGCTCATCAATGTTGGTAAAATTAAAGAAAAAACCGTACCAGTGAGATATCAGAGAAAGCTGAGAGTGCATCAGCGACATCAACATTGTCTAGATGATAAGACTTGATCTAATCCCTCACACGGTTAAGTTGCTGCTCATCTTCAGCTAGATCCAATATCAGAACTCAGAAGTGCAATACCAATATCATAAACTGATTTAAAACTTAAGAATATAACGTTAGGTGGTATGGAGAAGCAGAAATATACTTCTACCCTCTATATATTTCACTATAGGGAGCTTAGTAAATCTACTTCAATTCTCAGAAACTGAATACCTAACTGTTCTTAAACCTGTTAAAGCTCATACTACTTGGCAAAAAGTATTATTTATGCGTTCCGAATTTCCAATCACACATATTCCGGTCGGCTTGAATCAAAACTAGTAAGAACAAGTTCATGAAGGAATATACATAATATTCTAATAAGATGTTGCAGCCATAGGCTTTGGGCTGAAGCCTATAAACAAGTGTGAATTAAATCCACCCAACTGAGAGTCAGTAGAACACGAACAGTAAACAAATTACTAATAAAAAAGTCTACCCTTATGTTAGATATTGTCGGAAGATGAGAAATATCTGAATTTGATGTTAAACATATGGCTAATAAATTATTAAAAACATGTGCTTTTGAGCGATATTTACCTGTTCCATTAAGACGCATACCACCAAGTTTGATTTAAGTGAGTCATGAACATATGCTTACGAGCGATCTTTTCCAAGGTTCCTAAGACACAGAATAAGCATACAAAGTCAAATATAGTCACTACTCTAGTACTATTAAACATATAAGCATACACACTCTATTTTTTATAATAAGCAAAAGTCAAGTAGTAAGTATAATTTAGAATGAACATATTACTAATCTCGGTACACTACAGGAAGTAATGCGCTTTTGTTGATAGCATTTTTTATCCTATTACATATCATCTTTTATCAAATCACATATCATCTCTTATCATGAGTGGATTCATGAATGCAAGCATTCTCAACAACAACAAAAAACACACATATCTCACCCAATCATTTCGTCGAACACTTGGCCTACCAAAACACTTAAAAAAAATCTTGACTTAGTTAAGCATTTTGTCGAACACTTGATCTATGTTGACAGTAATGAATTTGAGAGAACACACATTTCACACACAAACACTTGGGAAATGATTCTCATTGATTGAATTAAAATGTGGTAAGATACAGAGTATATATACAGTAATAACTAACATCTAACAGCTTTATAAAACATTTACAGTACTAGCCCCTGAACTATCAGACATATTCTCTTTCGGTCCTTGTACATAGCTATGCTTCTCTTTACACTCCCCCTCAAGTTGTGAGTTGATAGAACTTGAAACTCCCAACTTGGACAAAAGATTTGAGTGCTAATCAACTGGAAGTACCTTTGTAAACACATCTGCAAGTTGTTCTTTGGTAGAAACATAAGAAGGTAAGACTTGTCCATTTTTCAGCTAATCTCTAACATAATGGCAGTCAATCTCTATGTGTTTTGTCCTGGCATGAAACACTGGATTGGCTGCTATGTACAAAGCACCTTGATTATCACACTTAAGATCAACTGGACCAAAATCTTTGAGCCCCAAATCCTTCAGTAAAGTAACCAACCAAGCGACTTCACAACATGTCAAGGCTATAGCTCTGTACTCAGCTTCAGATGAGGATCTAGACACCACTTGTTGTTTCTTTGATTTCCATAAGATAGGAGATTGACCAAGTAAAATGCAGTAGCCTGTGGTAGACCTCCTTGTCACGGGACAACTAGCCCAACCACTATCATAATATGCAGTCAAGTGTACAGCAGATTCATTGGCCAAAAGAATCCCTTGTCCTGGTGCATTTAGTAAGTACCTTAGGAAATGTTTGACTGCCTGCATATGTACTGAGATAGGGCTTTGCATGAACTGAATTAGAAGCTGCACAGTGTAGCAAATAACAGGTCTTGTTATTGTCAAATAAATGAGTTTTCCAATGTATCTTCTATAGACTTCTGGATGAGGAAGAGGAGTGCCAACATCTGTTTGTAGTTTTACATGAGAGTCCATAGGTAGCTTATAAGGTTTTGCATTAGAAACACCAGCCTCTGGAAGTAATTCCATGGTGTACTTCTTTTGGGAAATAAAGATACCTTGGTCACTTTTGCACACTTCTAGCCCTAAGAAATAGTTCAATTCTCAGTCTTTCATATGAAAATGAGAACTCAACTGTGACTTCAGTGTTTGAATTTCAGTGTCACTTGAACCAGTGATTAACAAATCATCCACATAAGCCAGGATAGACGTGAAAGAAGAGTCATTGGACTTGGTGAACAAAGAGTAGTCTGCTTTGGACCGAACATAACCAAAAGACACAAGGGCTGATGACAACTTGGCAAACCATTGCCTTGGTTCCAGTTTGAGACCATACAGTGGTTTTTTAAGTTTACAAACAAGATTAGAGGAGGAGTATTAGGTTGCACACTCTCCCCTGGCCTACATATCCTTGTGGCATCTGCATATACACTTCTTCAAACAAATCACCATGTAGAAAGGCATTAAAGACATCCATCTGTGTAGTAGACCATCCTTTCATTGCTGCTACAGCTAACAAAAGCTCTCACAGTCACCATTTTGGCCATAGGTGCAAAAGTCTCCTCATAATCCACTCCTTTTCTTTGCATATTGCCATTCACAACTAATCTAGCCTTTTTCTTGTCTAATGAACCATCAGCTTTTAGTTTTGTTTTAAAGATCCAATGGTAAGCAATTGCTTTCTTATCTTTGGGTAACACAGTCACTTCCCATGTACCATTCTCATCTAGTGCTCTAAGTTCAATATCCATAGCTTTACACCAATCACTTTCCTTAATAGCTTCTTTAAATGAAGTTGGTGTGGTTTGAGCAACCAATGCACACAGAAAAGCTTAAAATTGAGTCTGCAAAGGTGTGACTGATACTTGATTAGCTCTTGGATGGTGTGATTGATGAAGCGAAAAGTGTACCGCTTTTAAGGGGTCATTTAAGCCCTAAATCGTATTTATTTGATCAAATATCGCCCTAAATCGTTCCTTTTGTCATTTTAGGTACTTTTGAGGAGAAATCTGGAAAAGGAGGCATTTTGGACGTTTTTGGAGCATAAAAGTGAAGAAAACGGCAAAGTCTCAAAAATCGGCTGAAAGTTACCTTTGACGGCGTCACATTTTACTCTGGACGGCGTCATGCCTTGGCAAGAAAAGGTGGACGTGAAATTTACTCATGATAAGCCAGTGAAAATTGCATGTAAATTCTGACGGCGTCACGCTTTAACTTGATCAAGGGCGTCACGGCTTAAATCAAAAGGGGACGGCGTCACGTTCAAAGTTCGACGGCGTCAAGCCTTGATAAGCCAGAATGGATTTTGGAAGAGCTAAAGAGGGACGGCGTCAAGAAGGTCATCCGGGAACCCTAGAAGCGGCGAGGTGACGGCGTCACACTCCATAAGGTGACGCCGTCAGATCCAAAAATCTATATATAGTTTTCTAATTTTTTGTCATTAGAGAGAGCTTAGTGTGTGGAATTTTGGGAGAAAACCCTAAGACGATTTTAGCTTCTTTTTCAAGGCTTTTTGCCTTGAGATCTTCCATGTTACATTGAAGATAAGTTATCAATTAATCATTCAATATGTCTATGTGTTGTTTGATTTTATCTTATTCTTGTCTTTTGATTAACATGTTAGGCTAAATTTATCTTGTGTTTGCTTAGATCTAATGAAACCTAGCTATTGATTATTGGTTATTAGTGTGTTATTAGTTGTATTGGATGATTGTTTATCTATGTTAGGCTTAAGAAAACTGGCTAACTTCCTATTCGGTAACTTGCTTGAATGTCTTAAGAAACATGAACCAAATGCGTACTAAAGGTTTTTATGGTTGTATTTAATGCACAAGCGAATTCTAGTGATCCCATGTTAGGAGCTTCCTAGCCGGCTCGACATAGGAGTGAAGTAGGAGCTTGTAGAGTTGGGGAAGTAAGTACGCCACCCCACGAATGGTATTAAGGAATACACCCGTCATCCACGCGACTAATACACACTAATTAACCGGTAAAAGATAGTTAGGGAGTAAGGAAATCTAAGTAAACACATTTCTCTACACATAAGTTTCTCACAACATTTTATTTTCAGTTATTTATTTTATTTGCATTTGTAGTTATTTGGGTTAGTTGACTAGCAACTAATTCTGCCCACTCTTTCAAAACCGAGATTTTACTTGCTTTCATAAAAAAATATAAAAACATAAAAAGAATCTTCCTCAACCCTTAGACCTATTAGAGTAGTCTTTCATACCTAACGAACACTATTCCCTGTGGAGAACGATCAATCCCCCGTACTTACCACTACACTATACTACATCGGTCAGGTACACTGCCTGGTGGGGTTGTAAGCCTCTTGAGATCCCTCGAGAGGTAAAACCTGTTGTAAGGTTACAAAACCACGCATCAAGTTTTTGGCGCCGTTGCCGGGAATAGTTATTGTTTAGGTTGAATTTTTATTTCTATTAGGTCTACTCACTAAATTCCTTTCTAGTGAGATTTTTATTTTATTTTTCTAGGTTTTTCTTTAGTCTGTCTATTTTCTTCGTGTATTTGTTCGTAACCATTACCATCCGACATCATGGAAGATGGTAATGTTCTTAACCCCAACAACCCACCACCACCTCCTAGAGCCCGCACTTTAGGAGGATATTCCCTAATTTTGGATGATGACCCCCCTAATCTTAGAATCACTAGGAGCCGAAGCTCGATAAAGACTCTTGCCACACCCTATGCTGAACCCGAAAGGGAAATGCATAAATTAAGGCGACTCCACCAAGCGGCTGAACCATCTACGATCAATTTTGATGATGCCCTCTCCGAGGAAGAATCCAATCATCATTCTACACCTCCTAGCCCTCAACCCAATCACGATATGGAAGCTCCCGAAATCCCAATCCCTAAATGTCTCAAGGACTACTCTTCTCCCACCCCTCGTGGTTTTTCCAATGCTATCGTTTTTCCAAATGAACACACGGATGGGGTCTTGCGTGCAACCGATATTTGGCTGGTCCAAAGTGTATGCAAGTTTCACGGATTGAAAACTGAAGATCCAATCCAACACATCAAGGACTTCCTGAAAATAGTGGATACCCTCCATACGGACGGAGCCACTAGAGATACCTCCCGGTTGCGATTCTTTCCCTTCACCCTTCATAAAAAAGCCGGAAACTGGTATAAACCAACTTCCTTCCGAATCCATCTTCACATGGGAACAGCTTATCTCAAAATTCTATGAGAAATTCTTTCCCGTAGGAAGAACTTCAACGTTGAGAGACGAAATCCTCCGCTTCCAGGTTGGACCAGCAGAAACCTATTCACAAATCTTGGGTTAGATTCAAGGATCTAATTAGACAGGTCCCTCATCATGGCATTGAACTCTGGCTTCTTGTCCAAATCTTTTATGACAGTGTCTCCAAAAACGACCAATTGGGCATTAATAATTCATCAAAAGGAAAAATAGCCAAACTAAGCGTTGAAGAAGGATGGAATAGAATTGAGGAATACGCGAATGATCAAGACGATACCTGGGATGAACCCGATTCGATCATGAGCGTTTCCAAGATCATGAAAGAGCCTTCTTTTGCTAGCCGGGTGAGTAGGTTGAATGATCAGGTATCTTATCTAGACAAGTCGCAACCAACTAAGCGGTTATCAAACCCATACTTGATCTGTGATCAATGTGTGGCCCGCATGAAGTGGAGGAATGCGGGGATGATACCACCACCGAACAAGCATGCTTGTCAAGCCACGACATCTTCGATGATCCTTCGCTCTTAACTTTCTACCAAAACAATGATTTCACCCCTTGGGGAAATCTTGTGAGAGAAAAGGGAGGAGGAGAATATCCTGACTATAAGGTTAGGAGCACTTTTGAGGATGATCTCGGGCATTTCACGTTTGAAAAGAATCTGCAACTAAATGGTCTCGACAACCTTATCAATATCCAACAAACCAACATGAAGGCCAAATTCGCAGAACTCAACGCCACTCTCGACGGCCTTGGCCAACCTCAAAGAGATCCCTTACTCGCCATCACCACTCGTGCTGGAACAACTACTAAGGATCCACCTTACCCAGCTCAACAATCTAACGTCATGGAACCCGACACCCCTCATGAGGAGGAAGGTAATGTGAACGACGAAAATCCCGAGCAAACCCCTCCGGTTACTCCGTCCCCACCTATTTCTGCCAAGCAACCCATTAAAGTCCCATACCCATCTCGCCTCAAGAATCAAAAGGTCGAAAATGATAATAAAAGATTCTTGTCATATTTGAAGAATTCGGTTGTCACCATACCCCTTCTTGATGCATGTTATCATATGCCCAAATATAGTACATACTTCAAGAGGCTGCTCACCAACAGGAAAGGGCTCGAGGGTCTTGTAACCTTAGGAGAAGAATGTTCTGTGGTGACTCAACGAGGGCTACCAAAGAAGGTGGACGATCCAGGTAGTTTCACCTTGCCCTGTTCAGTCGGATCTCTTTCAGTCAAGAATGCTTTAGCCGACTTAGGAGCAAGCATCAATCTTATGCCGCACTCCATGTTCCTCAAGCTAGGGTATTCTGGGTTGAAACCAACCCGTATGAGCATCCAACTTGCCGATAGATCAGTCAAATACCCCTTAGGTATATGCGAGAATGTGTTGGTTAAGGTAGGGAAGTTTAAATTTCCAGTTGACTTCGTCATCCTAGAAATGGAAGAAGATGATCTTGTGCCCATCATTCTAGGAAGACCATTCCTTGCAACTGCTCATGCTGTTATTGATGTTCATGACGGCAAACTAACCTTACGAGTGGGGGCCGATAGCTTAACCTTCGACATCAAGGACACAATGAATCTTTCTCTCGAAGCAGATAATCAACTGTATTTCATCGAAGAAATAGATGAATTATCCGACGAGATTGACAATTGTATAGATGAACAAATGGAAGCTGGTTGGTTGAGAGATGAAGCTTTCTTACCCATCTTAGAGGAGGAAAAGACTATGGATGTGAATGCAGTCTCCTTCTATCCCAGACAAGAAATCGAACAGCTTGAGCTTCGTAAACCCGAGAACAAACTTAAACCTTCCATCATCGAGCCACCCACGTTAGAACTCAAGGAACTCCCGAACAACCTTGAATATGCCTTCCTTCAAGGAGAAGATCAACTTCCGGTAATCATAAGCTCCTCCTTGAAAAGTGAACAAAAAGATAAACTCTTAGGAGTTCTAAAAAATTATAAAGGGTTATAGCATGGAGTGTAGCCGACATCAAGGGGATTGACTCTACTTTCTGCACGCATAAAATCCTCATGGAGGAAGATTATAAACCCTCCGTGCAGCCTCAAAGGCGAGTAAATCCCAACATAAAGGAAGTTGTAAAGAAGGAAGTCATTAAGCTCCTAGATGCAGGGCTAATTTACCCGATTTCGGACAGTCCATGGGTAAGTCCTGTACAGGTTGTACCAAAAAAGGGAGGAATGACGGTGGTGAAGAACGATAAGGATGAGTTAGTACCTCAACGAACAGTAACTGGATGGCGTGTGTGCATCGATTATAGGAAGTTGAATGACGCAACTCGAAAAGATCATTTCCCTCTCCCATTTATCGACCAAATGTTGGAAAGGTTAGCAGGGCATGAGTACTACTGCTTCCTAGATGGGTTCTCAGGGTATTTCCAAATCCCTATCGCTCCTGAGGACCAAGAAAAGACTACGTTTACATGCCCCTATGGCACCTTCGCCTACAAGCGAATGCCCTTTGGACTATGTAACGCCCCCGCCACTTTCCAGCATTGTATGACGGCAATCTTCCAAGAGTTAATGGAAGACAGCATGGAGGTCTTTATGGATGATTTTTCAGTCTTTGGAAATTCTTTTGATCGCTGTCTTGCTAACCTTGAGAAAATGCTCAAACGTTGTGAGGAGACCAACTTAGTACTAAACTGGGAAAAGTGCCACTTTATGGTGAAAGAAGGGATTGTGCTAGGGCACAAAATTTCAGGAAGTGGAATCGAAGTAGACCGGGCAAAAATTGAAGCTATATCCAAACTTCCCTATCCAACAACTGTCAAGGCAATCCGTAGCTTTTTGGGTCATGCTGGCTTCTATAGGAGATTCATTAAAGATTTCTCAAAGGTAGCTAAACCAATGACTCAGTTGCTCATGAAGGATGCCCCGTTCGACTTCTCTCAAGAGTGCAAGGACGCATTCGATCTATTGAAGCAGGAACTTACCCAAGCTCCAATTATGGTTACCCCTAACTGGGAGTTACCCTTTGAAATCATGTGCGATGCTAGTGATTATGCTGTTGGAGCAGTATTAGGCCAAAGGCTTAACAAACACTTTCAGCCAATATACTACGCTAGCAAAACCATGAATCCTGCTCAAGAAAACTACACTACCACTGAAAAGGAATTACTAGCCGTGGTATTCGCTTTTGATAAATTTCGGCAGTATCTTGTCCTTTCTAAAACGGTTGTTTTTAACGGATCATTCAGCTATTCGATATCTTTTCGCTAAACAGGATGCTAAACCACGGTTACTTCGTTGGATCCTACTATTGCAAGAGTTCGATGTTGAAATTCGTGATAAGAAAGGAGCAGAGAATCTTGCGGCTGATCATCTCTCTCGTCTCGAAAACCCCAGCCTCGCTGAATCTGACAAGAGTGAGATTCGGGAAACATTTCCTGAAGAGCAGCTCATGTCAATAAATGATTCTGAACCTTGGTAATGCGGATTATGCTAACTACCTGGCAAGTAGAGTCATTCCTGAGCATATGAGCAGGCATGAAAAAAAGAGGTTCTTTAATCAATTAAAGTACTACTTTTGGGATGAACCCTTCTTATTTCGAAGAAGTCCAGATCAGGTAATCAGGCGTTGTGTTTCGGAAAGAGAGGCTGTCAGAATTATGAAAGAGTGTCATGCAGGTCCATCTGGAGGACATCACGGAATAAGCACTACTGCACGAAAGGTCTTCGACGCGGGATTCTATTGGCCTACAATATTTCGTGATGTGAAGGGAATGATACAAACTTGTGACGCATGTCAAAGAGCTGGGAATATCTCTAGGAGGGATGAAGCCCCACAGAATTATATACAAGTTTGTGAGGTTTTTGATGTCTGGGGAATTGATTTCATGGGACCATTCCCATCTCTGGAGGGAATGAATACATCTTGGTGGCCATTGATTATGTTTCGAAATGGGTGGAAGCACAAGCCCTTAGGACTAACGACGCTAGGGTAGTCATTCATTTCTTAAAAAAATTGTTCGCTAGGTTCGGAATTCCGAAGGCTCTTATTAGTGACAGGGGAACCCATTTTTGCAATTCACAAATGGAGAAAGTCATGAAAAGGTATGGAGTCTCTCACCGATTCTCCACCGCTTACCATCCTCAAACCAACGGTCAAGTCGAAAACACTAATAGAGCCATAAAGAGAATATTAGAGAAAACGGTTAATCAAAACAGAAAAGATTGGTCTTTTAAGCTCGATGAGGCTTTGTGGGCATTTCGAACCGCCTATAAGACACCAATCGGGACAACCCCGTTCCGTATGGTATATGGCAAGGCATGCCACCTCCCAGTAGAACTGGAACACAAAGCATATTGGGCACTTAAGGCCTGTAATTTGGATTATACAGTTTGCGGGAACAAATAGATTCTTACAGCTCCAAGAGCTCGATGAATTGAGATTAGAGGCTTATGAATCCTCCATTACATACAAAGAAAGGGCGAAAAGATGGCATGACCAACGGATTAAGAGACCCAAGGAGTTTTCAGAAGGGGACAAGGTCTTATTATATAATTCTCGCTTAAAGCTATTTCCTGGGAAACTTAAATCTAGATGGTATGGACCTTTTAACCGTAAGGAGCTCCTCTAAAACCGGAGCCGTTGTGTTGATTGACGACGATGATAGAGAATTCACTGTGAATATACAACGAGTCAAGCATTATCAAGAGAATGGTAATGAAATGATCAATGAGGAAGACATAACCTTTGATGAAGAAATCACGTAATGTACGTGACTTTGAGTCTAGCTACAAGACTCGTTAATAAAGAAAAGCGCTTCTTGGGAGGCAACCCAAGCTTTATTTTATTTATTTGCTTTGTGTGTTTATTTATTTGTTTGTTTGATTTTATTTGTTTCCGTATGTATGTTTAAATTTTATTATTATTGATTCATGTTAAAAACTAATTTGTGAAAATGCTTTATCTTGTTTTTAACTTCGTCTTAACTACATATAAAGGTATTTTGCAAAAGTTAAGTGTAAGGGAAATCTAAATCGGTTTATTAGAGAACAAATGAACATGAATCATAATAATAATAAATTAACATACATATTAGTATTTGTTTGAGTCAAATGCTTGTATCGAATCATAATGATGTTTTGCAGGATTTCCAGGAAGTAAGGTATAGGTTTTTCCAAAAATTTTTCCGGAAACTTAACATGAGAATTCTGTCAGATTGTTTCTGACGGCGTCAGGATTTACAACCTGACGGCGTCAGGTTTAATTTTCTGAAAATTTTTGAAAGTTTTGTTTTCATAAAAAGTTTTTATTAAATCTATAACTTATAATCTCCAGGAATCTGCAAAATTATCATTCCACAAGCATTATATCCTTATATATAGATTTTATCCCGCCGATGTTATGCAGGTTTTCGTGTTTGTTTTCTCAGGTTTAACAGGTTATTTTGGACAAGGAAATGTTTTTGGATCAAGCTTTTGGCAATGCATTAGTCATGAAGCTTTTACATTCTCTTTGGAAGAAGATCTAACCGTGTTACTTCATTATCCACCGAACGAATCAGGGAGTATTTGATTTCATTCTTTTACCTTTATGCTTTTACATCTTGTTATTTGAACATTGGGGACAATGTTCATCTTAAGTGTAAGGGGGGGGGGGTAAAAGTACGATTAGAGAATGCTATTACGCTTGATTTTTGTTTGTTTAATAGTAGATGTGTAATAAAACTGAGATAAATACCTGTTAGGGCAATTTTAGTGCCAAATTTAAATTTTTTTACAACATATAGGAGTGAAACTTTGATCTTAATGAGCGTCTCACGGATAGGAGTTATATGACTAGCACAAAAAACCGTACCACTAAAAATTTTTCCACCCCCAAATATGTGAGGTTCGCCCCTAGAATTGGTAGGAAAAGCATTTATGCTATGATGTGTGTACCGGTAGCACTTAGATTCTAGAACTTGCGTTAGGACCATTCCAAGGCCACAAGTGAGACTACATTCGTGTAGTTAGATTTACTACATGATAAGAGGCATTAGGATTAACCCATTGTTTTACACCTGTGTTTTTGTTATAATTACTTTGGCTACATTGGTCAAGTAATTCTCCCACACCCTTTGCGTTGTACTCATTTTTAGTACACGATACCCCTAGTACACCCCTCAGAGCCTATCTTTTCGTTTCGACCTTTAAGCATTTTACTTAAAGGAAGAATTTGTTACACCCCACTTAAATATACACCCAAATCGCCTTAGCCTACCTTGTATGCACTCATTTTTAGTGCATTATTGTTACAACATTGTTTTAAAACCCAAGTTAATTATCTAGTTGATTACATGGTTGCTAAGTCGAGTCATATCCTTGTACATATTGTTTTGGGACGATTGGGACTCATGGGTAAAGTACTAGTGTAATGGAGTAATGGGGAAGAACATCATTTATTACCCCCATATGTGCTAAATGTTTTAAAAGTACTCCAAGTTTTTCAATTATCTTAATTCGAGTCATTAGATTAGTATTTGTAAAGTTATGTAAAAGTTCAAGTGTAAGGGGGATGCAATGCCCCTATAATGTATTATTTTGGATGGTAGGGCAAAAGTGTATGCAAAAAAAAAAAAAAAAAAAAAAAAAAAAAAAAAATCGAAAAATCAAGAAAAACACAAAAAAAATGAGAAAAAGAAAAATAGAAAAAAACATACGGACTACCATCCCGTTTCATTTTATGTTTGTTTTATGTTTTTGTTTTTGTTTTTGTTATTTCATTTCTAGCTTA
Source organism: Artemisia tridentata subsp. tridentata (assembly GCA_021014915.2). Lineage (NCBI taxonomy): Eukaryota > Viridiplantae > Streptophyta > Magnoliopsida > Asterales > Asteraceae > Artemisia > Artemisia tridentata. The sequence goes on from CP139501.1 coordinate 205,572,129, forward strand.
AGATCGAGTCTAGTCTTGGCTTAGCAACATTGTATAGTACATGTAATTGATCAAGATCTTTAACTCGCCACCAGTAAAATATCCCTTATCCAACCAAACCGTGTTTTCATTTTCCCTACACCTAACGTTATAACCCATTTAAAAGCCCTCTTTGATAGTTTATCTTTGGTGCTTACGCCTAGTGGAGGAGGTTTTCGATCCTTTCCCAAGCCTATGGTAATCTATTTGCTATGACAGGTAGTGAGAGATATTATCCGTTTTCATTTATGAGATTTATTTTGATGACACTTGAGAGATGTGAGTATCTAAACACTACTTGTGAGGTGCTAGTTTGTAATCTCCGTGCTAATTATGATTGAAGTGGAACGAATATTTGTTGTAATTACTTTTATGTTTGCATTAAATGACCCCTAACTTGTATTTTGATTAGAATAAAAGCGCATTTGCTTGAGGACAAGCAAATCTCAAGTGTAAGGGTATTTGATGAAGCGAAAAGTGTACCGCTTTTAAGGGGTCATTTAAGCCCTAAATCGTATTTATTTGATCAAATATCGCCCTAAATCGTTCCTTTTGTCATTTTAGGTACTTTTGAGGAGAAATTTGGAAAAGGAGGCATTTTGGACGTTTTTGGAGCATAAAAGTGAAGAAAACGGCAAAGTCTCAAAAATCGGCTGAAAGTTACCTTTGACGGCGTCACATTTTACTCTGGACGGCGTCATGCCTTGGCAAGAAAAGGTGGACGTGAAATTTACTCATGATAAGCCAGTGAAAATTGCATGTAAATTCTGACGGCGTCACGCTTTAACTTGATCAAGGGCGTCACGGCTTAAATCAAAAGGGGACGGCGTCACGTTCAAGGTTCGACGGCGTCAAGCCTTGATAAGCCAGAATGGATTTTGGAAGAGCTAAAGAGGGACGGCGTCAAGAAGGTCATCCGGGAACCCTAGAAGCGGCGAGGTGACGGCATCACACTCCATAAGGTGACGCCGTCAGATCCAAAAATCTATATATAGTTTTCTAATTTTTTGTCATTAGAGAGAGCTTAGTGTGTGGAATTTTGGGAGAAAACCCTAAGACGATTTTAGCTTCTTTTTCAAGGCTTTTTGCCTTGAGATCTTCCATGTTACATTGAAGATAAGTTATCAATTAATCATTCAATATGTCTATGTGTTGTTTGATTTTATCTTATTCTTGTCTTTTGATTAACATGTTAGGCTAAATTTATCTTGTGTTTGCTTAGATCTAATGAAACCTAGCTATTGATTATTGGTTATTAGTGTGTTATTAGTTGTATTGGATGATTGTTTATCTATGTTAGGCTTAAGAAAACTGGCTAACTTCCTATTCGGTAACTTGCTTGAACGTCTTAAGAAACATGAACCAAATGCGTACTAAAGGTTTTTATGGTTGTATTTAATGCACAAGCGAATTCTAGTGATCCCATGTTAGGAGCTTCCTAGCCGGCTCGACATAGGAGTGAAGTAGGAGCTTGTAGAGTTGGGGAAGTAAGTACGCCATCCCACGAATGGTATTAAGGAATACACCCGTCATCCACGCGACTAATACACACTAATTAACCGGTAAAAGATAGTTAGGGAGTAAGGAAATCTAAGTAAACACATTTCTCTACACATAAGTTTCTCACAACATTTTATTTTCAGTTATTTATTTTATTTGCATTTGTAGTTATTTGGGTTAGTTGACTAGCAACTAATTCCGCCCACTCTTTCAAAACCGAGATTTTACTTGCTTTCATAAAAAAATATAAAAACATAAAAAGAATCTTCCTCAACCCTTAGACCTATTAGAGTAGTCTTTCATACCTAACGAACACTATTCCCTGTGGAGAACGATCAATCCCCCGTACTTACCACTACACTATACTACATCGGTCAGGTACACTGCCTGGTGGGGTTGTAAGCCTCTTGAGATCCCTCGAGAGGTAAAACCTGTTGTAAGGTTACAAAACCACGCATCAAGTTTTTGGCGCCGTTGCCGGGAATAGTTATTGTTTAGGTTGAATTTTTATTTCTATTAGGTCTACTCACTAAATTCCTTTCTAGTGAGATTTTTATTTTATTTTTCTAGGTTTTTCTTTAGTCTGTCTATTTTCTTCGTGTATTTGTTCGTAACCATTACCATCCGACATCATGGAAGATGGTAATGTTCTTAACCCCAACAACCCACCACCACCTCCTAGAGCCCGCACTTTAGGAGGATATTCCCTAATTTTGGATGATGACCCCCCTAATCTTAGAATCACTAGGAGCCGAAGCTCGATAAAGACTCTTGCCACACCCTATGCTGAACCCGAAAGGGAAATGCATAAATTAAGGCGACTCCACCAAGCGGCTGAACCATCTACGATCAATTTTGATGATGCCCTCTCCGAGGAAGAATCCAATCATCATTCTACACCTCCTAGCCCTCAACCCAATCACGATATGGAAGCTCCCGAAATCCCAATCCCTAAATGTCTCAAGGACTACTCTTCTCCCACCCCTCGTGGTTTTTCCAATGCTATCGTTTTTCCAAATGAACACACGGATGGGGTCTTTGCGTGCAACCGATATTTGGCTGGTCCAAAGTGTATGCAAGTTTCACGGATTGAAAACTGAAGATCCAATCCAACACATCAAGGACTTCCTGAAAATAGTGGATACCCTCCATACGGACGGAGCCACTAGAGATACCTCCCGGTTGCGATTCTTTCCCTTCACCCTTCATAAAAAAGCCGGAAACTGGTATAAACCAACTTCCTTCCGAATCCATCTTCACATGGGAACAGCTTATCTCAAAATTCTATGAGAAATTCTTTCCCGTAGGAAGAACTTCAACGTTGAGAGACGAAATCCTCCGCTTCCAGGTTGGACCAGCAGAACCTATTCACAAATCTTGGGTTAGATTCAAGGATCTAATTAGACAGGTCCCTCATCATGGCATTGAACTCTGGCTTCTTGTCCAAATCTTTTATGACAGTGTCTCCAAAAACGACCAATTGGGCATTAATAATTCATCAAAAGGAAAAATAGCCAAACTAAGCGTTGAAGAAGGATGGAATAGAATTGAGGAATACGCGAATGATCAAGACGATACCTGGGATGAACCCGATTCGATCATGAGCGTTTCCAAGATCATGAAAGAGCCTTCTTTTGCTAGCCGGGTGAGTAGGTTGAATGATCAGGTATCTTATCTAGACAAGTCGCAACCAACTAAGCGGTTATCAAACCCATACTTGATCTGTGATCAATGTGTGTGGCCCGCATGAAGTGGAGGAATGCGGGGATGATACCACCACCGAACAAGCATGCTTGTCAAGCCACGACATCTTCGATGATCCTTCGCTCTTAACTTTCTACCAAAACAATGATTTCACCCCTTGGGGAAATCTTGTGAGAGAAAAGGGAGGAGGAGAATATCCTGACTATAAGGTTAGGAGCACTTTTGAGGATGATCTCGGGCATTTCACGTTTGAAAAGAATCTGCAACTAAATGGTCTCGACAACCTTATCAATATCCAACAAACCAACATGAAGGCCAAATTCGCAGAACTCAACGCCACTCTCGACGGCCTTGGCCAACCTCAAAGAGATCCCTTACTCGCCATCACCACTCGTGCTGGAACAACTACTAAGGATCCACCTTACCCAGCTCAACAATCTAACGTCATGGAACCCGACACCCCTCATGAGGAGGAAGGTAATGTGAACGACGAAAATCCCGAGCAAACCCCTCCGGTTACTCCGTCCCCACCTATTTCTGCCAAGCAACCCATTAAAGTCCCATACCCATCTCGCCTCAAGAATCAAAAGGTCGAAAATGATAATAAAAGATTCTTGTCATATTTGAAGAATTCGGTTGTCACCATACCCCTTCTTGATGCATGTTATCATATGCCCAAATATAGTACATACTTCAAGAGGCTGCTCACCAACAGGAAAGGGCTCGAGGGTCTTGTAACCTTAGGAGAAGAATGTTCTGTGGTGACTCAACGAGGGCTACCAAAGAAGGTGGACGATCCAGGTAGTTTCACCTTGCCCTGTTCAGTCGGATCTCTTTCAGTCAAGAATGCTTTAGCCGACTTAGGAGCAAGCATCAATCTTATGCCGCACTCCATGTTCCTCAAGCTAGGGTATTCTGGGTTGAAACCAACCCGTATGAGCATCCAACTTGCCGATAGATCAGTCAAATACCCCTTAGGTATATGCGAGAATGTGTTGGTTAAGGTAGGGAAGTTTAAATTTCCAGTTGACTTCGTCATCCTAGAAATGGAAGAAGATGATCTTGTGCCCATCATTCTAGGAAGACCATTCCTTGCAACTGCTCATGCTGTTATTGATGTTCATGACGGCAAACTAACCTTACGAGTGGGGGCCGATAGCTTAACCTTCGACATCAAGGACACAATGAATCTTTCTCTCGAAGCAGATAATCAACTGTATTTCATCGAAGAAATAGATGAATTATCCGACGAGATTGACAATTGTATAGATGAACAAATGGAAGCTGGTTGGTTGAGAGATGAAGCTTTCTTACCCATCTTAGAGGAGGAAAAGACTATGGATGTGAATGCAGTCTCCTTCTATCCCAGACAAGAAATCGAACAGCTTGAGCTTCGTAAACCCGAGAACAAACTTAAACCTTCCATCATCGAGCCACCCACGTTAGAACTCAAGGAACTCCCGAACAACCTTGAATATGCCTTCCTTCAAGGAGAAGATCAACTTCCGGTAATCATAAGCTCCTCCTTGAAAAGTGAACAAAAAGATAAACTCTTAGGAGTTCTAAAAAATTATAAAGGGTTATAGCATGGAGTGTAGCCGACATCAAGGGGATTGACTCTACTTTCTGCACGCATAAAATCCTCATGGAGGAAGATTATAAACCCTCCGTGCAGCCTCAAAGGCGAGTAAATCCCAACATAAAGGAAGTTGTAAAGAAGGAAGTCATTAAGCTCCTAGATGCAGGGCTAATTTACCCGATTTCGGACAGTCCATGGGTAAGTCCTGTACAGGTTGTACCAAAAAAGGGAGGAATGACGGTGGTGAAGAACGATAAGGATGAGTTAGTACCTCAACGAACAGTAACTGGATGGCGTGTGTGCATCGATTATAGGAAGTTGAATGACGCAACTCGAAAAGATCATTTCCCTCTCCCATTTATCGACCAAATGTTGGAAAGGTTAGCAGGGCATGAGTACTACTGCTTCCTAGATGGGTTCTCAGGGTATTTCCAAATCCCTATCGCTCCTGAGGACCAAGAAAAGACTACGTTTACATGCCCCTATGGCACCTTCGCCTACAAGCGAATGCCCTTTGGACTATGTAACGCCCCCGCCACTTTCCAGCATTGTATGACGGCAATCTTCCAAGAGTTAATGGAAGACAGCATGGAGGTCTTCATGGATGATTTTTCAGTCTTTGGAAATTCTTTTGATCGCTGTCTTGCTAACCTTGAGAAAATGCTCAAACGTTGTGAGGAGACCAACTTAGTACTAAACTGGGAAAAGTGCCACTTTATGGTGAAAGAAGGGATTGTGCTAGGGCACAAAATTTCAGGAAGTGGAATCGAAGTAGACCGGGCAAAAATTGAAGCTATATCCAAACTTCCCTATCCAACAACTGTCAAGGCAATCCGTAGCTTTTTGGGTCATGCTGGCTTCTATAGGAGATTCATTAAAGATTTCTCAAAGGTAGCTAAACCAATGACTCAGTTGCTCATGAAGGATGCCCCGTTCGACTTCTCTCAAGAGTGCAAGGACGCATTCGATCTATTGAAGCAGGAACTTACCCAAGCTCCAATTATGGTTACCCCTAACTGGGAGTTACCCTTTGAAATCATGTGCGATGCTAGTGATTATGCTGTTGGAGCAGTATTAGGCCAAAGGCTTAACAAACACTTTCAGCCAATATACTACGCTAGCAAAACCATGAATCCTGCTCAAGAAAACTACACTACCACTGAAAAGGAATTACTAGCCGTGGTATTCGCTTTTGATAAATTTCGGCAGTATCTTGTCCTTTCTAAAACGGTTGTTTTTAACGGATCATTCAGCTATTCGATATCTTTTCGCTAAACAGGATGCTAAACCACGGTTACTTCGTTGGATCCTACTATTGCAAGAGTTCGATGTTGAAATTCGTGATAAGAAAGGAGCAGAGAATCTTGCGGCTGATCATCTCTCTCGTCTCGAAAACCCCAGCCTCGCTGAATCTGACAAGAGTGAGATTCGGGAAACATTTCCTGAAGAGCAGCTCATGTCAATAAATGATTCTGAACCTTGGTAATGCGGATTATGCTAACTACCTGGCAAGTAGAGTCATTCCTGAGCATATGAGCAGGCATGAAAAAAAGAGGTTCTTTAATCAATTAAAGTACTACTTTTGGGATGAACCCTTCTTATTTCGAAGAAGTCCAGATCAGGTAATCAGGCGTTGTGTTTCGGAAAGAGAGAGGCTGTCAGAATTATGAAAGAGTGTCATGCAGGTCCATCTGGAGGACATCACGGAATAAGCACTACTGCACGAAAGGTCTTCGACGCGGGATTCTATTGGCCTACAATATTTCGTGATGTGAAGGGAATGATACAAACTTGTGACGCATGTCAAAGAGCTGGGAATATCTCTAGGAGGGATGAAGCCCCACAGAATTATATACAAGTTTGTGAGGTTTTTGATGTCTGGGGAATTGATTTCATGGGACCATTCCCATCTCTGGAGGGAATGAATACATCTTGGTGGCCATTGATTATGTTTCGAAATGGGTGGAAGCACAAGCCCTTAGGACTAACGACGCTAGGGTAGTCATTCATTTCTTAAAAAAATTGTTCGCTAGGTTCGGAATTCCGAAGGCTCTTATTAGTGACAGGGGAACCCATTTTTGCAATTCACAAATGGAGAAAGTCATGAAAAGGTATGGAGTCTCTCACCGATTCTCCACCGCTTACCATCCTCAAACCAACGGTCAAGTCGAAAACACTAATAGAGCCATAAAGAGAATATTAGAGAAAACGGTTAATCAAAACAGAAAAGATTGGTCTTTTAAGCTCGATGAGGCTTTGTGGGCATTTCGAACCGCCTATAAGACACCAATCGGGACAACCCCGTTCCGTATGGTATATGGCAAGGCATGCCACCTCCCAGTAGAACTGGAACACAAAGCATATTGGGCACTTAAGGCCTGTAATTTGGATTATACAGTTGCGGGAACAAATAGATTCTTACAGCTCCAAGAGCTCGATGAATTGAGATTAGAGGCTTATGAATCCTCCATTACATACAAAGAAAGGGCGAAAAGATGGCATGACCAACGGATTAAGAGACCCAAGGAGTTTTCAGAAGGGGACAAGGTCTTATTATATAATTCTCGCTTAAAGCTATTTCCTGGGAAACTTAAATCTAGATGGTATGGACCTTTTAACCGTAAGGAGCTCCTCTAAAACCGGAGCCGTTGTGTTGATTGACGACGATGATAGAGAATTCACTGTGAATATACAACGAGTCAAGCATTATCAAGAGAATGGTAATGAAATGATCAATGAGGAAGACATAACCTTTGATGAAGAAATCACGTAATGTACGTGACTTTGAGTCTAGCTACAAGACTCGTTAATAAAGAAAAGCGCTTCTTGGGAGGCAACCCAAGCTTTATTTTATTTATTTGCTTTGTGTGTTTATTTATTTGTTTGTTTGATTTTATTTGTTTCCGTATGTATGTTTAAATTTTATTATTATTGATTCATGTTAAAAACTAATTTGTGAAAATGCTTTATCTTGTTTTTAACTTCGTCTTAACTACATATAAAGGTATTTTGCAAAAGTTAAGTGTAAGGGAAATCTAAATCGGTTTATTAGAGAACAAATGAACATGAATCATAATAATAATAAATTAACATACATATTAGTATTTGTTTGAGTCAAATGCTTGTATCGAATCATAATGATGTTTTGCAGGATTTCCAGGAAGTAAGGTATAGGTTTTTCCAAAAATTTTTCCGGAAACTTAACATGAGAATTCTGTCAGATTGTTTCTGACGGCGTCAGGATTTACAACCTGACGGCGTCAGGTTTAATTTTCTGAAAATTTTGAAAGTTTTGTTTTCATAAAAAGTTTTTATTAAATCTATAACTTATAATCTCCAGGAATCTGCAAAATTATCATTCCACAAGCATTATATCCTTATATATAGATTTTATCCCGCCGATGTTATGCAGGTTTTCGTGTTTGTTTTCTCAGGTTTAACAGGTTATTTTGGACAAGGAAATGTTTTTGGATCAAGCTTTTGGCAATGCATTAGTCATGAAGCTTTTACATTCTCTTTGGAAGAAGATCTAACCGTGTTACTTCATTATCCACCGAACGAATCAGGGAGTATTTGATTTCATTCTTTTACCTTTATGCTTTTACATCTTGTTATTTGAACATTGGGGACAATGTTCATCTTAAGTGTAAGGGGGGGGGGGTAAAAGTACGATTAGAGAATGCTATTACGCTTGATTTTTGTTTGTTTAATAGTAGATGTGTAATAAAACTGAGATAAATACCTGTTAGGGCAATTTTAGTGCCAAATTTAAATTTTTTTACAACATATAGGAGTGAAACTTTGATCTTAATGAGCGTCTCACGGATAGGAGTTATATGACTAGCACAAAAAACCGTACCACTAAAAATTTTTCCACCCCCAAATATGTGAGGTTCGCCCCTAGAATTGGTAGGAAAAGCATTTATGCTATGATGTGTGTACCGGTAGCACTTAGATTCTAGAACTTGCGTTAGGACCATTCCAAGGCCACAAGTGAGACTACATTCGTGTAGTTAGATTTACTACATGATAAGAGGCATTAGGATTAACCCATTGTTTTACACCTGTGTTTTTGTTATAATTACTTTGGCTACATTGGTCAAGTAATTCTCCCACACCCTTTGCGTTGTACTCATTTTTAGTACACGATACCCCTAGTACACCCCTCAGAGCCTATCTTTTCGTTTCGACCTTTAAGCATTTTACTTAAAGGAAGAATTTGTTACACCCCACTTAAATATACACCCAAATCGCCTTAGCCTACCTTGTATGCACTCATTTTTAGTGCATTATTGTTACAACATTTGTTTAAAACCCAAGTTAATTATCTAGTTGATTACATGGTTGCTAAGTCGAGTCATATCCTTGTACATATTGTTTTGGGACGATTGGGACTCATGGGTAAAGTACTAGTGTAATGGAGTAATGGGGAAGAACATCATTTATTACCCCCATATGTGCTAAATGTTTTAAAAGTACTCCAAGTTTTTCAATTATCTTAATTCGAGTCATTAGATTAGTATTTGTAAAGTTATGTAAAAGTTCAAGTGTAAGGGGGATGCAATGCCCCTATAATGTATTATTTTGGATGGTAGGGCAAAAGTGTATGCAAAAAAAAAAAAAAAAAAAAAAAAAAAAAAAAAATCGAAAAATCAAGAAAAACACAAAAAAAATGAGAAAAAGAAAAATAGAAAAAAACATACGGACTACCATCCCGTTTCATTTTATGTTTGTTTTATGTTTTTGTTTTTGTTTTTGTTATTTCATTTCTAGCTTAAGATCGAGTCTAGTCTTGGCTTAGCAACATTGTATAGTACATGTAATTGATCAAGATCTTTAACTCGCCACCAGTAAAATATCCCTTATCCAACCAAACCGTGTTTTCATTTTCCCTACACCTAACGTTATAACCCATTTAAAAGCCCTCTTTGATAGTTTATCTTTGGTGCTTACGCCTAGTGGAGGAGGTTTTCGATCCTTTCCCAAGCCTATGGTAATCTATTTGCTATGACAGGTAGTGAGAGATATTATCCGTTTTCATTTATGAGATTTATTTTGATGACACTTGAGAGATGTGAGTATCTAAACACTACTTGTGAGGTGCTAGTTTGTAATCTCCGTGCTAATTATGATTGAAGTGGAACGAATATTTGTTGTAATTACTTTTATGTTTGCATTAAATGACCCCTAACTTGTATTTTGATTAGAATAAAAGCGCATTTGCTTGAGGACAAGCAAATCTCAAGTGTAAGGGTATTTGATGAAGCGAAAAGTGTACCGCTTTTAAGGGGTCATTTAAGCCCTAAATCGTATTTATTTGATCAAATATCGCCCTAAATCGTTCCTTTTGTCATTTTAGGTACTTTTGAGGAGAAATTTGGAAAAGGAGGCATTTTGGACGTTTTTGGAGCATAAAAGTGAAGAAAACGGCAAAGTCTCAAAAATCGGCTGAAAGTTACCTTTGACGGCGTCACATTTTACTCTGGACGGCGTCATGCCTTGGCAAGAAAAGGTGGACGTGAAATTTACTCATGATAAGCCAGTGAAAATTGCATGTAAATTCTGACGGCGTCACGCTTTAACTTGATCAAGGGCGTCACGGCTTAAATCAAAAGGGGACGGCGTCACGTTCAAGGTTCGACGGCGTCAAGCCTTGATAAGCCAGAATGGATTTTGGAAGAGCTAAAGAGGGACGGCGTCAAGAAGGTCATCCGGGAACCCTAGAAGCGGCGAGGTGACGGCATCACACTCCATAAGGTGACGCCGTCAGATCCAAAAATCTATATATAGTTTTCTAATTTTTTGTCATTAGAGAGAGCTTAGTGTGTGGAATTTTGGGAGAAAACCCTAAGACGATTTTAGCTTCTTTTTCAAGGCTTTTTGCCTTGAGATCTTCCATGTTACATTGAAGATAAGTTATCAATTAATCATTCAATATGTCTATGTGTTGTTTGATTTTATCTTATTCTTGTCTTTTGATTAACATGTTAGGCTAAATTTATCTTGTGTTTGCTTAGATCTAATGAAACCTAGCTATTGATTATTGGTTATTAGTGTGTTATTAGTTGTATTGGATGATTGTTTATCTATGTTAGGCTTAAGAAAACTGGCTAACTTCCTATTCGGTAACTTGCTTGAACGTCTTAAGAAACATGAACCAAATGCGTACTAAAGGTTTTTATGGTTGTATTTAATGCACAAGCGAATTCTAGTGATCCCATGTTAGGAGCTTCCTAGCCGGCTCGACATAGGAGTGAAGTAGGAGCTTGTAGAGTTGGGGAAGTAAGTACGCCATCCCACGAATGGTATTAAGGAATACACCCGTCATCCACGCGACTAATACACACTAATTAACCGGTAAAAGATAGTTAGGGAGTAAGGAAATCTAAGTAAACACATTTCTCTACACATAAGTTTCTCACAACATTTTATTTTCAGTTATTTATTTTATTTGCATTTGTAGTTATTTGGGTTAGTTGACTAGCAACTAATTCCGCCCACTCTTTCAAAACCGAGATTTTACTTGCTTTCATAAAAAAATATAAAAACATAAAAAGAATCTTCCTCAACCCTTAGACCTATTAGAGTAGTCTTTCATACCTAACGAACACTATTCCCTGTGGAGAACGATCAATCCCCCGTACTTACCACTACACTATACTACATCGGTCAGGTACACTGCCTGGTGGGGTTGTAAGCCTCTTGAGATCCCTCGAGAGGTAAAACCTGTTGTAAGGTTACAAAACCACGCATCAGTGATGTAACATAATCCTTTAGCCAGCTTGGTTGCACTGGAACTCTAGTAGACCTTCTAGCAGTTGCAGGCTGTGAAGTAGTGTTTGGGACAAAAGCTGGTTCAAAAAATGGTTCAGTAACTGACTCAGGCACAGGTTCAGTTACTTCTGGCACAGGTGAGGTAGGCAATGGAATAGTAGTAGAGGCTGTAGGCTCACTTTCTTGAGACAAAGGCTGAGTTGTGGATACAAAATTCTAATAGCATATTGGAGAAGAAACAGGAGCAGGTATCGGTTGCAGAATTTGAGACATACTAATTTGTGAATAAGGAAAAATATGTTCATAGAACACCACATCTCTGGTCACAAATCTAGTATGAGTTAGCAAGTTGAGCAGTTTATAACCTTTTTGATGCTGAGGATATCCTAAAAACAAACATGGAATACCTCTTGCCTCAAACTTATCAGCTGTTCTTGAGGGATTACTTGCTACAACCAAACACCCAAACACCCTCAAATAATCATACACAGGTTTAGTATCCAACGAAACCTCAAAAGGAGTTTTAAACTTCAAGACTGCTGTTGGGAACCTATTAATGAGGTAGGTAGCAGTAATACAGTCACCCCAATAGCACACAGGTAAATGAGCATGCAGTCTTAATGCTCTAGCTATTTCTAGGATATTTCTATGCTTTCTTTCCACTCTCCCATTCTGTTGAGGTCTATCAACACATGAAGTTTGATGTTCAATGCCTAATGAATCCATAAAAGGGCCAAGTGATCCTTTAAGAAACTCCAAGGCATTGTCTGTTCTTATAACCTTGATCTCCTTCCCAAATTGAGTTTTGAAAAAGGTTATAAAGGACTTGGAAACAGCAAAAGCATATGATTTCTTAACTAACAAATAAGTCCAAACAGCCCTGCTGTAATCATCTACTATAGTCAAAAAGTACTTATGATGACCTATAGTAGATACCTTATATGGACCCCAAATATCAATGTGAATTAGCTGAAAAGGAACTGTAGCATGAGATTCACTAGCAGAATAGGGCAACTTAGCAAATTTGGCCATAGGATAGGTCAAACAGGACTCACTTGTAGCATGTAAAAGACAACCAGACATAGAAGGGATATGCTTAAGTATTTTGTTAGAAACATGACCTAGCCTATGATGCCATAGACTGTATTTATTATTGAAAACACTGAAAGCAAAGTTTGTTGGAACAGAACAGTTAGAAAAGAAAGAATAAAGGCTACAATCTTCAAGTGCAGACACAACCATAGAGGAGAGCTTAACATGTATCTGATCCAGGGGAAGGTTGAGCAAATGATACCTTCCTGGTTTTGACATCCTGGATAACACAGAACTATTCATAAAAGGTGACAAAGCATTGAGAGTCTTTTGTCAGTTTTGAGACTGACAAGAGCCTCAATTTGAAAGAAGGGACTATTAGGACATTTTTAAGTTCAATGTTGTTTTGTAAGACTGCATTTCCAACTTTTGAGATGACAAAAGTGTGACCATTTGGTAAATTGATTAGTTGTTTGGTTTTAAGCACCTGAACAGCTTCCAAATCATCACTATCTGGTGACATGTGATCACTAGCACTAGTATCTATAATCCACCCTTCAAGAACCCCATTGTGGAGATCGTTATGCTCGAGGTTTGTTAGACCTCATCTAGGAATTAACACAATAATAATGAATAACAATATTGTACGCAGCGGAATAATCAAACGGATCATTATTATTAAACAAGGTCATCAAGCTTACAAACCCTAGGTGTCCATTAGAGGACTTGACGCCTAGAACACACACACACACCCCTTTAGTGACTACATTGTGGAAGACCTGTGTATAAAAACCTACGTCCTATCCTCATTATATAATAGAGGATTAGGGTTACAAAGACTCTAAATATGACAATATTAGTCCTTTAACTTTGTCTTCATAAGTTTCCTCCATCTTTCATATTTTGTTAATATCAACTCAAAGTTTAATTCCTAACAATCTTCCCCTAGTTGATATGGCAAAACCATGTATGAAAGATGTCGTCTTCCCCTTAAGCCATGCATACCATCAAGGATCTTCAAGCTGCAATCTTCAATAACTTCTTTCCCTTTTTGTCATACTCAAATAGGAAAAGAAAAAGAAACATGCAACTTTGATCTTCATAATCACCAACCAGTACCATACTTCCAATCGAGTCTTCTAATGTCTTGAATTACCCACAATTAAGAACACCAAAATGCTTACTTATTAAATGAACTCAAGACATAAAAATCCCAAATCTTCAGTAAGACTACCAACGAATAATAATGAAAACCTTCACCTCGATGTAGCACATAAATGGTTAAATATTAAAGCTTCCCCTGAAACCCATATGGTAACCATTTGAAAGAACTTGTCGAATAACTAACCACCATAGAAACAAATACCATGTAGTACCAGCCATGAAGATCACCAAATAGCTTTTGAAAAATGACTACAATAATATTTGAAACCAAGCAGTAGTAGAATGAAAAATAGTTCTTTATCCAAACCAAAACCTTCTCTGTGTGTGTTGTCCCCTGTATGTGTGTGTTATGGAACCAATGTGTTCCAAATCTCGTATCTCTTCCCCTCACTTTTGTATCTCATGCCCATAAACATCAACGAGCATCTGTAGCACATTAAACGAGCAGTACCACATAACTTCCAAGCAGCAGTACAAACAAATTATGCCAACAGTACAAAGTGAGAACCAAGCAGTACGAACATGTGTCGAAAGCAGTACTAACTCCGAAGACCAAGCAGTACAAACTACTACGTATGAACCAATGAGCAGTACTAATTTTTAAAGTGAACAGTAAAAACTGTTAGACCAATAACCATCAGATTTATCACCAATATCTGCTCCAACCTGCTACTAACAAACTTTGACCATACGACAAATCGAATTATAGTTCCACTGAACCAATTTGTTCTTAGTAAATCAGTACACCACAAGCAATTTATCTCTGCTCGTAGTCAAAAGCACAAATGATAAAGCATAATATAATATCCCACTGATCCCTCTTATTATATTCGATCAATCTTATATTCTACCAATTCATTAAATCACAATAAACGAATTCACAGCCCCATTAATTGAACCTTTCATTGAGAAAGCGATAGATTAAATGAATCAACATTATCAGCAGGAAATAATAATCATGTGCTTTTGTCGCCATATAGAAAATCAAACAGTATGCTCAAATCTTGACCACCGACCAATTAAATAACCAAAAACACAAATAGTACGAGGTAACACATTTAATGAATCAGCAATAGATAATTGAATATGTGTAGGGCTCCACCATTCTTGTATTCTGTTGCCGCATCAAAAATCGATACTTCAAAGAAAATAAATGCATAGATACCTTTTAACAGCCGGTTCGTACCTTCTTCAAGACTGCTTCTTTTCGACACCAATGAAAACCTTGTAACATCCTAGATATCAAGAGCAACCTGTCTCTGATACCACTTGTGGAGATCATTATGCTCGAGGTTTGTTAGACCTCATCTAGGAATTAACACAATAATAATGAATAACAATATTGTACGCAGCGGAATAATCAAACGGATCATTATTATTAAACAAGGTCATCAAGCTTACAAACCCTGGGTGTCCATTAAAGGACTTGACGCCTAGAACACACACACACCCCTTTAATGACTACATTGTGGAAGACCTGTGTATAAAAACCTACGTCCTATCCTCTTTATATAATAGAGGATTAGGGTTACAAAGACTCTAAATATGACAATATTAGTCCTTTAACTTTGTCTTCATAAGTATCCTCCATCTTTCATATTTTGTCAATATCAACTCAAAGTTTAATTCCTAACACCCATTCACACAAGAAAAATAATAAATTGTACCTTTTCCAAATGGGTGTTCCATTTGAGCATTAGCCTCATCATTGGCCAGATTAAAATGAGGAATACTCTTCATAAGTTGCTCAAATTGCATTGAAGTAAAAACCACATGTCCACCATTCTCAACTAATGCTGCAGTCTTCCTCACATTTCCCTGTCCAGCTTTCTGTGGTGCTTTGCCCTTCTGTGACTGCTTGTACTTGTAATGCCATGTAGGGTATCCAACCTTCTCCCAACATTTATCTGGTGGATGCCATTTGTAGCCACATATAGTACATTTCTCTTTGACTTCTCCTTTGCTATAGAGAGCAGTTGACTCAACATTTAACTGTCCTGATCCAAACACCCCCCTTTGAGACTCTTCTTGTTGAAGCAAGGTACATGCAGTCTCAACACTTGGCAAAGGAGAACTTAACAACAACTGACTTCTTTGAAAAGAAAAGTGATCATCTAAACCATTCAAGAACTGAAACAATCTCTGCTCTTCCTTTTGAGTATTCAATGCGTTCAAGAAAACCAAAATTTCATGAGTAATATTCACTATTCTTGGCAACTCATTCATGGAGTTCAATTCTTCCCAAATACATTTCATGCTTGTATAATATTCACTCACAGATCTTCCTGATTGCATATTCTCATAAGTATCTCTATTCAACTTGTACTTATGTGATCCATTACTAAGAGCAAATCTTGTTTCCAATTGAATCCAAATTGAATTGAGCAGTCCTGATAAAAATAATAGACATTGCAATTGATTCAGACACAGAATTTGTGGAAAACTAGAAGAGGGATTGAATAGTTTTTACCATTTTTAAAATTAATTCGCTTTGAATACTTGACGCGATTTCAACTTAATGTAAACAATTAAACAATATAAATAAAGAAAGTAAGGAAAGAAACAATCAAACCATAACACGGATGTTTATAGTGGTTCGGTCTACAAGGACTCTCTTCCTTGCCCTACTCCACTCCTCAAGCATCTAACTCGAGAGTTTTTCTTCACTAAAATACAAGCTCCCTTCTCGGCGGAGAAAACCTTTATACACGTCGCTTACACTTTATCTGGTACAAAGCTAAGTACCGAGTTCTAGTTCGAGGTAGAACCAACCTAACGTCGCTTACACTCTTTCCGGTACTAAGCTAGATACCGAGTTCTTTTACAAGGGTACAACCACTCCCGACACTCAATGTGTTTTGAGGACTAAAACACTAACCGATCACTGCTGAATATTTGGTATAACAATGATGTGTGATAAACTACAAATTCACACAGTATCTAAACTAACAAGTCTTGCAACAATATGTTGAAGCTTGTGATGCTTGATCTCTTTGCTACAAAAGAAAGATCACTACAAATGAAATGAATGAATGAATGGGTTAGTAATGTATGAAAGAATTTATAATGTAGTTTATGCTATGTGAGTGATGAGTGAACATGAATGAGCAGCTTGCTATTTATTGGAAAACTGATCAAATAGTTCACGGATATGGCGGAACCAATTTAAGGGTTCCGTCCGTTATGCTCTTTGGTTCCGCCAGAGCCTGACAGCATCTCTTTCAAAATCTTGCCAAGATATTACCAAATCCAATTCTTTGCTTGAAGATCTTTCTATGATATTTTCTAAATCTTCACGATATCCTAAAGATATCCAAATGATGTATGCAATGATGTCATATACTTATTTCTATTTTAAGAATAAAAATGTAAACATGTAAATGTATATATGTATGTCCTATGTATATCCTAGTGATGAATGTAGCATGTTATGATGAGTTTTAAAAGCTTATTACTATAAATGTAAAAGTCTTTAACTTATATTTATGCTTTGCTAAAGATAAACTTTATAATTGTCATTAACAAAATATAGCAAAGATCGTAAAATATAAATAACGTTTTTAGGACGATATTTGTATTAACAATCTCCCCCTTTTTGTTGATGGCAAAACATAAAGTTTATTTTTAAGCAATGGAATAAGTAAAGTGTAAGTCTTTTAAAAATATAGATTAAACTAGTTTTATGCAAGTTTTGAAATCAATTTTGGCATAAAACATGTATGAAATGTATGATGTATGAGTTTAATCTAATCTCCCCCTTTTTGTTGAAACAAAAAGAAGAAATGCATAGCGGAATGTGGTGAATGACTCTTGGTGATTACTCCCCCTAATTTGGAGTACCAAGTATGATGATTCATGGATTTTGAGAACTTAATAGCTCCCCCTTGGATAATACTTCCTCTAATTGGAGTGCCAAGTTTATGATGCATGAATGAACCTACAAAAACAATAGTTAGTATATGATATGCTCCCCTTTGATCAATACTCCCTTTTGCTAGGGTGCCAACGTATATGATGCAAGGATTATGAATGCTACAAAACAAAGATTAGTACATGATATGCTCCCTCTTGATCAATACTCCCCGTTGCTAGGGTACCAACGTATATGATCCAAGGATGAGAAATGCTACGAAACAAAGGTTAGTTGTATATGATTCAAGCCAACCAAGTAATATGATGCATGAGTAAAGGTTCAACCAAGAATAGTAGTTCAACCCGTTTGACTAAAAAAAGTCAACTATGTATAATTGTTCAAACCAAGCACAAAGTTCAAACGAAGTCAATATTTCAAACCAACCATATAATGATGCAAATGTTAGTAGTTCAATCCAACCAAGATAATGCAAATTAAGTGATCACACACAAGCATTAACACAACATCCTTCCATTGAACATAATTTGTGACCAAAGTCACAAATTAAGGTGTTACAAAATAAAAAGAAAATAATCCTAAAAATTAAAAAGGAAGAGTCCTAAAAAGTCCTATAAAGGAAAACAAAGGAGAAACTTCTAGCATCTATTGCGTAGGATGTGAAAGAGCATTTAGGTGCTCTAGGATGTGGTTCAAAATGAACCGCATTTCATTTTGTAACTCGTGAACCAAGATGTTGGTCCATTGAGTTAAGTGGGCGGTCCTCTCACACATGGAACATCCATGTCTAGGGAAGTTTGGAGGAAGGTTTGGTTCATTAGTTGGTGGTGGTGGTTGTGGTTGGTTGTTTGATGGTGGAGGTGGTGGAATGTAGGTTGGAGACATGATGGAAGCTAGTAGAGTGGATTGTAAATCCATGGCTTCATCTAGGTGGGAATCCACCATGTTGGAGAAGGCGTAGAGGCGGTTGAGTTCCTCATTGATCTTGCCTTGGGAGTGAGGTTGGTTTATCCACATTCCCTCATCAATGGCTTGGAGGGTGGATGTTGGTGAAAAAGGTTGAGGTTGCGGTTGTGGTGGTGCTTGATCACAGTAAAGAGGACCGTGAATATCCCGATATATGGGATGGAAGAGAAGTGGTTCTTAGGCCTCAAAAGGAAATAGTGGTGGATTTGTGGACCTAGGAGGAAGGTCTTCAAGAGTTTCCAAGTAAGGGTGTCGTGATGTTGGTGGAGTAGCAAATAACTCCATGGGTTGATGTTTAGGTGAATGAGGAGGTGATGGTGATCTTGTTGGTTGAGATGGAGCGGGTTGTAAAACCCAAAATTTAACACAATCTGAAATGACCAAAATACGCTATAAATTATAATTTGAGTTATATAACGTGTTATGACTCGAGACCACATTCGAATATGTAGGATACGAAATAATATTTGAACCATGAACGCGAATAATGTGAAACTATAAAGTGCGAAGTCTTAAACCTAAGCTACAAATAAAATTGACTTAACCTATGATCTAAACTATTATGAAGTCGACACAACTTATATTTTACGAAGTAATGTTACACGATAAATAAGTCTTATAAAGGTCCCATATCATTTTAAGTTTGTACATAATATATGAAATTTAATGATAGGATCAAATTTTTGGAAAGTTGAAGAAATAATCACAAGTTCTCCATAAATCTCGGCCAAATCCCATCTTCAAATCACCCCATAATTTCGGCTCTATCTCACATCCATAATACTGAATAATATTGACCCTAAACAATAATAACACGGTATCTCATCTCCCTCTTCATTCGAACCTTTTCAAAACCCTAGAAAAAAAATGTATTTGGCGGCAGCCCCATGTTCACCCCAAAGAAGCATGCTGGGTATGAAGGAAACAAGGAAGAAAGAAGGTGCGAAGGAGATCCAGCAAATGAGGACTGTTCGTGGTGGTTCTTAGGATAGTGATCGTGGTGTCTCATCCTTGGAGTGATCGAAGTATGGTGGCATCTGGTCGCGAAGGTAGCAGTGGTGATAGTGTGTTATGTGATGCGTATGGTTGTGCTCTTGTTGGTTCTCTTTTGATCCGTTTTGATTTCGTTCGAGGTATACAACTCGTCTTTGTGTTTATACTATACTGATCTAATAAAAAAGAAGAAGCGTATGTGACTTTGAAACTTAACACTAAATCTTATCTTTTAGTTTAAAATAAGAATACGTAACGGAAGATTTGAGTCGCATGAACTGATAAAGCTTATAAACTCATTTGTATACGTAAAACTGTTATGTCACTTTGATTTTACTAATGGATATGAATCACACAAAAACAATGAATCTATTATATATAGGTGTCGACTCATCCTGTTAGAGCTTTCGAATCGGTCGCGAACTACACCTTTAATCTGATTAGTAGAGCATGCAAAAAATATATGTAATACGTTTAAATGACCTGGTTATGGAACATAACTAATATAGCATGGGATTTGCATGTTTATTAGCGTGAAAAGGGCTGATCATGAGTAATTTGATTGAAGTCTTGGCTTAAAAAATTGTGAGGTGTGAGTAAATTGTACGAGTGGCCATTAAGGCAATAATATAGGTAGCTTATGTTATCCTAAAACTATAACGAAGAGGAAAACACATGATTATTAATGTGAAGAAAGATTATGCATATGTTTTGGATTGCAATACGAGAAGGGAATAGTTGAGTCTCTCATAAAATCGATGTTAAAAGGGATGTGCTGAAATAGATTTTGGGCCTTGAATTCTACATAAAACGATATCGAGAGTGTGAATATGTGTATGTTTAACGAGAAGGATATGTGTGAATGAGTGTGTTTGGTTTCACGCTTAATCAATCCGTAACGAGTCTAAGTATTTATTAAAAACGGCTAAAACCCTAAGTGTGTATTAATTAACACTACATTGGTCATTAAAGATATTAATTATAATTTAAACCCTAAACTAAAATAATTGTCATTATTAACCTTTAACTTTACTTTTTAGAAATAATAAACCTAAATATGGAAAGCATACTAAAATAAGTAATTTGATTTAAAATAAGTCATTAATCAGACAATCATAAATTCGTGTAGATTCGTTGAAGATGGAGTTTACTTCCGATCTTTTCATTTCTGGTTGTGTTTTCACTTGCGGTCTAAGGTACAGATATTCTACCCTTTTTCAGTAAGGGTGTTTTCCCTCTCATGACTCATTTATCTTGATTCGTTTTAAGATTCCCTAAGCCATTGCTATGTTTCCCCTACACTTTGGTTCGTTTGTTTGATTCATTTAGACTTTGATGTTCGATATGACCCTTTTTGCTTTGGGCCTCTATAATGATCCATCTGATATTCGTTCGTTACCTTGTGATGTTAGTATTCGAATCACATTCGATTTTGGTAACTAGATGTGAAAACCTTTGTAAATATATCATGGAAATGTTTTGAGGAAAACTATTTTTTTTAAATGATGTTTATGAATGATGCAATACCACGTTTATATGGAATTTTACTAAACTTTTACGAAAATTACTTTTAAAGACTACTTTTGTGAAAACCGTTATTAAAGATCATTTTTATGAAAAATCAATTGATAAAGATTTCTCTAAATGAACCATTTGATTATGAACCTTTGATCCGTTCATTTTGACTCATTTGACTTGATATTGGATATGACCCCTTTTGCCATGAACATCTGATATTTGGACTTTGATTATGATTCGATGACTTAGACTATTTGAACCTTTGCTGTGATTTGGACCTTTGACCTTTGACCCTTCAGTTTGATACCCGAGCCAAGTTCGTTTCCTAGCCATGAAGGTAACATGGCCGTGTCATTGATGCACCAATGGCATGACTCCAGTGTGGTCGAGTGATGTTTTCCACACCGTCCCCATTTGCTACTACATGCGCGCTTTATTATTTATTATGGCCAATATTATTGTTCGGGGGGCGTATGGATGCATCCTAGGTTCGTGTTCGTATTAGTGGATTTAACATGATTTGATATTATATTATTGTTCGGTGACTGATGCATGGGTGCAATCCACGTCTTTCACAAGTTAGGGAGTTAGCTACTCCATTTGAAGAATGAGGACACCCCTCATATTATTTGATTATCTGAGAGGTCTCCCCTCTATATGATTATGAAGACATGGTTACTATATTTGATTTGTGTTCGGGCTCGTGGTGGATTACTAACCTACCCTCTTTCTTTCTTACTTTGTACTCTTTGACTATACCTTTGTAAACCCAATGCACCAAACTATACATGTTCGTTTTCTTTTGCTTTCGTTTTCGTTTATATATATGTTCACTGGGCTTTTTAAGCTCAGCCGCATTTCTTTCCCTGCGACAGGTTTTTAGTTGGAAGCTGGGTATGAGTGAAGAGACTTTTGGACTTAGAAGACTTTGATAGTTATTCTGAAGTAGAGACTATTAGAAGGATTTGCATTTGCAGACTTAGTAGTTAGCTTTTGTTTCCTTTGTAGCCTTGTATATTCAGTTTTTCATTTGTAACCTTTGAGAACCCTTGTATTACTGTTGATGTATGTTTTGTTTTGATCTGATATGAAACCATTATTATGACATCTTTACCCTTATCGGGTTGGGGTGTTACAATTATGGTATCTGAGAGACAGGCTGTGACTTGTAATACCTTTACCCTTGACCTGTGAAGTTTGGACCATTACGTTTCCACTGTAGGCGCTCATAAGACAACCTTTGAGAATTTGCTTTAGGATCTCCCCATAGGAACATAAGTTGCACCGGTGAGGAATGGGTAGACTAGGACATCTATGTAAGTAGCATTGCTTCCGCATCACTCTGATTCGTGCCTCTGCCTTTAGATATGCCTTGTAAGAACATTTGTTTCAGAAGCTAGAAAGTTTTGCAACCTAAGTTTAGTAACCAAGTAAGTTTGGAATTCCTCGAAAACTACATGGATACCTTGCACCATTTAAGTTTCACTTCCTGATTTTGATCTCCACTTCCAATCTGTTTGATAAACAGTTTGATACCTTTCTGACCATCCCGAAGGTCATTTAACCCTTATGTGTTTGACACATTCTATGAATTCATTACTTATGCTAGACATAAATGTATCATCTGATACTACTCAGTCCTGCAAAATCCATCACTACTCCTATGAGAACTCTGGCGATTATTAACTATGGATATAGGAAGTTTTACTTCCCGCCCTTTGAATGATGAACCTTGTCTGCCAACCAGTTCCTTTGGAAGGATATGATGTAAATACTATCTCAGTACATATTTGTTAACTGAGCAAGATGATACTGATAACTGATATTCCATACATCTCACTTTTGACAGTTATATGATGTTCGTATTACCGATAATTCACACCCTACCTGCCACTTATGCTAAAAGCTAAACAAAATTCCAACACCTTGAACTGTTCGTTTATCTATCTCAACACAATGATGAACCGTGTACTTGACCTTGATATATGAACTACCCGTTTGGTTTAACGACCGTATTCGATCTACGAATCCACTTACTTTTGATATATTTGATTTTGAGGTCTTTTAGTTATGGATTGGTTGGCTCTTCATAAGGCAATCAAAGACTACCATATCTGATATAAGACTTTTAGCAATCTATTTTTCATCCTACTTTGTTATGATGGCTCTCTACCACTTAAATCTCTTAAGATTAATGCTGCTATGGAAACATTTACTTCGATCTCATTTGACTATCAAATTTCTTCTGACACCTATTAGTATCCACCCTTGGGAAGCTCTGGCTTTGGAAGTATTTTGTTGTACGAAAATTTTCCGATGTTCTCTGATGAACCTCTTGGGATTCCCTCCTACTTGGGAAGTAGAGTTAGCATTGAACTGATCTCAGTTGACGAGACCCTGATGCCATAGAAGTTGAGAGATTGAAGGAACTGATGGAATATGATTTTGTGCACTTCAGTGTTTCTATTTGGATGCTCATGTTGGTTTATGAAGAAGAAAGGGGGAAGTATGCCGCGGCGTATCGACTATCGTAAATTTAACCGTATCATTATCCGTAACCATTATCCATTTCTGCGTATCAATGATTGATTTGGCCTACCTTTGAAAACTCTGTATCAGACGGCCTCATTTAAGTTTGAAGGACAGAAGAGGCAACCACAAGAACTTCTAAGAAGGGAGATGACTAACTGAGAGTAACCTCCGTGAAGAATTTCAGTTTTATTCGTGAAGAGGAAGATAGGTGATGTGAAGTGAATATGAAGTTTTCCCTGAGACGATTCATGAAGCTGTTTTCATACTCGTTGTGATCATTATGAGTTTTAAATGATGCCAGTTGTATTGGCTAATAGAATCATGTTTTTCGCGAGTAGTTGGACAATTTTCATAGTATGACAGTGTGTTTGTGCTCAGAGACGAACGAGGAACACGTAGATCATCTTCGTATTAAGTAGAATGACCCTTTGTTCTGGAAGAGTAGATTTGATTGGCGTTCAGAGACTGTAGCAGACAACACTACCAGGTATCCGGTGATGACAGCGGTTTGAGTTGGCGAATTTTGAACTATGCTAGAAGACCTGTTAAAGACACGCAGTCTTGCTTCTCTATTCATTTTAGTTGTACTAAGATGAATTGAGAGCAGAAGCAGACTCTCGAATGGAAGAATGCACGATGATCATGTCAGAGATTCACGTTACCACACCACAGTGTCCAGAAGAGGTGCCGAAGGCTTGAGGGACCAGACTCAAGTTTATAATTTCTTTCCACCCTATAATCATATGGGCAGACGTAGACAGACTACTTGGAATTGAAAGAGACTTGAAATCATGTATTTGAATGGATGAATTTTGAAGCGAACATTTGTGTTTGGGAGAGTTGATTCTGTGAAGGATGAAGCCATTGATGACGTAATTCACTTCCTCTCAACCTACTTAAGTTTCCGTTACCTAATGATAAGATTCTTCAAATGAGATATGTTCCCTATTAGAAATTCCGTTCTGTGTTCGTTATGCGTTTGTTGGATGATGGTTTTGTTATGAGAACTATGATGAATTGTGGAAGACCTGACGCTTTTGACGACGAACTTCATCTGATGCTTACAAATTCCGTTACGCTAGTTGTACGTTCTGTTTCCCCAAATGTGAATTCGTAATGATGATCGATTCGGACCAACCCTAGGAGGTAGAAGGACTGATAGGTGGTTAAGATAAGTTGTTATGTTCACAACTTGAGATAAAGTATGACCATCATGGGGGCATATTTATATGATGCTAGTATTATGACGCCTGATCAACGTGATAATACTTACATCATATAACGTGCACTTATTGTGATCATAGGATGTTTCGAGAAGTGCCTTAGAAGCCTTAGAATTTCTGATAGCTGTTTGAGATTATCTGCGTTAGTAAGACTTTAGGTTAATTCTACCTATACGTTTAATCTGCCTTCACTGTTATGCGATTTGGTACGTTTGGGATACTTGACATGCGTTTCTTGACCTCTGCGCTTCTGATAAGAATCTTAGGTTCTGTTGTAGAGCTTTCTACCGTTTGGGGTTATCTAACCATATGTTTTCTGCCAGTATGGATTCGATCCGTTCCTTGAAGGAGTACACCTATGTTATGCTATATGTACGATTCACACTCGTTGATCTGTTCAATTATGATCTGCTATGAGTTAAGATACGAGGTTTTGGATTCTGAGGAAACCAAGATTCTGTCCGTCTATGAGAATACATTTGAAGGGTTATAGTGAAGACGAGACTATTCGAAAATCTGAAGAGTTAAGCATATTTCTCACCCTCATATTTCTGCGATTTGGTACGTTCTCATCCGGTTTGTCTAATCAAATTCTATGGACGGCATATCCGTCAAATCCTACGTATTTCCTGTATCTCCCCGAGAGAATACGATTATCATCTATTACGTTGGTACATTATTTTTTGACCTGGATTCAGTATGGTATGTCCTTTCTGAAGAAACCGAAGCTATTTTCGATCATCAAGATAGAGTCATGAAAAGAAATGCCATTCGCTATGTTATGCTATATGTACGATTCACACTCGTTGATCTGTTCAATTATGATCTGCTATGAGTTAAGATACGAGGTTTTGGATTCTGAGGAAACCAAGATTCTGTCCGTCTATGAGAATACATTTGAAGGGTTATAGTGAAGACGAGACTATTCGAAAATCTGAAGAGTTAAGCATATTTCTCACCCTCATATTTCTGCGATTTGGTACGTTCTCATCCGGTTTGTCTAATCAAATTCTATGGACGGCATATCCGTCAAATCCTACGTATTTCCTGTATCTCCCCCGAGAGAATACGATTATCATCTATTACGTTGGTACATTATTCTTTTGACCTGGATTCAGTATGGTATGTCCTTTCTGAAGAAACCGAAGCTATTTTCGATCATCAAGATAGAGTCATGAAAAACAAGCCATTCGCATTTCCGTTTCCGGTCCTTTGTGCTTCCGTTTCGTTTTACTTCAATTTTCGAGGACGAAAATTTTCTTTTAGAGGGGAAGAATTGTAATACCCAAAATTTAACACAATCTGAAATGAACAAAATACGCTATAAATTAAAATTTGAGTTATATAACGTGTTATGACTCGAGACCACATTCGAATATGTAGGATACAAAATAATATTTGAACCTTGAACGCGAATAATGTGAAACTATAAAGTGCGAAGTCTTAAACCTAAGCTACAAATAAAATTGACTTAACCTATGATCTAAACTATTATGAAGTCGACACAACTTATATTTTATGAAGTAATGTTACACGTTAAATAAGTCTTATAAAGGTCCCATATCATTTTAAGTTTGTACATAATATATGAAATTTAATGATAGGATCAAATTTTTGGAAAGTTGAAGAAATAATCACAAATTCTCCATAAATCTCGGCCAAATCCCATCTTCAAATCACCCCATAATTTTGGCTCTATCTCACATCCATAATACCGAATAATATTGACCCTAAACACTAATAACACGTTATCTCATCTCCCTCTTCATTCGAACCTTTTCAAAACCCTAGAAAAAAAAATGTATTTGGCGGCAGCCCCATGTTCACCCCAAAGAAGCACGCTGGGTATGAAGGAAACAAGGAAGAAAGAAGGTGCGAAGGAGATCTAGCAAATGAGGACTGTTCGTGGTGGTTCTTAGGATAGTGATCGTGGTGTCTCATCCTTGGAGTGATCGGAGTATGGTGGCATCTGGTCGCGAAGGTAGCAGTGGTGATAGTGTGTTATGTGATGCGTATGGTTGTGCTCTTGTTGGTTCTCTTTTGATCCGTTTTGATTTCGTTCGAGGTATACTACTCGTCTTTGTGTTTATACTATAATGATCTAATAAAAAAGAAGAAGCGTATGAGACTTTGAAACTTAACACTAAATCTTATCTTTTAGTTTAAAATAAGAATACGTAACGGAAGATTTGAGTCGCATGAACTGATAAAGCTTATAAACTCATTTGTATACGTAAAACTGTTATGTCACTTTGATTTTACTAATGGATATGAATCACACAAAAACAATGAATCTATTATATATAGGTGTCGACTCATCCTGTTAGAGCTTTCGAATCGGTCGCGAACTACACCTTTAATCTGATTAGTAGAGCATGCAAATAATATATGTAATACGTTTAAATGACCTGGTTATGGAACATAACTAATATAGCATGGGATTTGCAAGTTTATTGGCGTGAAAAGGGCGTGAAAAGGGCTGATCATGAGTAATTTGATTGAAGTCTTGGCTTGACAAATTGTGAGGTGTGAGTAAATTGTACGAGTGGCCATTAAGGCAATAATATAGGTAGCTTATGTTATCCTAAAACTATAACGAAGAGGAAAACACATGATTATTAATGTGAAGAAAGATTATGCATATGTTTTGGATTGCAATACGAGAAGGGAATAGTTGAGTCTCTCATAAAATCGATGTTAAAAGGGATGTGCTGAAATAGATTTTGGGCCTTGAATTCTACATAAAACGATATCGAGAGTGTGAATATGTGTATGTTTAACGAGAAGGATATGTGTGAATGAGTGTGTTTGGTTTCACGCTTAATCAATCTGTAACGAGTCTAAGTATTTATTAAAAACGGCTAAAACCCCAAGTGTGTATTAATTAACACTACTTTGGTCATTAAAGATATTAATTACAATTTAAACCCTAAACTAAAATAATTGTCATTATTAACCTTTAACTTTACTTTTTAGAAATAATAAACCTAAATATGGAAAGCCTACTAAAATAAGTAATCTGATTTAAAATAAGTCATTAATCAGACAATCATAAATTCGTGTAGATTCGTTGAAGATGGAGTTTACTTCCGATCTTTTCGTTTCTGGTTGTGTTTTCACTTGCGTTCTAAGGTACAGATATTCTACCCTTTTTCAGTAAGGGTGTTTTCCCTCTCATGACTCATTTATCTTGATTCGTTTTAAGATTCCCTAAGCCATTGCTATGTTTCCCCTACACTTTGGTTCGTTTGTTTGATTCATTTAGACTTTGATGTTCGATATGACCCTTTTTGCTTTGAGCCTCTATAATGATCCATCTGATATTCGTTCGTTACCTTGTGATGTTAGTATTCGAATCACATTCGATTTTGGTAACTAGATGTGAAAACCTTTGTAAATATATCATAGAAATGTTTTGAGGAAAACTATTTTTTTTAAATGATGTTTATGAATGATGCAATACCACGTTTATATGGAATTTTACTAAACTTTTACGAAAATTACTTTTAAAGACTACTTTTGTGAAAACCGTTATTAAAGATCATTTTTATGAAAAATCAATTGATAAAGATTTCTCTAAATGAACCATTTGATTATGAACCTTTGATCCGTTCATTTTGACTCATTTGACTTTGATATTGGATATGACCCCTTTTGCCATGAACATCTGATATTTGGACTTTGATTATGATTCGATGACTTAGACTATTTGAACCTTTGCTGTGATTTGGACCTTTGACCCTTCAGTTTGATACCCGAGCCAAGTTCATTTCCTAGCCATGAAAGTAACATGGTCGTGTCATTGATGCACCAATGGCATGACTCCAGTGTGGTTGAGTGATGTTCCACACCGTCCCCATTTGCTACTACATGCGCGCTTTATTATTTATTATGGCCAATATTATTGTTCGGGGGGCGTATGGATGCATCCTAGGTTCGTGTTCGTATTAGTGGATTTAACATGATTTGATATTATATTATTGTTCGGTGACTGATGCATGGGTGCAATCCACGTCTTTCACAAGTTCGGGAGTTAGCTACTCCATTTGAAGAATGAGGACACCCCTCATATTATTTGATTATCTGAGAGGTCTCCCCTCTATATGATTATGAAGACATGGTTACTATATTTGATTTGTGTTCGGGCTCGTGGTGGATTACTAACCTACCCTCTTTCTTTCTTACTTTGTACTCTTTGACTATACCTTTGTAAACCCAATGCACCAAACTATACATGTTCATTTTCTTTTGCTTTCGTTTTCGTTTATATATATATGTTCACTGGGCTTTTTAAGCTCAGCCGCATTTCTTTCCCTGCGGCAGGTTTTTAGTTGGAAGCTGGGTATGAGTGAAGAGACTTTTGGACTTAGAAGACTTGATAGTTATTCTGAAGTAGAGACTATTAGAAGGATTTGCATTTGCAGACTTAGTATTTAGCTTTTGTTTCCTTTGTAGCCTTGTATATTCAGTTTTTCATTTGTAACCTTTGAGAACCCTTGTATTACTGTTGATGAATGTTTTGTTTTGATCTGATATGAAACCATTATTATGACATCTTTACCCTTATCGGGTTGGGGTGTTACAGGTCTGGTAGCCACTGGAGTTATGGTTGGTGGTGGAGTGTTGATGATGATATTACGTGGTGTTGGAGTTGATAGAGTTAGGAAGTTTTCATTAGCAATGGGTGAGGAAATGTTCAATGGTGAAGATTCTTCTGATGAAGAATTGAGATTCACGAAACAACAAGGCCTGACACTCATTCGAGCCGTCCTTCTGTGTGGTCTGCTTGTGGATGATTGTTTGACTTAGGCATTGTTTGAGAGTAGAAGTGATGGTGATATATGCAGAAATTGCTATTATAAATGATGGTGAAGGTGTGAATTGTGATCATCCTAAAGTTTCTAATTTATAGGCAGTAAGGTTTATGGAAGGTTGTGTTTGGATGTGATGTTGATCCATAGAAAAATGTTGGTTCCTAATGATTTGGAAGAAGAAAATGAACTTGTCATATCACCAAAGTCAATCCCTAAAGATGGAGTTGAGTAAGTTTGAGAAGATATGCAGTAAATGCAAAGGGTGATTGGGAAATCTAATGATTTGATTGATCCACGGATTGCAAGGAACCAATTTGAGGGTTCCTTGCTTGTTACAGAAAGATAACTTGAGTGAAAATTTGAATTTTCAAATTTTGGTGGGAAATTGTGTTCCTATTGGTCTAATGTTGCTAATTAGATGATCCTAATGAGATGAAGTATCGGTAAAGGAGTCCTAATTCAAGAATCAATAATCTAATGCGCGGGATTAGACGAGAAACTTTTAAAAAATAGTTGTTGATCCGCGGAGCCAAATGATAACAAAGGCGGACCCCTGTTTTTGGTTTCGCGGAATCCGTGGGGCTTATTTTGGCGGAGCCAAAAATTTCAACAGGCGGAACCCGAATTTTGGTTTCGCCATATCCGCCGATCGAAATTTCTTTACAGAGGGCATTTCTAAGTACCCGAAACCCGTTGAAATCCCAAAAATTATCCTAAATCATATGTAATTAATTAGTTGTGGTTGTTTGAAAATAAAAACACATGTTCTAACACATGGTAACATAGAGATCAAACAGACGATTTTGAACTTACCATATATGGAAGTTAAGCCAAACAGTGGCTTAAACATGAAAAATTGATAACATCAAGTGTTATCGTCCTGCATTGTCAAGTTAGTTCACATAGATGTTTAACAACAAGATAATATCCTAAAAACATAACAATTCAACACATCATTGTTTCAAATTGTTTGTACCAAACACTCCCTATTTCCTCACTGCTTGTCGATTTTCTTGTTGAGCTTCATTATCCAACGCCCAATGTTCTTCATCATTCCTCTTGTTTGTTTGAATTCCTCAGATTGGTTCTCAATAGGTGGAAGTTGGCTCAAATATTCCGGAGGAGGAATCCTAGAATTAGGCAGTCCGTCATCCTCACTTACGGATGATGATGATGAGGAGGTTGGAGGATGAGCACGTTTTCCTTTTGACACCGCTACTCTATGGTCACTTAGGGGTACAAAAGTATGGGGAATGAGAGAATAGCCTGGGAGGAAACCTTTTAGCGTTAGGAGGAATAGGTGAAAAAGCTCTATAGAGACGGGTGAGAAGCATCCCGTAAGGCATGGCGGTGGTTCCTAACACCGGAATGTCGGCCATTCTCTTGGCGACATAGTAAGCTAAGTTGAAGGGTTGATGGGTGGACACACAATAGAGCATATAACAAAGACTAGCATTGAGATGATCCCTATTCCCTATGGTGCATAAAACGTTTTCCCGAAGAATTTCTTCTAACTTCTTGAATTGGGGCCTAAGCTCGTTTAGCTCCATGCCAAACGGGTCTCGATCTACTTGACGACCTTGTCGATTGGTCCTAGTGTGGGTGTTCCTAGGGACAAAGAGAAGATCACAGATAGTCTCTTTGGGAGTCAGTGGTGTGTCATATGGAGGCATATAATCAATGATCGAATCTAGGCTTAACAAAGACCACTTGTCGGTGTAAAGACAAGTACCTACACCCGGAATTCCTAAGATTTATGCGAATTGATTCAAAGGGATGTTAAATTGGTGTTGGTTGACCTTGAAATGGATGGAGATGAGTCCATAGTCATTGGAACTAAGAACGACACTAGCATAGAATTCTAGCACAAATCTAGGACAAATAGGTTCGTCTATGTCCAAAAGATAATCAAAGTTGATGGTGGCTAGTTGTTGTCGGATGTTGGTTCCTTCTAAAAAGGAGGGATCTATGGTCCTACCCTCGTGAACGTACCTCTTTTCTAAATCCTTAAAAATCTTAACTTGTTCGTTTGAGAGTCCTTTGGTTTTATGGTGTTTAGAGAGGTAGTTAAGGGTGTCTTTGTGGTCGTAGTATGTTGCGGAAGGCATGATGTTATCCTAGACACGAAAATTACATAGTTTAGTTAAAACTTACGAGAATACGTATATAAAGTTCTAGTGTGTGCCTATATGGGGACAATTTGGAGGTGTAGTTATCTCGACTCCTTTTAATGCATGAAAATTTTGTTTTGCAAATTTTGTAACAAAACGAGAAATAACCCAAACACTCCTAATTCAATGTAGCTTCGATTGAATGTACCCGAAAATACATATTAGTTATGTATTCTCTTTAGCATTCAAGAGACATTATGCAAATGATGTTTAAAACATAACGTTTTTATTTGTATGAACAATGTGCAAAAACCGTTTTTCCTAATCGTGAGAAGATTTTTGCAAGAATTTGACATGAGTTTTTTGATGAATTGTGATAATGCCTTATGAGATGCAATTCCTAACTATGGAAAACATGATTTGTTATGTAATTCAGTGAATATGCTTCATGATTTTACAAAAAATATGCATAAACCCCAAGTTTTGATTTTGTGCAAGAAATAGAAATCCTAGGCTCATATCAAGAATGTAGATATAGTTAGGATACTTACAGTATGGATTAAAGCACACGTTTGTTGAAGGGGATGACCTAAAATCTGATAATGGTGTGCTATGGGTCAGGTTTTTGTTTCTTGTATGTTTTTGGGAAATGTTAGAAGAGGGTGTTTGTATGATATAATAAAAACAATCTCAGGAACCCACGGATTTGGTGGAACCAAAAAGTGGGTTCCGTCCTTGTTGTCGATTGGTTCCGTGGGAACCTTTTGACAGTTGGTTGTTTTTGACGTGTTTGGTTAAGCTAAGGTTTTAACTACACATTTGGTTCCATTAATACTAAACCAAGTCTAATAAGGTTAAATGGTTGTCTCTTAAGAGGTTTTGTGAGAATATCGGCAATGTTGTCTTCTGAGGATACTTTCTCGATTGAGATGTTTTCTTTTTGAACATTGTCGCGAAGAAAGTGGTGACAAATTTCTATGTGTTTGGTTCTAGCATGTTGAACTGGATTCTTGCTATGGTCGATAGCTCCTTTGTTGTCGCAAAGAATGGGAATGTCGTTGAGATGAATTCCATAGTCGACGAGAGCTTGTTTCATCCATAGTGCCTGTTGACATGCTTTTCCTGTAGACACGTACTCGGCTTTGGTTGTTGAAATTGCTAGATCCATTTGTTTCTTTAAGAACCATGCGGTAAGACAATGTCCAACAAAAGTACAAATACCACTTGTACTTTTTCTATCGACATAGTCACCAGCATGGTCTGAGTCGGCATACACTATGGTTTCAATTCCCGTTCCTTTGGGATACCATAATCCTAAATGTGTAGTACCTTTAATATATCTAAATATTTGTTTGACGGCTTCAAGATGGGATGTTTTAGGATCTTCTAGAAAGCGAGCACATAGACAAACACTAAACATGATGTCCGGTCTACTAGCCGTAAGATAGAGTAAACTACCTGATAACGCTTAAATCTAACATGTTTTTAGTAGCGTTATTTGCGTTTTTATATGTGTTTTGTGGTTATATTTATATTCTTTTGTTACTTAATCGTACCAAAGTGTGTCTACAAAGTTTATGTAGCCAAAAACAGGAAAAAGGATGAAAACGATGCAAAAACAAGGAAAAAGGAAATATTTATGATTTCATGAAGATTCTTGAGGCAAGTCCCGCACCAAAAGGTACTTAGAAGAGTAAAAGTCCATGTAGTCGAGTTAATGAGTCTAAAGATGAAGGGAAAGATCAAAGAACCAAGAGCTACGAACAAGAAATAAGTCAAACGACAAAAGACAAAAAAGAGTAAATCAGCAAGCTCCATCCGATCGGATGCAGCCCGCATCCGATTCGGATGGAGGTCAGTTTTGAAGACCAACCGATCGGTTGGATGAAATACCGATCGGTTGGATGTCGTCTGATTTCCAAATCTTTATCATTAAGTTTTGTGATTGCTACACATCCGGTTCTAGGACCTTCTAATCATAATAATGGTCTA
Source organism: Artemisia tridentata subsp. tridentata (assembly GCA_021014915.2). Classification (NCBI taxonomy): domain Eukaryota; kingdom Viridiplantae; phylum Streptophyta; class Magnoliopsida; order Asterales; family Asteraceae; genus Artemisia; species Artemisia tridentata. The sequence goes on from CP139501.1 coordinate 205,605,920, forward strand.
ATTAACACTACTTGGAGGACAAGAGAGGCATTAATGAACCAAGACCCTTGGTTGGTGTATTAAAAGAACTATTTGATGAGCATTTAGAGATATCAACACACATAACTATCAATCAACAAGGAGGATCCATCAACCACTCATCACATACTCTTAAATTCGTCCAAAAAGTCCAGGAACAAAAGGAGAGTCGAAGTCTAATTCATCTCTTGTGAGAATCATTGCCTTTTCACTTGTAATCCTATTTTCAATCATTGTAAGACTCTCAATCATAGTTCTTAATGTTCAAAGTTTTAAGATTATGTTTATGGTTCCTATGAGTGGCTAGTGCCTTTATGCACTTGCTTAGATGATGTGTATTACCTATTGATTAGCATATGATTGTGATAACATGTTTTAATTCAATTTCAAGTCGATTCTAAGAACCAATTGTGATCAAGTTTCATAGTGACATTTGTTGGTCAAGTTTAACTAGTTGCTAGTAATTTTAAGGGTCGAGAGAACTATTGTTATTCAACTAGTTATAATCATTTGTCTATGTGTGATGAATTCGCCAAAATCATGCATGATGAGTTTGAGATGAGTATGATGGGTGAACTTAATTTCTTCCTAGGATTACAAATAAAACAATTAGAAGATGGAATATTTTTTAATCAATCTAAGTACATTAAGGAAATGCTTAAGAAATTTGGATTAGAAGACGCTAAGCCCATGAAGACACCAATGTCTACGGAAGTAAAACTCACAAGAGATGAAGAGGGTGAGTCCGTAGAAAACACTAAGTATAGAGGAATGATAGGTAGTTTACTATACTTAACGGCAAGTAGACCGGATATCATGTTTAGTGTCTGCCTTTGTGCTCGCTTTCAAGAGGATCCCAAAACCTCTCACCTAGAAGCGGTTAAGCGTATCTTCCGATACATTAAAGGCACTATACACTTAGGATTATGGTATCCTAAGGGATCGGGCATAGAAACCATCGTCTATGCGGATTCGGATCATGCGGGAGACTACGTGGATAGAAAAAGCACTAGCGGAATTTGCACGTTAATGGGATGTTGTCTAACATCTTGGTTCTCGAAGAAGCAAACCACTCTTGCTATTTCTACCACAGAAGCCGAATATGTAAGCGCTGGAAAGGCATGTCAACAAGCACTATGGATGAAACAAGCTCTCGTAGATTATGGCATTAGGTTAGATGACGTCCCAATTATGTGTGATAATAAAGGTGCTATAGATTTAAGTAAGAATCCCGTTCAACACTCTAGGACTAAACATATAGAAATACGCCACCACTTCCTTCGCGATAACGTTCAAAAAGGAAACATATCTATAGAAAAGGTTGCATCGGAAGATAACTTAGCAGACATATTCACTAAGCCCCTTAAGCGTGAACTCTTTAACCACTTACGTTTAGGCCTAGGAATGATGGAACAAATTGATTGAATTTTCTGCATTTTTAGTAAATTTTTTTTTTCCAGATGGGCGGACCCCTTAATGTCATAAAGGCGGTCCCCTTAATTATTAAGGGGACCGGCTTGTCATTAAGGGGACCGGCCATCTGACTGTAATTTTTTTTTGTTTCCTCTCATCTGAGTCTAGGAATCTGTTTTGCACAAAATAAAAGATTGGGATATTTCCTTGCATAAACATATTTATAAACAAAACCCAATCTATTTTCCACAAATCATTCTCACATCTAGGAAAACACATTTTTCTTACATTGTTGAATAATGCTAAAAACATTTTTTTTCATGCATAAAGATCTCACATGAATTGTCAAAGTATATAATCTAATATATACATCTTTGGTATTCATATATTGAGCAAAATCAAATCAAGGAGACCTTGGATTGTTTCTTAGGAAATTTTTGCATTTAGGAGTCGAAACAATCACATCTCCACATTTGTTGCATATAGGCACACACTAGAACAAGCTTATTAATCACATCCTAACAATTGTTCCATCACCTATTCCCTATTAGTTTCTAGTGCCTTTGTTTCATTATCCTTGCCTTAGATGATTAGGTTCCTTAATTGCTAGATATTAATTATTGCTTGCTTATTTATTTGTCTTATATGCCATGCATGCTTAATATGTTTCTCTATTGCCTCAAAGAGTGGGACTTGCTTAAAACCAAAAGTTCAAAACATAGCTATCTTCACCTATTTCTGCAGAAAAACCCATTTCTGGAACCCAGAAAGGTACCAGATGGGCGGCCCCCTTAATTCATAAGGCGACCCCCTTAATTATTAAGGGGACCGCCCATAATTAAGGGGACCGGCCATCTGCTGGACGGGTTCAAAGAATCTTTTTCTGCTTTTTAGCCCATTTGATCCTATACTTCCCCAAATTCACAAACACATTTTGTCCTAAACACCCAACAAGCCTTTTTATTCCTAAACAACACAAATCCTCCACTATAAATAACCCCATATCTCACCACATTCAATCATCCCATCATGTCTTCTTCAATCAACCCAAAACCAAAAACCTCTAAGCTAGCAAGGATGACCTTAAAACCCGGGTGGAAAAGAAAACCTAACCCTCACCACAAGCCCATCACAACTAGACAACCCACACTTCCATCATCATTCATCCCCAACTACTCTCCAAGATCACAACCTCACTCCATTGAACCATTTCACAAACCCTACCATTTTGGCCAAACATCCACATTCATTCCAAACTACTCACCTAAACCTCAAACCAACTTCAATGGAATACTTGAAAACCCTCATCACCTTGGTCAAACATCAAACCTTTCACCCCAATACCATCCATTTCCACCAAATAACCAAATCCCCATTCATGAAAGACAAAAGCTTCATGAAGAGATTAACCAAATCCATGATCTTAATGATCTCCTTGCTATGCACCTCACACAACGCAACAAGGGACAACCTCCATCCTCACCTTACTCAAATTGCCTACCCCACTCTCTTAACTTGGATCAAGTTACAAACCACACCCACTATTGCCCTTGTTTCATCTTCCTTCAAAAACAAATCCTCCACCTAAGTGAAGATATTTCTTGGATCGAATATCTACTTACTCGTCCCTATCCCATTCCTCCACTACAACGATATAACATCAATGGATCCGCTCCATTTCCCTCACCATCACATAACTAAAACCCATCCACATGTTTTCCACCTCAAAATAAAATCCCTCACTCTTTTGTGTTGCAAGCAAGTCCAATCACTCTCTTTGGCAATATGAGGACCATTAGTATTTCTTGTTATGTTGTAATCATTATGTTTCAAGTATTTTATGTAATGTAATGATGATTCATATGTTATATATGATCATCTTGAATGCATTAGGTGGTTTATCTAAATATTTTGCTATGTATATGTATCTTGTGTCTCCTAACTTGTTTTTGTAGCCAAGATTTCCATAGCTCGTCTCCTTGGTGCCCTCGAACGAGGGGGAGTAACCATCAAGGGGGAGTTCTCGTCCCGACAAATTTAGTTTCTAAAACTTGTCGGCATAACCTTTTTGATTCTACAAAAAGGGGGAGAAGTGAATGTAAACTCACTAAATACTTGTCCAAAAATAAATTTTTGGATTTAATAAGTTTAAGTTTTGTAATCATCAAAAAGGAGGAGATTGTTGACATAAATAATGCCTAAAAACATTATTCATATCTCTATGTTTTAATGATCACAAAATATAAACTCATTAAACATAAACTTATCTAATAAACAAGTATTTAGTTGTAAATATTCACTTCTACAACTTAATCACTTAAGGTATGAATAAATAAGTGCTTAATGCATTATATGATCAAAGGAACATTTTCTTAATAACTAGATTTTTTATAAAACATCAAAAACATTTTATATATTTTTGAAAAACATTTTTGGCATTAAATAAAAATGTTTAATCTTTTATAAAAATATGAATTCAAATTTTTAACCAAAATCAGTTAAAATGTTCCAGAAAAACCTTCCCCACAAAAGGACAAAATTGGCCAACGGACAGAAGGGGCGGCCCCCTTAATTTTACTAGGCGGCCCTCTTAATTATTAAGGGGACCGCCCCTATTTAAGGGGACCGCCCCCGCTCCAGTAGACCTCCAGCTGTCCAATTTTTCTCCTATAAATACCAGCCTTCTCCTGGACTTTTACTCACCTTTTGCACACTAAAACTTTCTGTTTTAAATCACATTTCATATCTTCAAAAACCCTTTGATCATATAATCTTAAGCTTTGGTTTCTAAGTGATCCAAGCTTCCTTCATTCAAGTGCAAAAGAAGAATACTCCTTCAACAACTAGAGAAGAAGTATTGCAACTTAGCTACCTAAGTTGTTTGTGTCATCATACATTTGTTTATAAGTTGTGTATTGTTGTTAGATTGTTGTGTGTATAATTGTTTGAGATAGATTAGTGTGTAAGTAGAGAAGTTGTGTTGTTAAGGTGTGTAAGTAGTGAAGGTGTGAAGAAGTAGTAGTGAACATAGGTTGTGCTTAGTCGTGAAGTGTCATGAAGAAGTAGTGAAGAAGTCGTGAAGAAGTCGTGAAATAGTCGTGAAGAAGACGGTGTGATTAAGTCGTGTTTAAGTTGTGAGATTGGTTCTAGCTACGATTAGAACTCGACATCTAGCTTTGTGTCGTTAAGCCGGTGTAAGCTAAAGTTGTGTAAAGGTTTTCTCCGCCATAAGGGAGCTTGTTGACATAGTGAAGAAAACTCTCGAGTTGGGTGCTCGGGGAGTGGAGTAGGGCAAGGAAGGTGTCCTTGTAGCCGAACCACTATAAATCTCTTGTCTCTCGGTTAGATCTTTCCATCTCTAGCTTTTATTTCATTTTATTACCTTACTTGCATTACTTATATATATTTACTTATATACATATTGTTCATATTGTTCAAGGAATTGAAATCACATAAATTCAAATCTAAGTTTTAAAAAGAAAATAAAGTTTTCATAATAAATTTTAAAAGGACATAAAACTATTCAACCCCCCTTCTAGTTTTCCAAAAAGGATACTCGAAAAAACGGTTAAAGACAATCCCACCGTTTGGTCGAGGAAACTAGATGATGCTCTGTGGGCATTTCGCACGGCTTACAAAACACCAATTGGTACAACACCATACATACTTTTGTATGGAAAAACCTGTCATTTGCCGTTCGAAATCGAACATCGCGCTTTCTGGGCACTGAGAAGTTGTAACCCGGATCTCAAAATAGCTGGAGAAAAGAGATTTTTGCAATTGCATGAACTCGATGAATTAAGAATCCAAGCTTACGAGAACTCCAAGCTTTACAAAGCTAGAACCAAAGCCTATCATGACAGAAAGCTAAGAATCCGAAAAGAATTCAAAGCTGGAGACAAAGTTCTGCTTTTTAATATGAAATACAAGTTCAAAGCTCCTAAGCTGAAACCGAAATGGTTTGGACCGTATATAGTGAAACATGGATTTCCATCTGGATATGTTGAATTGCATGACAAATATGGTGGAAGTTTCATTGTTAATGGGCACCGAATTAAATTGTATTATGACAAGGAGCAAATGAATGAAGTTTCTATCAAAGAGATTCCGCCTGAATCGGAATATGAAGCTATAGCATTTATGTCACCTTTCCCGGCCGATTTCAAGAAAAATACTCCGTGGGCCGAGGATTCTGGTTATATCTATGATGTTCTTCCTAGACCATGGGAGAAAATTAAATTGGAAGACATAGATGAAACTGGAGAAGGAATAGTGATAGGAAATGTGGTGTATGTTCCAAAATTCTCAAAGAAGAAATCAGAAATCACACCAACATGAAAAGGAAGTTCGAGTCCGGCTGATGACTCGTTAATAAAACAAGCGCTTCTCGGGAGGCAACCCGTGTGTTTTTATTTTTATTTTTATTTTCAAGTGATTAAACCCCAAAGTTTTCTAAATTGCTTAGTTGAACTTAAGTGTGGGGGTGTATCACTAGCTTTTAATAAAACGAAAAAATATTTCGTGTGTGTTTCTTTTGTTTTAAGATTACTGCAGGTAATGATTTCGAAGCTGGGATGCTAGGATCAAGAATCACCCTGAGCAGAAAATACGGTTTATTCTCTTATTTCCCTATTTCATTCCTTGAAATCGTTTATCACATTGAGGACAATGCTTAACTTAAGTGTGGGGGGGGGGGGGTGAATAGGAAAAGAAGAATAGATTGTATGTTTCGAGCTTAATTTTAAATAAGAATAGATTGTATGTTTCGAGCTTAATTTTAAATTTTGTTTGCCCTTGTAATCTAGTTGTTTGTCATTTTAAAGATTATATATTTATCCACTGGTGAACCAGTAATTTTTGAAAATTGAGATGTGTCTCGATTAATATTGCAATCCATTCTGGGATCGATAACATTAGCTAGCACATATTATAGCCCTTACCACTAAACTGTGAGGAATTTAAGCCTGTTTCGTATATAGCATACGTCTTTTAAGCTTAGATCTTTTGCTATGAGTGTGCCAGTGATTTTATTTATTCTAGAACTTGTACATGTAAATCATTACGAGACCGTTGTGAGATCACATTTTTTTTTGTGATATAAGTGTATATGCGTGATAAGAGGCAACCTTAGGATTTAACCCAAATGGCCTTCCATTTACATATAATTATATATTAAGCTAGTTACATTGGCTAGTTTACCACTCATATGGACCCATTTGTTAGCGTTTATCTTTAATGCTAGATACCCCTAGTTACACCCTCCGAGCCTATCTTTTTCTTTTGATAAAACCCAGAAAAATTCAAAAAGATTTTACACCTTACCCCTAGTCAAGACTTGGTTGGTTGCTAGCTATTTGGCAAGATAGATGTTATGTGGGAAATCATGAAAGTTCGAAGAAAGTTGCAAACTCCAAAAGTTGTGAAGTCATCGCTAAGATTTAAAAAAAAAAAAAAAAAAAAAAAAAAGGAAAAAGAGTCATCGCAACTATAAGGTGACAAGAATGAGCCAATGGGCTAGTGAATAAAGTATGAATCAAGGAAGTATGGAGTTTCTCGCAAAATGGCATGATAGTGGTTTGTAATAGCTAGTAACATTCGGTTAATAGACTTTGATTAGTTTTTGTTTTTATCATCAAACCTCTCTCAAATATATCCCATGCCTTATCCTACCCTTTTTGACTTTGTGAAATTATTAAATGTATGGACATGTAGTGACCATCCAATTTCTTGAGGAATTGAGTAATGTTGTTAGCGATCTGGGACGTATTTTGGAGACCATCCGTTATGCAAGTAACGTTGTTAGCGAACCAAGGTACAATCTAGTGACCATCCGTTATTTGGTGATGCAAGAATTCGTTGTTAGCGATCTATTATATTTTGCATGAGATAGTGGCACATAAGTCTGATATTGCCCCTAAGCCTTAAACTCGAATAAAAGTCCTCTTTGACATGTATACTTGGCGCTCACACCATTCGGTGTAGTTTTGTTTCTTGTACAAGCTTATGGTAATATTTAGATCATGACTAAGCAAATGAGTGTCATTCCTCTTATATACTCACCCAATCATACAAATGAGTGTTTTGAGTGAATTATAGTTCATTTCCCTTTCGTGAGGTGTTTAGTAATGTGTATCAAGCAAGAAAATCGTTTGGGTATTGTCAAACATCTCGATGCTTCAACCATAAAAGCTTAAAATGATGAATCTAACTTGTACTCGTGCTTGATAGATTTGCATCACATTTTTCCAATCATTTTTGTATGCCATGTGGATAATTGTTTTTATTTCTAGATTTGCTTGAGGGCAAGCAAAGTTCAAGTGTGGGGGATTTGATAACGCTTAAATCTAACATGTTTTTAGTAGCGTTATTTGCGTTTTTATATGTGTTTTGTGGTTATATTTATATGGTTTTGTTACTTAATCGTACCAAAGTGTGTCTGCAAAGTTTATGTAGCCAAAAACAGGAAAAAGGATGAAAACGATGCAAAAACGAGGAAAAAGGAAATATTTATGATTTCATGAAGATTCTTGTGGCAAGTCCCACACCAAAAGGTACTTAGAAGAGTAAAAGTCCATGTAGTCGAGTTAATGAGTCTAAAGATGAAGGGAAAGATCAAAGAACCAAGAGCTACGAACAAGAAATAAGTCAAACGGCAAAAGACCAAAAAGAGTAAATCAGCAAGCTCCATCTGATCGGATGCAGCCCGCATCCGATTCGGATGGAGCTCAGTTTTGAAGACCAACCGATCGGTTGGATGTCGTCTGATTTCCAAATCTTCATCATTAAGTTTTGTGATTGCTACACATCCGGTTCTAGGACCTTCTAATCATAATAATGGTCTAATTAACACTACTTGGAGGACAAGAGAGGCATTAATGAACCAAGACCCTTGGTTGGAGTATTAAAAGAACTATTTGATGAGCATTTAAAGATATCAACACACATAACTATCAATCAACAAGGAGGATCCATCAACCACTCATCACATACTCTTAAATTCGTCCAAAAAGTCTAGGAACAAAAGGAGAGTCGAAGTCCAATTCATCTCTTGTGAGAATCATTGCCTTTTCACTTGTAATCTTATTTTCAATCATTGTAAGACTCTCAATCATGGTTCTTAATGTTCAAAGTTTTATGATTATGTTTATGTTTGCTATGAGTGGCTAGTGCCTTTATGCACTTGCTTAGATGATGTGTATTACCTATTGATTAGCATATGATTGTGATAACATGTTTTAATTCAATTTCAAGTCGATTCTAAGAACCAATTGTGATCAAGTTTCATAGTGACATTTGTTGGTCAAGTTTAACTAGTTGCTAGTAATTTTAAGGGTCGAGAGAGCTATTGTTATTCAACTAGTTATAATCATTTGTCTATGAATGATTGTTGTCATCCACTATTCTTGATTGAACAAAGAAACTTAATCGTGATTGTAATGAAAATGCTTTTGTTTATCAAAACGGATTGATTGTAAACCATTTCAAGGGTCGAGAGATTAATAGTTTATTATCAATTGTGACCTTTTGTCTATAATTGGTTACCTTTCGTATTGTCCATTTCTTAAGCTTGTTTGATTAGACAAAAGATTGTTTTTGTGTTTAAGGTACACCAACTTATGAACCTTGAATTGATCTTGAATTGATTGGTTGAACGTAATGTTTGTTTTTATAAACTAAGATCTTGACGAAGGTTTAATTTGTAGAAACAATAGATTAGTCACCAAACTAATTATCATAACCAACAAGTTATCCAAAGTTATCACAATCATATTAGTCAATTGTAGTACACTAGTCTAAGCAAGTGTAGTTTTTAATCATTTGAATTTTCATATTATCATTATTGCTTGTTCAAGAAATTTGCTTTTAACTTACAATTCGATTCACTACACAAATCCCTGCGAACGATCCCGACTTACCATAAAAATCTTGCTACAACGGACGAGTATACTTGCCCGTATGTGTTGTTCTTAGATTCGGTAATTCACCCTTATAAATTTAAAACTTGCTCGAACCCGACACATCACTACCAATCATTCCTCTATATTTAGTGCTATATACGGATTCACTTTCGTCATTCTTAGTGAGTTTGGTTTGGGTGTTTTCATGGGTTTGGAATCTTCAAGACCAAATTTCTTAAGCATATCTTTGATGTACTTAGATTGGTTGAAGAATATCCCATCTTTTAATTGTTTTATTTGGAGTCCTAAGAAAAAGTTTAGTTCTCCCATCATACTCATTTCAAACTCGTCATGCATGATTTTTGAGAAATCATCGCATAACTCTTGACAAGTTGATCCGAATATGATGTCATCCACATATATTTGAACTATGATTATATGTGATCCCTTTTTCTTAGTGAAATGAGTGTTGTCTACTAGGCCCATGGTATACTTATGTTCAACTAGGAAAGTCTTAAGTCGACCATACCAAGCTTTTGGTGCTTGCTTAAGTCCGTATAAAGCTTTTTTAAATTTGTAGATATGATTTGGTTTTTCAAAATCGGCAAAGCTGGGAGGTTGTGCGACAAACACTTCCTCATTAATAAAATCATTAAGAAATGCACTTTTAACATCCATTTGGAATAGTTTAAAGTCATGTGCACATGCATATGCAAGTAGTATTCTAATTGACTTGAGCCTAGCAACCGGTGCAAATGTTTCATCATAGTCTATACCTTCTTGTTGATAGTAGCCTTGAGCTACTAACCTAGCTTTGTTTCTAGATACTACGCCATTTTCATCCATTTTATATCTAAACACCCATTTTGTTCCAATTATGGTTTGACATTTAGGTTGAGGGACTAATGTCTAAACATCATTTCTAACAAATTGGTTAAGTTCTTCTTGCATTGTTATAACCCAAGATTCATCTTTTATGGCCTCATTTATATTTTTGGGCTCAATTGTTGAAATGAAACAAAAGAAATTACTTTGATTTTGAACTTTTGATCTTAAGGTTCTTTCATTTATTTCTCATATGACGTTATCTAATGAATGACTTCTAGATTATTTGATATTGACTATTTCCTTATTTAAAGGTTCATCTTCTTTATCATTATCTAGATTTTCTTGGTTTTCAACCATTTGACTTTCAACTAAGTCATCATCTACCAAAGGTGATGTCTTAGAGGGAGGTGGACTTTTTTCGAATGTTACGTTCAACGATTCCTCGACTCTTGAGGTTTCTTGGTTCAAAACGATATATGCTTTACTGTTTTGGGAGTATATAAGGAACACACCTTCATAAGACTTTGGGTCAAAATTGGTGAGATAATCCTTAGTATTCAAAATGAAGCACTTGCTTCCAAAAACTCTAAAATATCCTAAAGTAGGCTTTTTGCCTCTATAAAGCTCATAAGGTGTTTTATTCAAAAATGGTCTTATTAGGACTCTATTTAAGATGTATGTGGATGTGTCAACGACGTTACACCAAAATTTTTGTGGTATATTTTGTTCATTTAGCATTGTTCAACTCATTTCTTGAAGTGTTCTATTTTTACGTTCTACTACACCGTTTGATTGAGGAGTTCGAGGAGCCGAGAAATTATGTGTTATGCCATTAGCATCACAAAAAGCTCTAAATTGAGTTTCGTTATCAAATTCACGACCATGGTCGGTTCTTATTGAAACAATGCTATTTCCTATTTGATTTTGAATTTTCTTACTTAGAATTTTAAATTTATCAAATGCTTCATTTTTAGTTTTCAAAAACTTAGTCCAAGTATACCTTGAGTAATCATCTACTATTACCAAAGTATAGAAGTTTCCTCCATAACTTTGTATAGCGGATGGACCAAACAAATCCATATGCAATAGTTCTAAACACCTAGATGTGGACACCATGTTTTTAGCCTTATGGCTATTATGAACTTGTTTCCCAATTTTGCAAGCATCACAAAAGTGTTGGTCGTATTTCAACTTGGGTAGGTTCCTAACGAGTTCCTTAGATGATGAGATTGGATAATCCTATGGCGTGCCTAGCGTCTATGCCACAGAGTTGAGTTGTCGTCTAAGGAGGTGAGACAAAGTTTGTCTTTAGATGTTTTGTCTAATTTCATAACGTAAACGTTATTTTTCAAAACACTTTTTCCTACGTTTATGCCATTTTTAAGTATCTTACTTCCGTTTTCACTGAAAAGGACATCATACTTTTTACGGCATATTTGACTAATACTAAGCAAGTTAAAACCTAAGTTATCTACATGAGCAACATCATCAATAGTGAGAGAGTCATGAGAGATTGTACCTTTTCCGATGATTTTACTTTTAAGCTTGCTACCAAACGTAACATTACCTCCGTCGTACACTTGGTAGGTTGAGAAAAGGCTTTTGTTTCCCGTCATGTGCCTTGAACACCCACTATCTTTTATCCACTCATCCGGTTCTAACCCGACTTTCAAGCATACCTCATTAGAGTCATGAGCCATAAGAACAACTTCGTCATTGTTGGGCTCTTCGTCATCATCTTCACTGTCACTCCAAGCACCACTAACAAAGGCTCTTTGAGTCTTGTTCTTGTGTGGCTTCGGACATTCTCTTATTAGATGACTAGTATCCCCGCACCTAAAGCACTTCCTATCTACTTTGCCTTTCTTATCATCACGGTCTTTTCGGAAGGATTTCTTTTCTTCTCGAGGTTGTCTAGCAAAATTTCCTCGTCTTTTGAAGAACTTCTTGAAATCTCTTACGGCCATGGCATGCTCTTCGTCTTTGTAGAGGTATAGATTCACGTACGGGAGGTGGAGGAAACACATTAAACACGAACTAAAGATTAAACAATATAGAACCGGTTTATTGATTGGGTAGGTGTGTGTGTTATTTATAGAGAGAGAAAGTGAAACAACACACACACCTCAAAAACCTGTGAATCCTCAACCTTCCTAGTGTTGACTAGGAAGGTATTTATACAAAGAATACATGGCCTAACTTAGCTAGAATGACTAAACTAGTCCTTGTACAAAGAAAGAAGTGCAATTCCCACATATGACAAAACTTTAAGGCTAACAGTCTTCACTACCTGAACTAGACTCTTCATCATCACTTGACTCTATCCTAGCTTTTAAGGCAATGGACTTGATCTTTTCCTTTTTGCCTTTGACTATCTCTGAATCTTTTTCCATCACTATCTCATGAACTTTGAGATTTCCTATAAGCTCGTCAAGTGACATGCTTGAAAGATCCTTGGATTCTTCAATAGCCGTCACCTTTGCTCTCCACTTCGGATGAAGCACTCTAAGAAATTTCCTAACAAAGTTCTTACTAGAAAAAGAATCGTCAAGTGCTTTAAGAGAAGTAATAATAGTATTAAACCTAGCAAATGCACTATCAATGGTCTCATCTTCAGGGATAACAAATTGTTCATATTGTTGAACAAGAAGATCAATTTTGTTATCCTTTACTTGTGAGTTCCCTTGATGAGTGATAATTAAAGATTGCCAAATATCTTTAGCCGTTTTACACATAAATACTCTTTCATATTCTTTCCTAGGTAAAACATTATACAGCATCATTTTAGCTTCATTATTTTTGGCAATCAACTTCTTTTTCTCATCACTATGACGAGTAAGAGAAGTATCCTCATCTCGACCACTTGACATATCTTTAATTATGGCCTTATGGTCACCTTCTATAATAATTTACCATAGATCTATATCCTTTGACTTCACATAAGTTTCAAAGCGGTTTTTCCAATATATAAAACTATTTGCTTCAAATAGTGGTGGTCTTTGCATAGATTGCCCTTCTTTGTAGTTTTCAAAATCCATTGATCGTTTCAAGTTTTAAAATACAATATATTTTGAAAGTCTTGAGTAACGTAGCTCTGATGCCAATTGTGGAAAACTAGAAGGGGGGTTGAATAGTTTTTACCATTTTTAAAATTAATTCGATTTGAATACTTGACGTGATTTCAACTTAATGTAAACAATCAAACAATATAAATAAAGTAAGTAAGGAAAGAAACAATCAAACCACAACACGGATGTTTATAGTGGTTCGGTCTACAAGGACTCTCTTTCTTGCTCTACTCCACTCCTCGAGCCTCTAACTCGAGAGTTTTTCTTCACTAAGAAACAAGCTCCCTTCTCGGCGGAGAAAACCTTTATACACGTCGCTTACACTTTATCTGGTACAAAGCTAAATACCGAGTTTTAGTTCGAGGTAGAACCAACCTAACGTCGCTTACACTTTTTAAGGTACTAAGCTAGATACCGAGTTCTTTTACAAGGGTACAACCACTCCCGACACTCTATGTGTTTTGAAGACTAAAACACTAACCGATCACTACTGAATGTTTGGTATAACAATGATGTGTGACAAACTACAAATTCACACAGTATCTAAACTAACAAGTCTTGCAACAGTATGTTGAAGCTTGTAATGCTTGATGATGCGTGGTTTTGCGACCTTACAACAGGTTTTACCTCTCGAGGGATCTCAAGAGGCTTGCAATCCCCACCAGGCAGTGTACCTGACCGATGTAGTATAGTGTAGTGGCAAGTACCGGGGGATTGATCGTTCTCTAGGGGAATAGTGTCGTTAGGATTGAAAAAAATACTCTAATAGGTCTAAGGGTGAGGGAAGATTCTTTTTGTATTTTTTATATTTTTATAAAAGCAAGTAAAATCTCGGGTTTGAAGGAGTGGGCGGAATTAGTTGCTAGTCAACTAACCCAAATAACTACAATTGCAAATAAAATAAAATAACTGAAAATAAAAAGGTTGTGGAACTTATATGGAGAGAAATGTGTTTACTTAGATTTCCTTACTCCCTAACTATCTTTTACCGGTTGATTAGTGTGTATTAATTGCGTGGATGAAGGGTGTATTCCTTAATACCAATCGTGGGGTGGCGTACGTACTTCCCCAACTCTATAAGCTCCTACTTCACTCCTATGTCGAGCTGGCTAAGAAGCTCCTAACATGGGATCACTAGAAATCGCTCATGCATTAAATACAACCATAAAAACCTTAGTACGCATTGGTTCATGTTTCTTAAGACGTTCAAGCAAGTTACCGTATAGGAGGTTAGCCAGTTTTCTTAAGCCTAACATCGATAAACAATCATCCAATACAATTAATAACACACCAACAACCAATAATCAATAGTTAGGTTTCATTAGATCTAAGCAAACACAAGATAAATCTAGCCTAGCATGTTAAATAAAAGACAAGAACAAGATATAATCAAACAACACATAGACATATTGAATGATTAATTGATTACTTATCTTCAATTGAACATGGGAGATCCAAGGGTATAAAACCCTTAAAAGTAGCAGAAAAATCGTCTTAGGGTTTCTCCTCACAAAGTTGCACACACATGACTAAAAATTATGAGAATATATATAGAAAATCAGATCTGACGGCGTCACGTTATAGAGCTGACGCCGTCACCTCGCCGCGGTTAGGGTTTCTTGATGGCCTTCTTGACGCCGTCCCCTTTTAATCATCCAAAATTCTCTCTGGCGCTTCAAGGGTTGACGGCGTTACAATGGTGCTTGACGCCGTCACAGGTACTTTTCCAGCCGATTTTGAGACTTTGTCGTTTTCTTCACTTTTATGCTCCAAAAACGTCCAAAATGCTTCCTTTTCCATATTTCTTCTCCAAAGTACCTAAAATGACAAAAGGAACGATTTAGGGCAATATTTGATCAAATAAATACGATTTAGGGCTTCAATGACCCCCGAAAAGCGGTACACTTTTCGTCTCATCAAATACCCTTATACTTGAGATTTGCTTGTCCTCAAGCAAATACGCTTTTATTCTAATCAAAATACAAGTTAGGGGTCATTTAACACTAATATAAAAGTAATTACAACAAATAGTCGTTCCCCTTTAATCATAATAAGCACGGACATTACATATTAGCACCTCACAAGTAGTGTTTAGATACTCACGTCTCTCAGGTGTCATCAAAATATATCTCACAAATGAAAATGAATAATATCTCTCACTACCTGTCATAGCAAATAGATTACCATAGGCTTGGGAAAGGATCAAAAACCTCCTCCATTAGGCGTAAGCACCTAAGATAAACTATCAAATAGGGCTTTTAAACAGGTTATAAAGTTAGGTGTAGGGATATGATAAACACGGTTTTGTTGGATAAAGGATATTTTACTGGTGGCGAGTTAAAGATCTTGATTAATTACATGTACAATATGGCGTTGCTAAGCCAAGACTAGACTCGACTTAAGCTAATGAAAAAAAAATAACAAGAAGATAAAATAAACATAAAATGAACGGGATGGTAGTCCGTATGTTTTTTTCTACTTTTTTTTTTTTTTTTTTTTTTTTTTTTTTTTTTTTTTTTTTTTTGCATACACTCTTGCCCTACCATCCAAAATAATACATCGTAGGGGGGTTGTATCCCCCTTACACTTGAACTTTTACATAACTTTACAATTAACCATTCTAATGACTCGAATTAAGATAATCGAAACACTTGGAGTACTTTTAAAATATTTAGCACATATGGGGGTAATAATGTTGTTCTTCCCCATTACTCCATTACACTAGTACTTTACCCATGAGTCTCAATCATCCCAAAACAATATGTACAAGGATATGACTCGACTTAGCAACCATGTAATCAATTAGATAATTAACTACGGGTTTAAACAAATGTTGTCACAATAATGCACTAAAGATGAGTGCATATGTAACACCCCAGCCCGACAAGGGTAGAGATGTCACAACAATGGTGACATATCAGAAACATACACAAGCATACATCATCAATAATACAAAGAAAGTACAAAGGTTACAAGAATTTACAAGGGAATACAAAATTTACAAAGGAATAAATACTAAGCCTGATAATATGAATTCTTCTAATAATCTCTACATCAAAATAACTATCAAAGTCTTCTAAGTCCAAAAGGCTCTTCACTCATACCCAACACCCGTCGTCCTGCTTATTACCTGCCGCACACGAAAAGAAAACGTGCGGCTGAGCTTAAAAAGCTCAGTGAACAGATACATATACAAAGCAAAGAATAACGAAACAGAAATATAATATGGGCAATGGGAATGTCATAAGGTATAAAAGAAACAAATGGATAATAAGAGAAAAATAGGATAGTCATCCACCACGAGCCCAGAACTCAAAGTCATAAATCTCAAAGTCATAATCTCACCATCAGAGGGGATACCTCATAGGCAAACATATAATATGAGGGGTGTCCTCATGTATCATAATAGTGGAGTAGCTAGCTCCAGCTAAATGTGAAAGGCGTGTATTGCACACAAGCACCAGTCACCTCAAATTCATACTCAAAGTCATAGTTAAATCCACTAAACAAACAAATCTAGGATTGCAATCCATACGCCCCAAAACTCAAAGTCAATCTCAAAGTCAAGTAGCCATGGCAGATAATATAAAAGGGACGGTGTGAGAAATCACTCCCCCACACGGGAGTCATGCCAGTGGTGCATCACAGACATGGCCAGGTTACCTTCCTGGCTAGGAAAAACAGAAAATGGCTCGGGTGTCAAACTAAGAGTCAGGTCTCAAAGTCATAACAAAAGGTCATATATCAAAAGGTGCATCTCAAAGTCATATCAAAAGAAGTATCAAAGGTTCACTCAAAGGGAACATAGCAATGGCTTGGGAAATCTTAACTGAATCATAACTCAAAATCAATGTATAGAATATCAGAACCCTTACTGAAAAAGGGCAGAGTATCTGTACCTTATCCGATAGCAAAACAAACCAAAGGCAGATCACAAAACACCGGATTACTCCCGCTTCAGCGAATCTACATGAATTATAATTGTACTTATAAGTTTCATAGCTTTATGATTTCATAGTTTCTTAATCATAAGGTTTCATTTTAGTTTCTCTCCATCTTAGGTAACTTTACACATTCAGTAACTTTAGTTATTATCATTCCTGTTTATCAACTTATTAAAGATGACCATGTTAGTAGGTTAAGGTTCATAATGCCTTTTACATAAGTTCAAGGTTAAATATGACAAGTTTCCATAAGTTAGGGTTTTTAATTGCAAACATCCCAAAGTTAAGGGTCTTGAATGAAAATATTGAAAACTACTAATTTAAGTACATCATTTATTCAGAATCACATCTCCCGTCCTTTAAGTTTCATAGTTTACACATTACACCCTTGATTTACCAAAATCACAAAATAAACCTTATAATTATACAAATTACACTTCAACCTTTATTATGTTCATAATTACACAACTAACCCTCATATTTACTAAATTACAGATTATACTCTCAAATATAAGTGTGGCACAATCAAACCCTCAAGTTTCATAAAATTACACATTTAGTCCCTTTAGTTTTTAAAATAACACGAAACACCTTTCAAAACCCTTTTTATACTTTTCATCAGGTTCTAACAGTTTTAAGCTTGAAATTGTTAGGTTTTCTATAAATCAAAATTTATATAAGAACTCAGAAATAAATTCCCCAAAAATTCCCAGAGATGCTCAAATGTCTTAATTATTTTATCTAATTTTCCAGATTTTATTAAGTAACATAGCTATGGATTAAAATTCACTTAAACTAACTCGTCCAGATTTTTGATTAATTTTGCTATATGAAAAGTTATTAATTAGAAACCTTTTAAGAAAAATTCACAAATATCTACAAAAATTCCAGGAAGTAATAGACATCCTAAGGATTTCCCAGTTCAAAGGACACCTCCTAATTTGACACGGTTTGGAAATTAAAATTCAAAAACCCGGACTAATTTTCCAGACTCACAAATCTGATCAGACACATAATTTTCCAAAAATTAAAAAGTAACCATCCAGGCCTCCAAAAATTACAAACTAAATTTTCCCAGGTAGTCATTTCATTGAACTTAGTTTTAGACTCTTAAAACACTAAAATATACGTTCACATCATTTAGTTACAGCCGGTTAAAGTCGAACAAAATTCTGGATCAGTAGCAGTTATTCACAGAATCATGAATACTTAGGGTTTTAATCATGTTACCTCTTTAATTCTTAACACATAATGATTATAGGTTGATCCAAAACATATTTAGGTCGATTATCACAAGTCTTAACATAATCAAATCGAATGATTTCAACACATAAGCTCCTGTCCGATTCATATATTATTTTAGGGTTTTCTCATGTATGATTTCATGTGACATTTTATGTAATTTATAATTCGATTAAAATTAAAAGAACATGAGTAAGGATTAAACAAGGCACGTGATACAATACCCTCGTAGATCCCACGAAGAACACGGATACCACAAGATCAAAACACCACACGAATGTACCCCTTTTTCCTCCTTCTTCTTCAGGTCGAACAGCAACAACAAAAGACAGCAAGAACACATGGTTTTGATTAATTTTTTTGATCATAAATTCGTATAGATTAGATTAGGTTGTGTTACATGATTACCTTAATGTATTATGAGCAAGAACAAGCCTCTCTTTGGTTGTATTTAGGTCGACAGCAGCAGCAAAGGAGGGAGGGAGCCGAACTTTGTGAATTAGGGTTTTTATGTTTATTTGATTTTGGTGATGATCGGTTTATAAAAAAAAAAAGAAGCCGAGTATTTTAGATAGGCCAAGTTAGGGAATGAATGGGCCAAGTTAGGGAATGAAAGGGTTTAATTTGGATCTTCATAATGGGCTAGACAAACCTTAGTTATCTATTCTTGATCTAGTTCTTTGGGCCGAAATTTTCATAGTTAAGGACACCCAAAATTCTCGACTAGCATAAGCTAGTATTTGTACATTTTATTTGTGATATCTAAATTATAGTATAAGGTTTTTATTGGTAGCTTAGTTCATCAAATAACTTAGGACAAAATTTATCTTAGGTTAAATGTACTTAATGTTACTTATATAATTTCATAAGTTTCTCAAAATTCAAACTTGAGGGTATTTTTGTCATCTCATATT
The DNA here is from genome assembly GCA_021014915.2 of Artemisia tridentata subsp. tridentata. NCBI lineage: Eukaryota > Viridiplantae > Streptophyta > Magnoliopsida > Asterales > Asteraceae > Artemisia > Artemisia tridentata. The sequence goes on from CP139501.1 coordinate 205,625,245, forward strand.
ATGTTAAGTTTCGGGGTTTTACAGCATACAAGGTAGGCTAAGGCGATTTGGGTGTACATTTAAGTGGGGTGTAAACAAATTCTTCCTTTAAGTAAAATACTTAAAGTTAGAAACGAAAAAGATAGGCTCTGAGGGGTGTACTAGGGGTATCGTGTACCAAAAATGAGTACAACGCAAAGAGTGTGGGAGAATTACTTGACCAATGTAGCCAAAGTAATTATACGAAAAACACAGGTGTAAAACAATGGGTTAATCCTAATGCCTCTTATCATGTAGTAAATCTAACTACACGAATGTAGTCTCACTTGTGGCCTCGGAATGGTCCTAACGCAAGTTCTAGAATCTAAGTGCTACCGGTACACACATCATAGCATAAATGCTTTTCCTACCAATTCTAGGGGCGAACCTCACATATTTGGGGGTGGAAAATTTTTTAATGGTACGATTTTGTGCTAGTCATATAACTCCTATCCGTGAGATGCTCATTAAGACCAAAGTTTCACTCCTATATGTTGTAAAAAATTTTAAATTTGGCACTAAAATTGCCTTAACAGGTATTTCTCTCAGTTTTATTACACATCTACCATTAAACAAACGAAAAATCAAGCGTAATAGCATTCTTTAAGGTATCGTACTTTACCCCCCTTACACTTAAGATGAACATTGTCCCCAATGTTCAAATAACAAGATGTAAAAGTAAATAAGGTAAAAGAATGAAATCAAATACTCCCCTGATTCGCTCGGTGGATAAAGAGGTAACATGGTTAGATGTTCTTCCAAGGTAATGTTGAAGCTTCAAGATTAAAGCAGCGCCAAAAGCTAGATTCCACATACATCTCCTTGTCCAAAATAACCTGTTAAACCTGAGAAAACAAACACGAAAACCTGTATAACATCGGCGGGATAAATCTGTATAAGGATATAATGCTTGTGGAATGATTATTTTGCAGATTCCTGGAGTTTATAAGTTAGAGATTTAATAAAGCATTTTATGATTCCTGAAGAAAGACAAAACTTTCAAAAAAAATTCCAGAAAACTGTGCCTGACGCCGTCAGAAGTGATCTGACAGATTTTTCATGTTAAGTTACTGGAAAATTTCTGGAAAAACTCAATTCTTAATTCCTGGAAATCCTGCAAAATATCATTATGACTCGATACAAGCATTTGACTCAAACAATTACTAATATGTATGTTAATTTAATATTGTTACGATTCATGTTCATTTGTTCTAATAAACCGATTTGGATTTCCCTTACACTTATCTTTTGCAAAATACCTTTATATGTAGTTAAGACGAAGTTAAAAACAAAATAAAGCATTTTCACAATTTAGTTTCGAACATGAATCAATAATAATAAAACTTAAACATACATACGGAAGCAAATAAAATCAATCAAACAAACAAATAAACACACAAAGCAAATAAAGCTTGGGTTGCCTCCCAAGAAGCGCTTGTTTTTGTTCGAGTCACGAGCCTGACTCTACCCTTATTTAACGGATAAAGGAGAGGTTTTTCCTACACTTAGGATTAAGTGCGGGTGATAGTAGCGATACACACCATCTCGGTGGAAGTATACCGCGTGAGGAAAGAGTGGTGGATGAATTATATACTCAAAGGGGTGTGCTCCTTTCATCATAACCTTACCTAGTTCACTTTGGTCAATGGGTGAATTAAAGTTTTCTCCTAAAAAGGGATCATCTTCTATCAACTTTGAGAAATTCCTAGTTGGGAATCCATCTTGACCTAATAAACCCGGTTTAAACCCATAATGTTTCTTGTGATCAATCATGAATGGGTGATGTAAGTATGTAAGGTCATGGTTCACTCCTATATTAGCTTCTACTCCACATGGCCTAGAGTCTATTACCTTAATCTTAACATTACCCGGACTACATGGTTTGATGGGTGGATCGGGATCTTTTTCAATTCCTAAATTCACATCTAAGGATGGAAGATTAGGTAACGGTTTTGGCTGAGGCTCCGGTTCATCAAAACTAGGAACTTCCATATAACTAAAAGAAAGGTTATGACTACAAGTATTCAAACCTATATCCTCTAGTTGTGTTTGGTGCAAGGGTTCTACCTCTATTGGGGTTCCTATAGTCTCTTCTACTTCTTCTGGGTAAGTCACGGGTGGTGTGTGTGCCTCAAATGATGGTAGGACTTGTGGGGTACTTGGTGGGCTTATGTTACTTACCTCATCTTTCCTTGTGTCAAGATCACCTATATCCTCATCATGTGTTTTTGTAGAATCTAACCCTAATATTTTCTCTAGTATCTCAAGTGCTTCTCTAGGCATCTCAACTTCTATATCCGAATCATAAGGATCATCCTCAATATTCTGACTGCTATATTCAAATTGCCCAAAAGATTCATCATGTGTTTCTTGAGATTCATCTTCATCGATCATAAAACTTAGGTCTTTTTGATCAATGTGATCATGCTCGGCTAGATCCTCCATCACATCAAGATCACCTAAGTGTTCACCCTGTATTATGGTAGTGCCTAACCATGACATGCAGCTAGGTGGCTCAACTCTGCCCTCATCCCCAAACAAACTTGTTTCATGATCCTTGAAATTTGTGGTCAATTGACTTGTATTAATGTTTGTTGGGTTGTCTACTATATAATAATATTGGGCACAATTCTCAATAGCTTCCCATGCTTCTTCAGCACTTAATTTCCTAAGATCCATGCCGGCAAAATAGTAAATGTCCCTTTGGGCATGTCGGTCGACACGATCGTAAAAGATTTGAGTTAGGGACCATAAATCGAAGTTATGATGAGGGACTTTTTGGAGTAAATATTTAAAACGAGTCCATGCATCATAGAGATGTTCATCTTTATGTTGTTTAAACATTAAGATGTCATATGGAGTGGGTGAATTACGTGGTTGGTAGTATGGTGGATTCGCGTTCTCCATAATGGTGAACGGAAGAGTCAATGGAAATTACGAACAAACACACAACGAAAAATAGATAGACTAAAGAAAAACCTAGAAAAATAAAATAAAATTCTCACTAGAAAGAAATTTAGTGAGTAGACCTAATAAAATAAAAATTCAACCTAAACAATAACTATTCCCCGGCAGCGGCGCCAAAAACTTGATGCGTGGTTTTGCGACCTTACAACAGGTTTTACCTCTCGAGGGATCTCAAGAGGCTTGCAATCCCCACCAGGCAGTGTACCTGACCGATGTAGTATAGTGTAGTGGCAAGTACCGGGGGATTGATCGTTCTCTAGGGGAATAGTGTCGTTAGGATTGAAAAACTACTCTAATAGGTCTAAGGGTGAGGGAAGATTCTTTTTGTATTTTTTATATGTTTATAAAAGCAAGTAAAATCTCGGGTTTGAAGGAGTGGGCGGAATTAGTTGCTAGTCAACTAACCCAAATAACTACAATTGCAAATAAAATAAAATAACTGAAAATAAAAAGGTTGTGGAACTTATATGGAGAGAAATGTGTTTACTTAGATTTCCTTACTCCCTAACTATCTTTTACCGGTTGATTAGTGTGTATTAATTGCGTGGATGATGGGTGTATTTGATGCGTGGGTTTTGCAACCTTACAACAGGTTTTACCTCTCAAGGGATCTCAAGAGGCTTACAACCCCACCAGGCAGTGTACCTGACCGATGTAGTATAGTGTAGTGGTAAGTACGGGGGATTGATCGTTCTCCACAGGGAATAGTGTTCGTTAGGTGTGAAAGGCTACTCTAATTAGGTCTAAGGGTTGAGGAAGATTCTTTTTTATGTTTTTATATTTTATAAAAGCAAGTAAAATCTCGGGTTTTGAAGGAGTGGGCGGAATTAGTTGCTAGTCAACTAACCCAAATTACTACAAATGCAAATAAAATAAAATAACAAAAATGAAAAGTGGTGAGAAACTTATGTGTAGAGAAATGTGTTTACTTAGATTTCCTTACTCCCTAACTATCTTTTACCGGTTAATTAGTGTGTATTAGTCGCGTGGATGACGGGTGTATTCCTTAATACCATTCGTGGGGTGGCGTACTTACTTCCCCAAACTCTACAAGCTCCTACTTCACTCCTATGTCGAGCCGGCTAGGAAGCTCCTAACATGGGATCACTAGAATTCGCTTGTGCATTAAATACAACCATAAAAACCTTTAGTACGCGTTTGGTTCATGTTTCTTAAGACGTTCAAGCAAGTTACCGAATAGGAAGTTAGCCAGTTTTCTTAAGCCTAACATAGATAAACAATCATCCAATACAACTAACAACACACCAACAACCAATAATCAATAGCTAGGTTTCATTAGATCTAAGCAAACACAAGATAAAATTAGCCTAACAGGTTAAACAAAAGACAAGCATAAGATAGAATCAAACAACACATAGACATATTGAATGATTAATTGATAACTTATCTTTCAATGAAACATGGAAGATCTCAAGGCAAAAAGCCCTGAAAAAGTAGCTAAAATCGTCTTAGGGTTTTATCCCAAAATTCCACACACTAAGCTCTCCCTCAATGACAAAAAATTAGAAAACTATATATAGACTTTGACATCTGACGGCGTCACCTTATGCATTGTGACGCCGTCACCTCGCCGCTTTTAGGGTTCCCGGATGACCATCTTGACGCCGTCCCTCTTTAGCTCTTCAAAAATCCATTCTGGCTTATCAAGGCTTGACGCCGTCGGATCCTGAACGTGACGCCGTCCCCTTATGATTTAAGCCGTGACGCCCTTGATTTAGTTAAAGCGTGACGCCGTCAGAATTCTCATGCAAACTCACTGGCCCGTCATGAGTAAATTTCACATCCAACTTTTCTTGCCAAGGCATGACGCCGTCCCATGTTAATTGTGACGCCGTCAAGAGTAACTTTTAGCCGATTCTTGAGACTTTGCCGTTTTCTTCACTTTAATGCTCCAAAAACGTCCAAAATGCCTCCTTTTCCAGATTTCTCCTCAAAAGTACCTAAAATGACAAAAGGAACGATTTAGGGCAATATTTGATCAAATAAATACGATTTCGGGCTTAAATGACCCCTTAAAAGCGGTACACTTTTCGCCTCATCAAATACCCTTACACTTGAGATTTGCTTGTCCTCAAGCAAATGCGCTTTTATTCTAATCAAAATACAAGTTAGGGGTCATTTAATGCAAACATAAAAGTAATTACAACAAATATTCGTTCCACTTCAATCATAATAAGCACGGAGATTACATACTAGCACCTCACAAGTAGTGTTTAGATACTCACATCTCTCAAGTGTCATCAAAATAAATCTCATAAATGAAAACGGAAAATATCTCTCACTACCTGTCATAGCAAATAGATTACCATAGGCTTGGGAAAGGATCGAAAACCTCCTCCACTAGGCGTAAGCACCTAAGATAAACTATCAAAGAGGGCTTTTAAATGGGTTATAACGTTAGGTGTAGGGAAAAGGAAAACACGGTTTTGTTGGATAAAGGATATTTTACTGGTGGCTAGTTAAAGATCTTGATCAATCACATGTACTATACAACGTTGCTAAGCCAAGACTAGACTCGATCTTAAGCTAATGAAAGAAAATAACAAAACATAAACATAAAATAAACATAAAATGAAACGGGATGGTAGTCCGTATGTTTTTTCTATTTTTCTTTTTTTTTTTCTCATTTTTTTTGTATTTTTCTTGATTTTTTTTTTTTTTTTTTTTTTTTTTTTGCATACACTTTTACCCTACCATCCAAAATAATACATCATAGGGGCGTTGCATCCCCTTACACTTGAACTTTTACATAACTTTACAAATAACTATTCTAATGACTCGAATTAAGATAATTGAAAAACTTGGAGTACTTTTAAAACATTTAGCACATATGGGGGTAATAAATGATGTTCTTCCCCATTACTCCATTACACTAGTACTTTACCCATGAGTCCCAATCGTCCCAAAACAATATGTACAAGGATATGACTCGACTTAGCAACCATGTAATCAACTAGATAATTAACTTGGGTTTAAACAAATGTTGTAACAATAATGCACTAAAGATGAGTGCATACAAGGTAGACTAAGGCGATTTGGGTGTACATTTAAGTGGGGTGTAACAAATTCTTCCTTTAAGTAAAATGCTTAAAGGTCGAAACGAAAAGATAGGCTCTGAGGGGTGTACTAGGGGTATCGTGTACTAAAAATGAGTACAACGCAAAGGGTGTGGGAGAATTACTTGACCAATGTAGCCAATGTAATTATAACAAAAACACAGGTGTAAAACAATGGGTTAATCCTAATGCCTCTTATCATGTAGTAAATCTAACTACACGAATGTAGTCTCACTTGTGGCCTTGGAATGGTCCTAACGCAAGTTCTAGAATCTAAGTGCTACCGGTACACACATCATAGCATAAATGCTTTTCCTACCAATTCTAGGGGCGAACCTCACATATTTGGGGGTGGAAAATTTTTTAGTGGTACGGTTTTTTGTGCTAGTCATATAACTCCTATCCATGAGACGCTCATTAAGATCAAAGTTTCACTCCTATATGTTGTAAAAAATTTTAAATTTGGCACTAAAATTACCTTAACAAGTATTTCTCTCAGTTTTATTACACATCTACCATCAAACAAACAAAAATCAAGCGCAATTGTATTCTCTAAAATCGTACTTTTACCCTCCCCTTACACTTAAGATGAACATTGTCCCCAATGTTCAAATAACAAATGTAAAAGCATAAAGTAAAAGAATGAAATCAAATACTCCCCTGATTCGCTCGTTGGATAATGAAATTACACGGTTAAATCTTCCTCCAAAGAGAATGTTGAAGCTCCATGACTAATGCATCGCCATAAGCTTGATTCAAAACATTTCCTTGTCCAAAATAACCTGTTGAACCTGAGAAAACAAACACGAAAACCTGCATAACATCGGCGGGATAAAATCTATATATAAGGATATAATGCTTGTGGAATGATAACTTTGCAGATTCCTGGAGATTATAAGTTGGAGATTTTAATAAAAACTTTTTATGAAAACAAAATTTTCAAAAATTTCTGGAAATTAAATCTGACGCCGTCAGGTTATAACCCCTGACGCCGTCAGAAATGACCTGACAAAAATTTTCATTTTAAGTTTCCGGAAAATTTCTTGAAAAACCTTTACCTTACTTCCTGGAAATCCTGCAAAACATCATTATGACTCGATACAAGCATTTGACTCAAACAAATACGAATATGTATGCTAACTTATTATTATTATGATTCATGTTCATTTGTGTTCTAATAAACCGATTTAGATTTCCCTTACACTTATCTTTTGCAAAATACCTTTATATGTAGTTAAGACGAAGTTAAAAACAACATAAAGCATTTTCACAAATTAGTTTTGAACATGAATCAATAAGAATAAAAATTACACACACATACGAAACAAATAAAACAAACACACAAACAAATGAACACACAAAGCAAATAAAATAAATAAAGCTTGGGTTGCCTCCCAAGAAGCGCTTTTCTTTATTAACGAGTCTTGTAGCTAGACTCAAAGTCACGTACATTACGTGACTCCATCATCGGTCACGGTTCCTAGGCCATTCTCCTTCCCGGTTTTATATTCCGGTCCTAATTTCAAACAATCCTTGTAGAAACCGAATATCCTTTCCATAACATAGTCTACTCCTTTACTTCTATCCTTATCATTCCTATAGTAGACCGCTTGTTTAAGCTCCTTCTCAACATTTGACAAGTTTTGGAATTGTTCTATCTTATATGGCATTTGGTAGCTTACTTCATCGGTCTCATCCTTAAATCTAACTATCCCTAAGGAAGGTTCATAAGTCATTCTAGAGACCTCAACAAATGGTTTTCCAAAAACCACTTGAGTTAAGGATGCATCGACTATTGGGCGGATATCTTCAACAATTACAAAGTCGGTGACATAGGTGAAGTTTCCTACATAAACCGGTAATCCCTTAACTCTTCCCGTGAAGTTACTCATCCAACCCTTGTCAGGGAACATCCTATACCCAAGCTGATTTTTCATTATCAAGTTGTAGTGGGCTCTAGTCATGATGTTTATGGGTGATCTAAGGTCGATATAAGCTTTCCACACATGTAGATGCCCTATGTTGCATGGTATGTTGAGATTAGAAGGGTCGCCTATTTCTATGATTGGTCTACCTAGGAAGTATGGTGTCTCGGGATCATCGAATAAGTTTGTATGATATGCACGCTCTTCCTTAGTGGGTAGCCTATTGAAGTAGTCCTCATCATCATCTACTTCTTCAATCTCACTTGTCCTAACTTCCTTATCAACCTCGACTTTCCTATCCTCATCCTTTGGTTCACTTTCTTCCATGCTCCTATCGATTGGTTTAATAGTGACAACGTTGACGAAGTGGACATGTTTGGATGAAGAAGGGTCTTTGACTTGGGGTCCGCTATTTGTGTTCCTAGCGTCCTTATGTGGAGGTGATAACACTTGGTTATGGAGGGCTTTCAACAAGTTGTCAATTTTATTGGTCATCTCAGTTTGTTGTTGATTGAATTCGGTCTCGAATCTAGCTATCCGAGCTTCTTGAGATGCCATAAATTGAGACATCAATCCTTCAAAGTTATTGGTACTACCATTGCCGGAAGGATTGTTGTTGAAAGTACGGTTCGAGTTGGAACCGCTTGATTGGAAATGATTAGGTGGGTTGGAAGAATTGGTTTGTTGCGAGTTTTGGTTTTGTTTCCACCTAAGGTTCGGGTGATTTTTCCATGAGGGGTTGTATGAATCACCATAAGGGTTTGGCTCGGGCTTGAAAGTGTACCACTTGTCTCCCGCTCCGTCGGTACGCGAGGATGCGTAGTCCACAAAAGCTTGTTCGGGGAGTTCCATGCAATCACGAGTGTCGTGGGGACCACTACATAATTCACATGAAGAAGTGATTTTGTTCACTTGGCTTGAAGGTTTAGGAGCCTCGTAGGATCTCATGAGAAACTTGACTTGGTCTTCAAGTTCTACGATCCTACGGTCGGAAGTGCTTGAATTGTTCAAAGGCAAAGATATTGCCTTGACCGTTTTATTCAAATCACGGGGATCACTCCAACTTTCGTTGTCATAAAGAGCAAGATCCTCTAGGAGAGCCCATGATTGTTCCGCACTTAGATCACGTAGCTTGCCACCGGCCGATTGGTCAATGGTTTGCCTTGTGGAGAGATTGATATGGTCATAGAAGATTTGGACTTGGAGCCAAAGTTCTATGCCATGGTGAGGGACTTTTTGGAGTAAGTCCTTGAATCGAGTCCATGCCTCGTAGAGAGTTTCGCCTTGACGTTGTTGGAACATCAAGATATCATTCCTTAGCTTGGTAGTTCTTCCCGGTGGGAAAAACTGAGCAAGGAAACGAGTGGTGAGATCATCCCAAGAGGTGATGGATCCTGCGGGTTGACGTTCTAGCCACTGACTAGCTTGGTCCCGCAAAGAGAATTGGAAGAGACGCAATCGGGTCGTCTCTCGAGTGGCAACATCAAGGTCTATAGAATCAACGATTTTAAGAAAGTCCTTGAGATGTTGATTAGGATCTTCAGAACGAAGTCCATGGAATGCGCATCCACTTTGCACCAACCGGATGGTGTCGGATCGCAAGGGTGTGATATTGGCTCCTTGAGTGAGCTCAATGGTGTTTCGATAGCCGTGGGGGCTAGGACGGGAATACTCTCCTAAAGTACGGGCTCTAGGAGGTGGTGGTGGTTGTTGTGGTGGTGGGTTGTGTGGGTTAAGGATATTACCATCTTCCATGATGTCGGACGGTAATGGTTACGAACAAAGACACGAAGAAAATAGATAGACTAAAGAAAACCTAGAAAAATAAAATAAAAATCTCACTAGAAAGGAATCTAGTGAGTAGACCTAATAGAAATAAAAATTCACCCTAAACAATAACTATTCCCCGGCAACGGCGCCAAAAACTTGATGCGTGGGTTTTGCAACCTTACAACAGGTTTTACCTCTCGAGGGATCTCAAGAGGCTTACAACCCCACCAGGCAGTGTACCTGACCGATGTAGTATAGTGTAGTGGTAAGTACGGGGGATTGATCGTTCTCCACAGGGAATAGTGTTCGTTAGGTGTGAAAGGCTACTCTAATTAGGTCTAAGGGTTGAGGAAGATTCTTTTTTATGTTTTTATATTTTATAAAAGCAAGTAAAATCTCGGGTTTTGAAGGAGTGGGCGGAATTAGTTGCTAGTCAACTAACCCAAATTACTACAAATGCAAATAAAATAAAATAACAAAAATGAAAAGTGGTGAGAAACTTATGTGTAGAGAAATGTGTTTACTTAGATTTCCTTACTCCCTAACTATCTTTTACCGGTTAATTAGTGTGTATTAGTCGCGTGGATGACGGGTGTATTCCTTAATACCATTCGTGGGGTGGCGTACTTACTTCCCCAAACTCTACAAGCTCCTACTTCACTCCTATGTCGAGCCGGCTAGGAAGCTCCTAACATGGGATCACTAGAATTCGCTTGTGCATTAAATACAACCATAAAAACCTTTAGTACGCGTTTGGTTCATGTTTCTTAAGACGTTCAAGCAAGTTACCGAATAGGAAGTTAGCCAGTTTTCTTAAGCCTAACATAGATAAACAATCATCCAATACAACTAACAACACACCAACAACCAATAATCAATAGCTAGGTTTCATTAGATCTAAGCAAACACAAGATAAAATTAGCCTAACATGTTAAACAAAAGACAAGCATAAGATAGAATCAAACAACACATAGACATATTGAATGATTAATTGATAACTTATCTTTCAATGAAACATGGAAGATCTCAAGGCAAAAAGCCCTGAAAAAGTAGCTAAAATCGTCTTAGGGTTTTATCCCAAAATTCCACACACTAAGCTCTCCCTCAATGACAAAAAATTAGAAAACTATATATAGACTTTGACATCTGACGGCGTCACCTTATGCATTGTGACGCCGTCACCTCGCCGCTTTTAGGGTTCCCGGATGACCATCTTGACGCCGTCCCTCTTTAGCTCTTCAAAAATCCATTCTGGCTTATCAAGGCTTGACGCCGTCGGATCATGAACGTGACGCCGTCCCCTTAAGATTTAAGCCGTGACGCCCTTGATTTAGTTAAAGCGTGACGCCGTCAGAATTCTTATGCAAACTCACTGGCCCGTCATGAGTAAATTTCACATCCAACTTTTTTTGCCAAGGCATGACGCCGTCCCATGTTAATTGTGACGCCGTCAAGAGTAACTTTTAGCCGATTCTTGAGACTTTGCCGTTTTCTTCACTTTAATGCTCCAAAAACGTCCAAAATGCCTCCTTTTCCAGATTTCTCCTCAAAAGTACCTAAAATGACAAAAGGAACGATTTAGGGCAATATTTGATCAAATAAATACGATTTCGGGCTTAAATGACCCCTTAAAAGCGGTACACTTTTCGCCTCATCAGTATTCCTTAATACCATTCGTGGGGTGGCGTACTTACTTCCCCAACTCTACAAGCTCCTACTTCACTCCTATGTCGAGCCGGCTAGGAAGCTCCTAACATGGGATCACTAGAATTCGCTCATGCATTAAATACAACCATAAAAACCTTAGTACGCATTGGTTCATGTTTCTTAAGACGTTCAAGCAAGTTACCGAATAGGAAGTTAGCCAGTTTTCTTAAGCCTAACATAGATGAACAATCATCCAATACAATTAATAACACACTAATAACCAATAATTAATAGTTAGGTTTCATTAGATCTAAGCAAACACAAGATAAATCTAGCCTAGCATGTTAAACAAAAGACAAGAACAAGATAGAATCAAACAACACATAGACATATTGAATGATTAATTGATAACTTATCTTCAATTGAACATGGGAGATCCAAGGTTATAAAACCCTTAAAAGTAGCAAAAAAATCGTCTTAGGGTTTCTCCTCACAAAGTTGCACACACATGACTAAAAATTATGAGAATATATATAGAAAATCAGATCTGACGGCGTCACGTTATAGAGCTGACGCCGTCACCTCGCCGCGGTTAGGGTTTCTTGATGGCCTTCTTGACGCCGTCCCCTTTTAATCATCCAAAATTCTCTCTGGCGCGTCAAGGGTTGACGGCGTCACAATGGTGCTTGACGCCGTCACAGGTACTTTTCCAGCCGATTTTGAGACTTTATCGTTTTCTTCACTTTTATGCTCCAAAAACGTCCAAAATGCTTCCTTTTCCATATTTCTTCTCCAAAGTACCTAAAATGACAAAAGGAACGATTTAGGGCAATATTTGATCAAATAAATACGATTTAGGGCTTAAATGACCCCCGAAAAGTGGTACACTTTTCGTCTCATCACTTGATCTCTTTGCTACAAAAGAAAGATCACTACAAATGAAATGAATGAATGAATGGGTTAGTAATGTATGAAAGAATTTATAATGTAGTTTATGCTATGTGAGTGATGAGTGAACATGAATGAGCAGCTTGCTATTTATAGGCAAACTGATCAAATAGTTCACAGATATGGCGGAACCAATTTAATGGTTCCGTCCGTTATGCTCTTTGGTTCCGCCAGAGCCTGACAGCATATCTTTCAAAATCTTTCCAAATCTTGCCAAGATATTACCAAATCCAATTCTTTGCTTGAAGATCTTTTCATGATATTTTCTAAATCTTCAAAATATCCTTAAGATATCCAAATGATGTATGCAATGATGTCATGTACTTATTTCTATTTAAGAATAAAAATGTAAACATGTAAATGTATATATGTATGTCCTATGTATATTCTAGTGATGAATGTAGCATGTTATGATGAGTTTTAAAAGCTTATTACTATAAATGTAAAAGACTATAACTTATATTTATGCTTTGCTAAAGATAAACTTTATAATTTTCATTAACAAAATAAAGCAAAGATCGTAAAATATAAATAACGTTTTTAGGACGATATTTGTATTACAGAATTCATCAACCAATTGATCACTAAATTGTTACATGTATCCCACTGTCTTTGCAAATTCACATCATCTTGTGATTTTGGAACTGTTCCTCTAATGAAACCTAACTTGCGTTTGGTAGAAAGAGCAATTTCAACCGACCTTCTCCAAGAACGATATTTTTGTGCTCCCAACAGTTTCTCATTCACAACTAGAGTACCAGGTCCATCAGATGGATGTAAAAACAGAGGGTTTTGAAACAAAAGTGACTGATTGTTTTGAACATTTGAAGCATCAGAAGAACATGATGCCGCTTTTGTAGACACTTACGGAAGCTTTACAATAGACTTAAAGAACCGTTAACACAACAACCTATTGATTCACAAATTAAACTTTCAACAAAAAAACTTGAATTTAATCATTTAGAAGGCAAACTGAGGAATTTTGATGATTATTGGTGAAAGAATGATGAATTGAAGATTAAAAATGAAGGTGATATGATGATTTAAAGATGATCAGAAATTTTCAGTTACAGTGGTTTACGGTGGTCGGAAAATTCAGTTACGGTGGTTGTGACGGTTACAACAAATCAAGAACTCATAACTGAGCTCTGATACCATGTTGACAGTAATGAATTTGAGAGAAAACACATTTCTCACACAAACACTTGGGAAATGATTCTCATTGATTGAATTAAAATGTGGTAAGATACAGAGTATATATACAGTAATAACTAACATCTAACAGCTTTACAAAACATTTACAGTACTAGTCCCTGAACTATCAGGCATATTCTCTTTCGGTCCCTGTACATAGCTATGCTTCTCTTTACAGTCTACGCATACAATCAAAAACATTTTAGCTCATTCGAACACCTTTGTCAAATTCACATCCACAACACGACTTCAATAACAAGAAAAAATCGTTTTTAACTCAATCAAGCATTTCATCGAACACTTGGCTTACATCACCAAAATTAGCGATCAAACACTCTATTACACATCAAAGTTACTTAATCAAGTTCAGATCGTACCTTAGGTTTCGTATTTAATCAAGTTCGGATATTGTTTAGTGGTCAAACACATAACAACACCCGATCCGATTCGTAAAACATTATCAGGAAACATATACAGCCATATAGTCCAATTTTTGCACATCACGAACTTGTAAAGCTACTAATTTTGATAAAATAGCTCGATATGAAAACGACACGCACTAAACGCACTAACAAATTTCAATAAAACTAACAATGATTGCACCATAAGTTAACTAATCACCAAAACTAATACACACTCGCCTAATAATTTGCAACAATATGAAAACGAAAAAACATCACAGTTACCTATTAAACTGAAACAATAGATCAAAATCACACTTACCTATTAAACTGAATCAATAGATCAAAATCAAACTTACCTATTAAACTGAATCTATTAGCAATCACCACACCTAGCTCACTAGGGTTTAGATTGAATTTATTGATCGAACGTATTTTTTTCCCTCTAAATAATAGCATTTTTAAGTTATCACATTTTAAAGTGTGACAAAATTTATACGTTTTTTTCACATATAAAAGTGTGAAGTTTTATTATACTTCTTCACGCTAAAAAATGTGAAGACAAAAAAGTTAAATTACATCACACATTTTTAAGTGTGAGTTTTTGTTTTCACAATTAAAAGTGCGAAGTTTTTTATAACGCTTGATGTTTATCACACTTAATAGTGTGAACAATTTTTGCACACTTATAAGCGTGAAAATCGTGAAATATAAGTTCATGGCATATAAAGTGTGAAGAAAAAAGAGTGTACAAATGCCAATTTTGTTGTAGTGAAACTTATGTAAAGTGACATATGTTATAGAAAACATTGTCAGTCTTAAATCTGAAAAAGAACAATATGACTTTATTAGAAATATCGTAACTGATTGTGACCTCAATTTGTCGGCCTCTTTAACACCTCTACGGCTTTGTAGAATATCGGATATACCAAGATAGAAATATACGAATGTAACCTCTATGGCTTTGTAGGCTATCGGATATGCCAATAAAGAAATTAAATAAAAAGAATGGAATCATAATGAAATTACTCACATACGTGCTAAACTTGAAGCTCAATGTTAGATTAAGTAGTTTTTTTATTTTATTTTATTTTATTTTTATTTATTTATTTATTTTTTGGAAAGGCAACATATTATAAAAACCAAAAAGGAAACAAATATACAATACAAGACATCCCACTTCAATTAATAAGCTAATTAAAAGGGGATGGGACCCAAAAGACAAAATAAAAAAAACCTAAAATAAACTATCACAGACTCCTCAAAACATTGACTAACACAGCACATAGAGTACTAAATAAGTCTACAAAACCAAACACTAAACATTGACAACCACTTCCCACATGTGAATATAAAATTAACATCTTAGATTAAGTAGTTCCAAAATTAACTTTTTAGTAATTAAAAACCAGTCTAGTATCATCAAACTATTTGTAACACCCCAACCCGATAAGGGTAGAAGTATTACGTTATGGTGACATATCAAAGCAAACACAAGCATATGACTTAATTAATACAAAAGAATTTCAAAGGTTACAAAGGGAAAATCTGTAATACAAGGTTACAAATGAGAATTACAATAAATACTAAGTCTAAAAAAAAATATAATCACTTCTAGTCATCTCTAATCCAGAATAGCTATCAAGGTATAGTCTTCTAAGTCCAAAGTACTCTCCACTCATAACCCAGCTTCCAACTAAAACCTGCCGCAGGAAAAGATATGCGGCTGCTCTTAAAAAGCCCAGTGAACAGATATATATAACATAACATAACGGTAAATAAGCATAAGCAACGAAGGAATAAGGATAACAAACGAAGAGCATAATCATGAAAGTCATACGAATTTTAAAGAGAACTAAGAATCAAGAGTGCATGAGAACTGAATAAAAAATGAATCAAGAGAATAATGAAATAAGGAAAAGTTCATATAAGGATGTGCCATAAGAACTACATATCATAATCCGTCAAATCATATCATAGCAATACAAGTATACGAAGAGGGGAGACCTCTAAGTAAATAAAAGTGTGAGAAGGAGTGTAAGGCACACACCACCTGGTCACCATAACATACACATATATAAACCTAGGATGCATCCATACGCTCCCTAACATAATTATGTATGTCAGTACTAGACTAAGCACACACACGCATTAATGGCCAATAGTGATCATAATATAATACATAAACATAAGGGGGAACGCCGTAGATCTATCACACCTCTACGGGAGTGTCATGCCTAGGGTGCCATCAAATACATGGTCATGGTACCTCCACAACTAGGTTAGCTCAGGCACAGATCTATAATAGCATACAACAATAATAATTAGCAATAATCTAGCATGGCAAGAGAAACAAGATAGTAACTCAATAAGCATGGCAAAACATAAGCATAGCATAGCAGAGACATTTAAATAAATGTCAGAATGAATCAAATAGAATGAAAATCATGCAATGAAAGTCATGAGTCAAATAAGGGAATCATATCAGGCATAGGATCGATAGAAATATCCCTACTGAAAAGGAAAAGAATATCTGTACCTTATCAAAGCACACAAATCAAAGCAATAAGATGAATGGAAGCAGATGATCACTCCTCCTTCACCCGATCTACATTAATCATAAGTTTACTTATAAGTTTCATAGTTTCATAATCATAGGTTTCATTTTAGTTTTCTTTCCATTTTAAGTAACTTTTCATATTTAGCAGGTTTCCATAATTAGTAACTTTCCAAAAATAGTAACTTTCCAAAAATAGCAAGTTTCCATATTTAGTAACTTTCCAAAAATAGTAAGTTTCCATATTTAGTAACTTTCCAAAAATATTAAGTTTCCATATTTAGGTTTAAAAGCAATTTAGGGTTTTACAAGTCAAAATAGGGTTTCCAAATTAAGTAAGTGTGATATTAGGGTTTCTAATTACACAAGTCATTTTAATTGATCATTTAAAGTAATTAAATTCCAATTAGGGTTTCATACATTCAATTAGGTCATAATTAAGTCATATTTCCCGAATTAGCAATTTTAGGGTTTAATTCATATATTTTGGTTTTCATATTATCATTATTCAAAGATTAGGGTTACTATTGTAATTATGCCAAAGTCAAAGGTTAATATGATAATTAATCTAAATATATGTTAAATACTTTTAAGATGACCATTAGCTTGTTTAAGTTCTAAAAGTTAAGCAAATAAGCTTATAAGTGTTTAAAACAATTAACTACTTAAATTCAGCATAACCATTGAATTCAGACCCGACTTTAGCTAATTTTTACACACCTTAAACGAGCTCATAAAATTCTATAATTTTACCCAGATATACCTATATGTCTTAAGTATTTTAAATAATTTTTCCAGATTTTATTGAGTTGTGAAAGTACAAACTAAAAATCAACATTCACAACATGTACCCGAATTGGATCTGATGGAACACCCCAAAAGTATGTAATTATTTACCCAGGTTAAACAACTCAGAAAAATCTACAAAAATTACACAACGTAGCTTAAATACAAAATTTCATCCTGTAAAAATTTCAAGTCTTTATTTGTTATAGATATTAAATTAAAAATCATGAAACACGACTGAATTTCCATAACCCGAAATACAGTTTTGACATATGAATTTCTAAAAATCAAATGGTTGCCTTCTAGACCTCTAAAAATCACCAAACCAATTTTATTTGATCCCTATTTCATTGAATTCAGTTTTAGACTAAAGAACCACTAAAATTCATGCTTGTATCATTGGTTTAAAATTCGTTGAGTTAGCATAAAATTTCTGATCGATTAGTTGGTATCTATAAATCCGATTTCCATAACATAATTAATCATATAGACACATATTAATCCGAAATTATTATTATAGATCGAAGTTTTAAGGTTACCACTTAGGTTAGATCGAATAGGAACAAGAACACAAAGATTTCTAGGTCGAACAAATCACCACACCTTCTCTTCTCCTTTCAAGATCAAATGCAAGAAAATAGATATGGATCGATTAGGTTTTTTTTTATCAACAATTCGATTGGATTAAAATGGAGTGTATTTGATTACCTTTGTGGATGTATACGAATTGATTAAGAACACCATGATCAAGATCTTCTCTTCCTCTTCTCTTCTTGATGTCGAATAGAACTAGGATTTTAGGGTTTTGTTTTGGTTTTTCTTCCTTGCCGTACAATATGATGTAGAGAGAAAAAGTTTAGGGTTCTTGGAGAGATTCATGGGTAATGGGTTTTAGAAAACAAATGGGAAGAGAAAACTGAAAATAAGGGGGTGAATAAATGGTGATTAGTAACCTTCCAATTTAGCCAAAATATCTTATACTTATCTTCCAAAATGTTGTGTACATAATTTAATTAATTTTGGCCTATAGAGACTTCTTAAACGTGCCATATTTTATTTATGATGACATATCAAAACAAACACAAGCATATGACTTAATTAATACAAAAGAATTTCAAAGGTTCCAAAGGGAAAATCTGTAATACAAGGTTACAAATGAGAATTACAATAAATACTAAGTCTAAAAAAAATATAATCACTTCTAGTCATCTCTAATCCAGAATAGCTATCAAGGTATAGTCTTCTAAGTCCAAAGTACTCTCCACTCATAACCCAACTTCCAACTAAAACCTGCCGCAGGAAAAGATATGCGGCTGGGCTTAAAAAGCCCAGTGAACAGATATATATAACATAACATAACGGTAAATAAGCATAAGCAACGAAGGAATAAGGATAACAAACGAAGAGCATAATCATGAAAGTCATACGAATTTTAAAGAGAACTAAGAATCAAGAGTGCATGAGAACTGAATAAAAAATGAATCAAGAGAATAATGAAATAAGGAAAAGTTCATATATGGATGTGCCATAAGAACTACATATCATAATCCGTCAAATCATATCATAGCAATACAAGTATACGAAGAGGGGAGACCTCTAAGTAAATAAAAGTGTGAGAAGGAGTTTAAGGCACACGCCACCTGGTCACCATAACATACACATACATAAACCTAGGATGCATCCATACGCTCCCTAACATAAGTATGTATGTCAGTACTAGACTAAGCACACACACGCATTAATGGCCAATAGTGATCACAATATAATACATAAACATAAGGGGGAACGCCGTAGATCTATCACACCTCTACGGGAGAGTCATGCCTAGGGTGCCATCAAAAACATGGTCATGGTACCTCCACAACTAGGTTAGCTCAGGCATAGATCTATCATAGCATACAACAATAATAATCTAGCATGGCAAGAGAAACAAAATAGTAACTCAATAAGCATGGCAAAACATAAGCATAGCATAGCAGAGACATTTAAATAAATGTCAGAATGAATCAAATAGAATGACAATCATGCAATGAAAGTCATGAGTCAAATAAGGGAATCATATCAGGCATAGGATCGATAAAAATATCCCTACTGAAAAGGGAAAGAATATCTGTACCTAATCAAAGCACACAAATCAAAGCAATAAGATGAATGGAAGCAGATGATCACTCCTCCTTCACCCGATCTACATTAATCATAAGTTTACTTATAAGTTTCATAGTTTCATAATCATAGGTTTCATTTTAGTTTTCTTTCCATTTTAAGTAACTTTCCATATTTAGCAGGTTTCCATAATTTGTAACTTTCCAAAAATAGTAACTTTCCATATTTAGTAACTTTCCAAAAATAGCAAGTTTCCATATTTAGTAACTTTCCAAAAATAGTAAGTTTCCATATTTAGTAACTTTCCAAAAATAGTAAGTTTCCATATTTAGGTTTAAAAGCAATTTAGGGTTTTACAAGTCAAAATAGGGTTTCCAAATTAAGTAAGTGTGATATTAGGGTTTCTAATTGCACAAGTCATTTTAATTGATCATTTAAAGTAATTAAATTCCAATTAGGGTTTCATACATTCAATTAGGTCATAATTAAGTCATATTTCCCGAATTAGCAGTTTTAGGGTTTAATTCATATAGTTTGGTTTTCATATTATCATTATTCAAAGATTAGGGTTACTATTGTAATGATGCCAAAGTCAAAGGTTAATATGATAATTAATCTAAACATATGTTAAATACTTTTAAGATGACCATTAGCTTGTTTAAGTTCTAAAAGTTAAGCAAATAAGCTTATAAGTGTTTAAAACAATTAACTACTTAAATTCAGCATAACCATTGAAATCAGACCCGACTTTAGCTAATTTTTACACACCTTAAACGAGCTCATAAAATTCTATAATTTTACCCAGATATACCTATATGTCTTAAGTATTTTACACAATTTTTCCAGATTTTATTGAGTAGTGCAAGTACCAACTAAAAATCGAAATTCACAACATGTACCCGAATTGGATCTGATGGAACACCCCGAAAGTATGTAATTATTTACCCAGGTTAAACATCTCAAAAAAATATACAAAAATTACAAAACGTAGCTTAAATACCAAATTTCATCCTGTAAAAATTTCAAGTCTTAATTCGTTATAGATATTAAATTAAAAATCATGAAACACGACTGAATTTCCATAACCCGAAATACAGTTTTGACATATGAATTTCTAAAAATCAAATGGTTGCCTTCTATACCTCTAAAAATCACCAAACCAATTTTATTTGATCCCTATTTCATTGAAATCAGTTTTAGATTAAAGAACCACTAAAATTCATGCTTGTATCATTGGTTTAAAATTCGTTGAGTTAGCATAAAATTTCTGATCGATTAGTTGGTATCTATAAATCCGATTTCCATAACATAATTAATCATATAGACACATATTAATCCGAAATTATTATTATAGATCGAAGTTTTAAGGTTACCACTTAGGTTAGATCGAATAGGAACAAGAACACAAAGATTTCTAGGTCGAACAAATCACCACACCTTCTCTTCTCCTTTCAAGATCAAATGCAAGAAAATAGATATGGATCGATTAGGTTTTTTTTTATCAACAATTCGATTGGATTAAAATGGAGTGTATTTGATTACCTTTGTGGATGTATACAAATTGATTAAGAACACCATGATCAAGATCTTCTCTTCCTCTTCCTCTTCTCTTCTTGATGTCGAATAGAACTAGGATTTTAGGGTTTTGTTTTGGTTTTTCTTCCTTGCCGTACAATATGATGTAGAGAGAAAAAGTTTAGGGTTCTTGGAGATATTCATGGGGTAATCGGTTTTAGAAAACAGATGGGAAGAGAAAACCGAAAATAAGGGGGGTGAAAAAATGGTGATTAGTAACCTTCCAATTTAGCCAAAATATCTTATACTTATCTTCCAAAATGTTGTGTACATAATTTAATTAATTTTGGCCTATAGAGACTTCTTAAACGTGCCATATGTTGTATGGATCTCTAAGTAGCCTTTGATTACTTAGTAGATGACTTGAATAAATCCAAATCAATCTAAGTGAGAAACTCTTACACAATTGTTAATGCTAACGCGGAAAATTAACAAGAACAATGAAGAAAACAGAGTTATCAACTAACTTCGTATATTTCACTAACTCACACAATTCGTACGTACATAATAATGATCCTTGGGGTTCCTTTTATACTTGAAGGAAACCCTAATTACAAAATCATGTGAAAAGATATTACGTATCTTTTATAAAGATACCTAACTCATACATATCTTTTCCTAACTTAATACTAACAAACTTTCCTAACTTTACTGACCCGACTTAACTATTTAGTCAACAAGACTTAACATAACTACCAGACTTAACTATTACACAACCAGACTTAACTAACAACCAGACTTAATATCATAGCTACCAGACTTAAATCTGTTTAAGTCTGTTCTTCACTAAGTCTTCTTCGTACCTTGTGATAATTCCCAACAATCCTCCCCTAACTTGATCTTCATGTTCCATGAACTTCAAGTTCCTTCTGTGTAAGCTCTTGAGGATTAAACTTTGAACACTTGGAATTATCTGGATCTTCAAATCACTTTAAATCTGCAAATTTAAATGTTTATGCAGCAACATGATCTTTTCACCATCTGATATGCCATCAACTTGATCTTTTCAGCAACCATGACATTTTGTACATCAATTCCTGTTAAGTTTCATATCTATTCTCATCACTTCCAGGTGTGTAAACTCCTATGAGAGGTGAATCATTGAAAATTAATGGATTTGATGTCTCTTTACCAATAGCCATCACTACTGGAGTAGCCAAATATTTTGGTGTGTAAGACCATGGTACATTGATAACCATATGATTTTTAGTAAATCATCAACTATCAACAGATTTGTGATGTCTTTACCAAAAGCTGTACCCTTTTGGACTAGCCAATTCTTTGATGGAATGCACCTCATCATGGTGAATTGATTACCATTTATGGTTTTCCACAGCCTTTACCACAAGCCATAATCTTGTGGGCTAGTCAACTCTTCACAATCTCAGATATGGTGAGTTGAATACCATACAATTTTTGGCAAATTGTCAGCCATAAACGGATTTGAGCTATCTCTACCTGTAGCCGTTTGCTCAGGATTAGTCAGTCCTTGTGTGGGTCAGACAAGGTGGACTGATAACCTTTTGTTGTGTTAGTGCTATGCACCTCCACTAAGTGAGAAGTTCCAATAGTCTCACTTGACAACTTAATCCAGCACAGTAAAAAAAAAAAAAAACAAAAAAATATATATATATATATATATATATATATATATATTAGAATTAAAAATAAAACTACAAGACTTAAAAATAACCTAAGTGCTGATTAGTATACAAACTTTACATTTTGACCTCCCCTTAACACAAACCTCCCCTTAAGTCCAACTAGGGGTTCATCATACCAATGTTGACTACCAAATAATTAAACCTAGGGCCATCAAAAGCTTTAGTCAACAGGTCTGCAACATTAAAGTCTGTATGTATTTTCTCCACTCTAATCAATTTCTTTTCAAAGCAATCTCTAATAAAGTGATGCCTGATTTCTATATGTTTAGTCTTAGAGTGGTATACTGGGTTCTTAACAATACAGATAGTACTTTCAATATCTATGTGGATAACAGTATTCATAAAATTCAAACCATAGTCCAGCAGCTGATTCTGAATCCACAAAACTTGTCCACAGCAATTAGCAGTTGCCACATACTTAGCTTCAGTAGTTGAGTTAGCCACAATTGTCTGCTTCTTGCATTGCCAAGAGATTAATCTGTTTCCAAGGAATTGACAACCTCTTGTTGTGGATTTCCTATCAAGGCTTGCACCAGCATAGTCACTATCTGAATAGGCTGTCAGGTCAAAAGATGACTCTTTAGGATACCAAAGGCCCAAATTTGGTTTGCCCTTTAGGTACCTAAAGATTCTCTTCACAGCATGAAAATGTGAAGTTTTTGGGTGTACCTGAAAACGTGAACAAACACAGACTGCATACATAATGTCAGGTCTAGAAGCAGTAAGATACATTAGAGAACCTATCATGGATCTGTAATGATGCACATCTACATTAGCAGCATCTTCATCCTTTGTCAAAGGCACCTTATTCCCCATGGGAGTGACTGCAGTCTTCACATTAGCAAACTCAAACTTCTTCAAAATCTCTGCAACATACTTGTCTTGAGAAATAAAGAGACCATCTTCCTTTTGCTTCACTTGCAGTCCCAAGAAAAATGTAAGCTCTCCCATTGAGCTCATCTCAAACCTGCCTTTCATTAAGCCTTCAAACTCTTCACACCAAGACTTCTTTGTTGATCTAAAAATGATATCATCCACATAAATTTGGACAAGAATGATATCCTTTTTTTCTCTTTTGATGAATAAAGTCTTGTCAATCACACCTCTGATGTATCCATGTTCTTCTAGAAACTTGGAGAGAGTAGCATACCAAGCTCTGGGAGCTTGGTGGAGACCATAGAGAGCCTTAATAACCTTATATACTTGGTTGGGATTAGCAGGATCCACAAACCCAGGAGGTTGTTGTACATAAACTTCTTCCTCAATAGTGCCATAAAGAAAAGCACTTTTAACATCCATCTGATATACTTTGAACCCCATATATGATGCATAGGCTAAAAATAATCTAATAGCCTCAATTCTTGCTACAGGAGCAAAAACCTCATCATAATCTATGCCCTCCTCCTGTTTGTACCCTTGTGCTACCAATCTTGCTTTATTCCTTACTACCACCCCTCTTTCATCCCTTTTATTCCTGAAAACCCACTTTGTACCAATGACCTTAGCTCCAAAAGGTAGATCTACAAGAACCCATACTTTCTGCAATTTGAACTGCAACAACTCCTCTTGCATAGCTTCCACCCAACTCTCATCCTCCAAAGCTTCAGAAACCTTGGTGGGTTCATTTTGAGAAAGAAAACAGGCAAATAAGCAGTGTTGTTGGTCCTTATGGTTGACCCTTTGTTGTTTCTTAACAAAACTTACAAGTGCATGAGCATCAGGATGTATCTGCACTCTGCTTCTTGTTTGAACTGCAGACTTAGGATCACCAATGATTTGACTTTTGGGATGATTGGTGTGAACTCTGAGTGTGGGAACTGGACTTACAGCCACTTCTGTGGGTAAGTTGTTGAATTCAGTTATGACACCTTCTTCATCATAGGAAGCCCCTTCAAAGATACCTTCATTAGGATTTGTGAACACTTCAAGTTCTGGCATCTCAGAGTCAACAAAAACAGCACTTGGAGTAGGTTCTGGTTGAGCATCACTACCAGACATAAAGTTGGAAGTACTGGTAGTGTTGGAAGTACTGGTATCCTGCTTTCCAAGATATTTATCAGCCAAAGCATCCATCTCTTTTCTGAAAGACAATACATCCTCTGAATCATTTATAGAAGTAGCCTCCTTTGCTTTTTCCTGAGACTTGATCACAGGTTCCTTCACTTGTGGAGAAGACTTCTTGGTATCTGCTATAGCTGCAGCAGACTTAACTTCTGTGGTAGGAATTACAATGAGCTCTGCACTTTCATTTTCTTGATCAGTGTTCCCTGCATTTGAAGGATCTTGGGTACCTGCATGGTTAGTAGTTTCTGTGGTACCTGCATCAGGGTTAGCTTGATTCTCCTTGGAGACAGGAATGTAGCTCATAGAATCTGTTAAGTAATCAATGTCAAACATCCATCTATGTCCTAATCCCTGCACATTGGGTTTTTCTTCAAGAAAGTTGACATGCAAATTTTCCTCAACTTTCTTGGTCACTAGATTGTAAACCCTAAAGGCCTTACTATTCAGTGAGTACCCAACTAGAAAACCTTCATCAGACTTTCCTTCAAACTTCCCTAGAACACTGAGTGTATCAAGAATAGTCACATGACACCCAAATGGCCTTATATAGCTAACAATTGGTTTATGGCCAAACATATGCTCATAAGGTGTTTTGATTTGAGGCTTGGTCACTCTAACCCTATTAAAGATGTAGCATGCACAACTAACTACTTCTGCCCAAAAGGTTGTAGGTAAAAGTGAATCTGCTAGCATAGTCCTAGCTGCCTCAATTAGTGTCCTGTTCATTCTCTCAGCAACTCTATTCTGCTGTGGAGTTCTAGCATTGCTAAACTGTTGTTTTATTCCTCTATTACCACAGAACTCTATCATGCTCTTGTTCTTAAATTCAGTGCCATTTTCACTCCTAATGATTTTAACTCTTTTATTAAGTAGGTTTTCAATCTGCCTAATGAAAGTTTGAATCAAAGGTGTGGTTTCATCCTTCCTAGACATAAAGAACACCCAACAATATCTAGTACAATCATCTGTAATGACAAGGCAGTAGCTAGCATGATTTATACTTTGGACAGATGTAGGGCCAAACAAGTCCATATGTAAGGTATGCAAAGGCTCAGTGATTAACCTATCTAACTTAGCCTTACATGATGCCCTATGTTGTTTGCCCTTGTTACAAGCTACACAGGTTTGGTCATTTTTAAACACTTTTGATGGTAACCCTCTAACCAAATTATTTTTCACAAGCTTATTCATATTATTGAAATTTACATGACCTAACCTTCTGTGCCACAACTTAGATTCATCCAAAGTAGCTTTTGCAAGCAAACAGGCAGAACCTTTTGCAGGTTCAGATGCTTTCATATCAAAACTGTACATGTTGTGTTGTCTGGGAACTTTAAGAAGGATCTGATGTTCATCAGGCATCTTAAAGTCTGGAGTCAATACAAGACATTCAGTTTCAGTAAAAAGCACCTTATGCTGCATATCACATATTTGTGATATAGAGAAAAGGTTAAACTGCCCAAGTTCTTTTACAAAAGATACATTGTCAAATTCTAAATTGCCCACAGTGATTCTTCCTTTTCCAGTAATCTGCCCCTTGCTTCCTCCAAAGGTAACAGAACCTCCTTTGAATTTTTGGAAATCCTTCAGATAGTTCTTGTTACCAGACATGTGCCCAGAGCACCCACTGTCAAAAATTCCTCTATCTCCCATATAGCTGAGTGGATGATCCTGCACAAAAAGAAGAGAAATTAGTTTCTCTTAGGAACCCAGGCCTGAGTAGGCTTGGGTCCGCCTTGTGGATCAACATATTTAAAGGTCTTATATGAAACTGATTCACTGTTGCTTTGGGATTTATAGGTATATTCATTCTTGAATGGATCCCAAGACCAACATGCTGAGGTCTTAACAGCATAACCCCCATTACCCTTTACAGCATTAGAATTTGAATGTTGTAATGTATTCTTAGCAATTGGTCTCCTCACAGGTGTTTGTGAAAATGGTTTCTTTGATTATATGTATTCACCTGTGGTTTGTGGAAAGGCTGTCTGGGTCTCATTTGATTAGCATAACCAGAATTGACTTTAGGCCTCACAGAATTGAAATTTTGCCTACCCGAATTAAAGTTCCTTAAACCAGATTTAATATTTGGTCTACCAAAATAAACATTAAAGTTTGGTCGGGTAGAGTTAACATGTTGGGCTGGTCTGGGGACAAATTGGTTGGCATGATTGATTCTGTTAACCTTATTCCACACTGGTTTACTATTGACATTACTAGTATTCACATTCATTCTTTTAAGCTCAGTCTCTCTTTTCATTCTCTTCTCATGAAAGTCACAATCTCTAATCAAATGACTTAGACTTCCACAAACAAAACATCTCTTAGGAGTGTAAGTGTAACTACTCCTAACTTCTCTGTGAACTCTATCACTTTTAGGTGACTCATTCATTGCAACAGATTCCCTAGGAGATTTTATGTGGTTGACACAACTAGGTTTAACTGTTTGGGGTTTTAGTTCAGTCACAACAGGTTCACTTTCCTTAACAATCTTAGGTTCAGGACTCTCTTTTACTTCACTTTTTGACTCAGACTTAGAGTGGTCAGAGACTTCACCAATGGATCCTTCAGTGTCATTAGATTGACAAGTAGAATACTCACTAGTTTTGTCCTCTGATGTGGTTGAATCAGGCATTTGAGGACCTCTTTCTCCATACACAAATAGAGAGTCATCTAACTCCTCTTTTTCAAGAGGAGTATAGTCTCCACTCAATGGATGTGGAACTCCCTTGAAATCATCAGCCTTAACAAACCGATTATATAAAGGTTTACCTTCATAGTCATCCTCTCTATGCTTAAATATAGCCTTTTTCTCATCCTCCTCATACCCTAAGCCATGTTTCTTATTTGACCTCACTTGAGAATCCCAACATTTAAACAGATTGTTATTAGAGTTATTCCACTGATCAACACGTTTTTTTAAATCATCCCTCTCTTTTTGTATTCTTAGGCCAAGTTGTCTATATCTTTTAATTTTTTCATCTAGTTCATATATTTTATTAGCCTGAAAGAATAGTTTTTCATTTAAGTCAGCATGTTGTCTCTGAAGGGTGCCTTTTTGTGCTTCTAATGTTTTTAGAGCATTTTTATAAGCTAAAATTTGTGCTTCTTGGTCACCTATCAGTGTCAACTGCTCATCACACAAAGCCTTAACATGATTATAGGAATCAGTACATAAATTGGAACATAATGGTACCTCATAATTAGAACCAATGGCCATGAGTGCATGACTGGACTCTTCATTCTCCTTTGTGTGCTCATTCCAGTTAATAGCTCCAGCTTCCAATGTCACCATACTCATCTAGTTCCTTTCCAGCTTGTCATCCTGTTCATCTTTCTTCCTATACCCATCAGCAGACTTCTCCGTGCAGTCTCTAGCAAAGTGTCCATGCTTATGACAATTGTAGCATTCAACTGTCCTTCAGTGTACCCAACTGGAGATTTGTTATTGAACTTAATAGACCTCCCATACTGCTTTTGAAACCTTTTTACCCTCAGAGCAATCATGGCAATGTGCCATTTGATGTCCATCTCTTCTACCTCAGCATCATTTATCTGCTCCAAATCTTCACTGATAAAGCCCTCATCTTCTTGTTGATTGGCGAAGAATGAGTGAATCACCTCATCTGCAAAGCCTGTAGGAGCAGTTCTTTCCCTTGTAGAAGCTTCATAAACACCAGACTTAACACTGCCAGACTTAATCTTGTAAGTGCTGCCTTTGCTTTGAGACACAAAAGGAACATTTGAAGAACTAGAAGATGTCTGAGTGGTTTCATTGATGTCCCTTTCAAAAATCCTAAGATTGTTGTACAGGTCATCTGGGGTCATTGAGTCAACTTCATCCTTCATCCTCATAGTCATTGACACATTTGCCCATTCTTGAGGTAGAGACCTAAGAAACTTGTGATTGGCATCCTCATCAGATACAGCAGCACCATGTGCCTCTAGCTGTGACAGAAGATGTTGAAATCTGTCATAACCCTTTTCCAATCCTTCAGCCTTTGACACACTGAATGTTTCAAATTGCTGTTTAAGAACAACCTTCTACATCTTTTTAGAGTTTGCATTCCCTCCAAAATGTTTTTTAATGGCCTCCTAAATCTCCTTGGCATCTATCATACCATGAAACATTTATAGATGCTCCTTTGGAATAGCCATAAGCAGCAAGGTTCTGGCCTTCTTCTCCTTTTCCACAGCCCGTATCTCCTCAGCAGTCAATGGTGGTAATATTCTAATCTGCCTATCTATACCAACTGAAACCCTTTTCTTTGAATTTCCCTTCTGAATAACCTTCCAAACTTCACTGTCAATGTACTCCAAGTAATGTTCCATATCCATGGCCCATATATCATATTCTTCTCTCTTCGGTATTGGAAGCTTAATGTTGGATATGGTGGTGGTTGTAGGGATGGTTGGTTGTGATTTAGAGGTGCTGGTTTCAGGGTTTTCTTCTTCATAGTTTGATCTCTCATCCTCACTGTAATGGTTTGAAAAAGTTTCAGTGTTGATAGGCTGCTCAAGGCCAGACATTGTGTAGGGTGAATTGATTGAGAATTTGTTTGTGGTGTTGTATTCTTCGAATTTAGAGTCTCTCTAAAGGCTCTGATACCACTTGTTGGTCCATTTTTTGTATGGATCTCTAAGTAGCCTTTGATTACTTAGTAGATGGCTTGAATAAATCCAAATCAATCTAAGTGAGAAACTCTTACACAATTGTTAATGCTAACGCGGAAAATTAACAATAACAATGAAGAACACAGAGTTATCAACTAACTTCATATATTTCACTAACTCACACAATTCGTACGTACATAATAATGATCATTAGGGTTCCTTTTATACTTGAAGGAAACCCTAATTACAAAACCGCGTGAAAAGATATTACGTATCTTTTATAAAGATACCTAACTCATACATATCTTTTCCTAACTTAATACTAACAAACTTTCCTAACTTTACTGACCCGACTTAACTATTTAGTCAACAAGACTTAACATAACTACCAGACTTAACTATTACACAACTAGACTTAACTAACAACCTGACTTAATATCATAGCTACCAGACTTAAGTCTGTTTAAGTCTGTTCTTCACTAAGTCTTCTTCGTACCTTGTGATAATTCCCAACACCATATTTTATTTTATAATGTTCATACATAATTTCATATAATACTTTAGATTATGTGTTCATATCGTATGGTTTTGAGTCATAACATGTTATATAACTCAAGTTTTAATTTATAGCATATTTTATAAGTCGTATTTTATTTAAGGTGTTATACTATCAAAGCATATCAAAGCCAAAATAGTTGGTTACAAAACTGTTGAAGCTCTTGTGCCATCATATTTCTATATACAATCTATAGCTCAAACAAAGAGAAAACTGCGAGAAAATATGAACTCGTCAATCATGATAACAAAGAAGCATGACCACACATCTTCTTATAATATAAAGTCTTGCTTTTTGCTCTTTAATCACTCCTCCAAATCCTCTACTTGAAATTCTTCTTGTGGAGCTTCGCATACTCATCTTCATTTCTCTCTTTATCGTCGAAAAATTGGCCCAAAGGACACGATCGATTTATTATGAAACGATGAGACTAACTTGAACCCGAGAGATAGATTATTTGAAAAAAAATGAAGGATTTTATGGTAAAAGTGAGTTTCAATAACGTAAACTTGATATGGACGTGTTTTGATATGCAATTGAAGACTAGTTTGTTTGTGTTGAGAAAGTTGAAGGATATGATCTTGCTATATATAGAGGATCATTTTTTATGTTTTAAAGTTTTTAATCTATTGTTATTATTAATTTTTTATTTTTATTTTATTATTATTATCATTTTTTTATTTTTTTTTATCGTTTGTGTGTGTACGTGTGTGTGGTGAGTGGTGGTGCATGCTTCTTGGGTCACCATACATTTTCTTTGTAGGGTTCACTATATACCCACTTGAGATGATTCCATATACCTCTTTGCGACATCTATGGGATATTGTTCATGCAAGTATGCAACCTCATTAAACAAGTTGATTTTCTTGCCTCAAATGAGTTCGTAACAAAGGGTTGTCGCAGAGGTATGCACAAACGTACTCAGTGTCGTAGCTGGGCTAGCGGAGATCCTGCGCAAAACTGCTTAATTATATGATAACTAAACATGCGACTAAACATATATTGTAACGATCTAGCTTAAATTTTTACGAGATTTTCATTATTCTCGCTCACTTGAAGTAAAGTTTTAACAAATATTGAGAACAAAATTACATATATCGTCAACATTTGACGCAGGAAATGAATTCTGAGTCCACAACTTACAAAGAGGTGTATATTTTGAAGCTCCTAAAACTTTGAGGCCATGTGCGATTTCGCACAACTTAACCTCGTATGCTGCACGTACTTTTGAGCATCATCCTTATTATAGAAATTTTATTATTATTATTATTATTATTATTATTATTATTATTATTATTTAAGTTTTAACATTAAGTTGACACACTTTAACGTTTATAAAAGAAAATGTATACACCCTTTTCATATTTCTGGATCCGCCATGGTTTATAACTACGTTTATTGATAAGAGTCGAGTTATTTTAGAAACCAAACATTCCTCACATACCAAGGGACTCATCCCCACCATCCATCTAAAAAGAAATCAATGGTTGAGATTAAAAGCATTTAATATTTCACCCATTTTTTATAATTTAAATATCTCTTAAACCGTTAATCGTTAAGCGAAAATAATTACACCATCGCGACAAGCATTTAATTATCTTTCTATAGACGGGCATTTTGATATACTTTCGACAAAAAAAAAAAAATCATTTTTTTCACGTTTTTTTTCGTAGCCGAAAAAATCATATATGATATATCATATATGATATTACATATCATATATGATATATATGATATATCATATATGATATATCATATATATCATATATGATATGTAATATCATATATGATATATCATATATGATTTTTTCGGCCACGAAAAAAAACGTAAAAAAATGAAAAAAAAAAAATTGTCGAAAATATATCAAATTGCCTATCTATAGAAAGATAATTAAATGCTCGTCGTAACGGCATATTTTTTTTCGCTTAACGATTAACGGTTTGAAAGATATTAATATTTGAAAAAAAAGGATGAAAGTGGGTTTTTTAAATTGTTGGGATTAATCTCATCCATTAGATCAAATAAAGATGGAGGGTGGAGATTAGTCCCTTGGTATGTAAAAAAAGTTTGGTTCTCAAATGATCTTAAATCATAACGTAACCCATACAATATGGTTTTGAGTACTTAATGTGACGTATTTGGCTAGTTAACAAGCTTATCTTTATTGTATGGTTTCTCAATACTATGTATAGATAAATTAAAGAATGCTTGATTGTAGCTATATTGGTATACATGTCATCTTCAAATGGGGATGGGTGTCGGCATCAGCCACAAAACATAGTGGGACTAGCCTCACCTCACTGAGGGCAGGCGGAGTCATGCAGCCAATATTTTCAACCCTCCCAAATTCCACCAATAACATCTCTCCAACTCATTTTACCCTTCCAACCCTCTCAATCAACCCTCCCAACTTAATTCGCAGGCATTCATCACTTTTTCAACCCTCCCAATTTATTTTTTTTTCATTTAATTTCTATCACTTTTTCATCCCTTGCATATCTCATGCAACCCACTGATTCTGCTCTAGCACTACAACTTATCTTCGGTTGAATACTCGTATGAAATGATCCTTTTACTGCCCTTGCAGTTGGTGGCATACCATTTCTTATTGTCAGTAGGTAAGTTCTTACAAAGGTGGCATCCATGGCTCGCCGGAATACAAAGGTGGCATCCATGGCTCGCCGGAATTTTTTCTTGTCATGGATACAAAGGTGGCGATCACAAAGGTGGCATCCAGCAGCGGTCTTTTTTCTTGTCATGGATACAAAGGTGGCATCCATGGCTCGCCGGAATTTTTTTTTTGGTTATCTTTGGCTGTGTTTTGGTGTGGAAGAAGAGACTGAGTTTTTTTGTTGCACAAGGGAGCGTTTGTTTTATTGCTTCAAACGGTCGAATTTTTCCAGCCCGTTGCCAAACCGCTGCTGCTTGTCCTACCCGTGGAAACCAGCCCGCTGGGCAACCCGCTGGGTCGGCGGCGGTGTTCCCCAGCGGGTTAGCCCAGCCCGTTGCCAAGCCCGCTGCCACTCCGTGAGGCCTGAGGTAGCATGAATTTAAAACTTATCATCTTTTTTCTTCAACTTGTTCATCATGAGGTTATCATTTGTCTCTTCATCTATTTCAAGTATAGACCAAATTATGTGGACTATGACCAAACGAATATTATATGTGTTATACTGTAATAGTTTAATGGATACTATATATTCAATGTAGTTTTAATTTGTTAATCATTTCATTTGGTACCAATGGACTTTAGGCTAAGCACAATAGTGACAATAAGTGACCATTCATTTTTCCTGCCACATCAGCTTTCTTTCTCCAGCGACCTAGAGACGACTTTTTACCACAATAAGACAACCTACACTACAAAAAACATACCTCACAAATATTATTTTTTAATTAATTCACACACACGCAAAACATATAAAAATCGGTCGTCCAGACGACTTAAACCAAAAGAAAACTGCCCCTCCACCTTGGACGACCTACTTTGCACACTAAGGGCGACCCACAAGACCATGGGCGACCTAGTGGTCGATCGATACAAAAACACCCTTACTGTGCTTAGCCTTAGGTTCAGTGGTATCCTTGAGATGGCTATATATATCCCTTACTCAAAAGTTGTGGATTCAAGTCATGCGAAAGACGAAAATAAGATTGTTGTATTGTGTCATGTGTGAGAATACATGGAATGCATCTGTGCCGAAAGTTTTAGTTTGTGAGTGACCTTGATATGATTGGATTCAAAAGTTGACGTGAGAGATGTTATATTGGAAATCACAGTGTTCATGACCTAAGATGATGGAAAATCTAGCTCATCATTAGTGGGTAGTTGGGTACTACGTAGGTCCAAACTGAAAGTAGTGTATGTCTGTGTAGGATCTATATATTATAGTAATAAAGTTATGTAAACTTCATATCAAACTAAAATTAAACATGACCTCAAGTACTATAATAGTTGTTGCCAAAATGAAGATTATAACTTATAAGTGTTCAAGTCAAGAAAGTGATAAAAGATATGAATTTATAAACTGAAAAAAGCTAAAGATATAAAACATGTGTGTGTATATATTGCGTTTCTCCCCCACTAACATAAAGTGATAAAATGATACGACCCGTTGAGGTTGTATCGAGATAGGGCACCACTTCAAGCGGGCACAAACTCCTTAAGAATATTAGAGAAGAAGAGAATTATTTATTTGACAACTATGCTTTTCATTAATAAATGATTCGGTATTTATACCGAATAAACCCCAACTTGTATCACAAGTCGATTACAAGATAAACTCATAAAACAAATATACTTTCTTAGATAATGACTCACATGACTCGAATACGACTAAATAAAGATAGTTATCCAAAGGCGTATCATTCCCCACTCCTTCGGAAATCACCTTGTCCTCAAGGTGTTGCTTCAAAATCTCGCCTCATGTAGTTCCAAGATCCCACACCTTTACTTGTAGTTCACCCTCTTTTGAATTATAAGAAAATGGCATAAAGTGCATCAAAAAGCATTGCCAAGGCTGTCCATAATTTGCATGACTCGTGTCCAAATTTAGCACGCCATATACAACTTTATTCTGCCCAACTTGAATGAAAACACAAAACTTTGATTTCAGCCACACGAGAGGTACTTCATCTCTTTTCTTTCTCTTAGTGGTTTCCAATGGAGGTAGTTCAACAGTAGTTTTAGGTGGCGTTGTCAATAAAGGTAGTTTAACGACGGTTGTACCTGACCGATGTAGTATAGTGAAGTGGCAAGTACCGGGGGATTGATCGTTCTCTAGGGGAATAGTGTCGTTAGGATTGAAAAACTACTCTAATAGGTCTAAGGGTGAGGGAAGATTCTTTTTGTATATTTATAATTTTATGAAAGCAAGTAAAATCTCGGGTTTGAAGGAGTGGGCGGAATTAGTTGCTTGTCAACTAACCCAAATAACTACAAATGCAAATAAAATAAAATAACTGAAAATGAAAAGGTTCGTGGAACTTATATGGAGAGAAATGTGTTTACTTAGATTTCCTTACTCCCTAACTATCTTTTACCGGTTGATTAGTGTGTATTAATTGCGTGGATGACGGGTGTATTCCTTAATACCAATCGTGGGGTGGCGTACGTACTTCCCCAACTCTATAAGCTCCTACTTCACTCCTATGTCGAGCCGGCTAAGAAGCTCCTAACATGGGATCACTAGAATTCGCTCATGCATTAAATACAACCATAAAAACCTCAGTACGCATTGGTTCATGTTTCTTAAGACGTTCAAGCAAATTACCGTATAGGAGGTTAGCCAGTTTTCTTAAGCCTAACATCGATAAACAATCATCCAATACAATTAATAACACACCAACAACCAATAATCAATAGTTAGGTTTCATTAGATCTAAGCAAACACAAGATAAATCTAGCCTAGCATGTTAATTAAAAGACAAGAACAAGATATAACCAAACAACACATAGACATATTGAATGATTAAATGATTACTTATCTTCAATTAAACATGGGAGATCCAAGGGTATAAAACCCTTAAAAGTGGCAGAAAATTCGTCTAGGGTTTCTCCTCACAAAGTTGCACACTATGAATAAAAATTACAAAACTATATATAGAGTTTAGTTCCTGACGGCATCACGTCGTAGGAGGTGACGCCGTCACCTCGCCGTGGCTAGGGTTCCCGGATGGTCTTCCTGACGCCGTCCCTCTTTAATCTTCCAAAATCCGCTCTGGCCTATCAAGGGTTGACGCCGTCAGATTAGTGCTTGACGCCGTCTCTCTTTAACTTAAACCGTGATGGCCTTGATCACCTTAAAGGGTGACGCCGTCAGACTTTCCATTGTAAAACTCTCTGGCGCGTCACGTGTATTTTTCATAACCACCTCTTTTGCCAAGCCATGACGCCGTCTGGAACAATTCTTGACGCCGTCAAGTGTACTTTTCCAGCAACTTTTGGAGACTTTGTCGTTTTCTTCACTTTTATGCTCCAAAAATGTCCAAAATGCTTCCTTTTCCAGATTTCCTCTCCGAAGTACCCAAAATGACAAAAGGAACGATTTAGGGCAATATTTGATCAAATAAATACGATTTAGGGCTTAAATGACCCCCTAAAAGCGGTACACTTTTCGCTTCATCAAATACCCTTATACTTGAGATTTGCTTGTCCTCAAGCAAATGCGCTTTTATTCTAATCAAAATACAAGTTAGGGGTCATTTAATGCTAATATAAAAGTAATTACAACAAATAGTCGTTCCACTTTAATCATAATAAGCACGGAGATTACACACTAGCACCTCACAAGTAGTGTTTAGATACTCACATCTCTCAGGTGTCATAAAAGTATATCTCATAAATGAAAATGGATAATATCTCTCACTACCTGTCATAGCAAATAGATTACCATAGGCTTGGGAAAGGATCGAAAACCTTCTCCACTAGGCGTAAGCACCTAAGATAAACTATCAAAGAGGGCTTTTACATGGGTTATAACGTGAGGTGTAGGGATATGATAAACACGGATTTGTTGGATAAAGGATATTTTACTGGTGGCGAGTTAAAGATCTTGATTAATTACATGTACAATATGGCGTTGCTAAGCCAAGACTAGACTCGACTTAAGCTAAAAACAAAATAACAGAAACATAAAATAAACATAAAATGAAACGGGATGGTAGTCCGTATGTTTTTTTTTCTACTTTTCTTTTTCTCATTTTTTTGTATTTTTCTGGATTTTTTTGATTTTTTTTTTTTTTTGACATACACTCTTGCCCTACCATCCAAAATAATACATCATAGGGGCGTTGCGTTCCTCTTACACTTGAATTTTTACATAACTTTACAAATAACTATTCTAATGACTCGAATTAAGATAATCGAAACACTTGGAGTACTTTTAAAATATTTAGCACATATGGGGGTAATAATGTTGTTCTTCCCCATTACTCCATTACACTAGTACTTTACCCATGAGTCCCAATCGTCCCAAAACAATATGTACAAGGATATGACTCGACTTAGCAACCATGTAATCAATTAGATAATTAACTTGGGGTTTAAACAAATGTTGTCACAATAATGCACTAAGAATGAGTGCATACAAGGTAGGCTAAGGCGATTTGGGTGTACATTTAAGTGGGGTGTAAACAAATTCTTACTTTAAGTAAAATGCTTAAAGTTAGAAACGAAAAGATAGGCTCTGAGGGGTGTACTAGGGGTATCGTGTACTAAAAATGAGTACAACGCAAAGGGTGTGGGAGAATTACTTGACCAATGTAGCCAACGTAATTATAACAAAAACACAGATGTAAAACAATGGGTTAATCCTAATGCCTCTTATCATGTAGTAAATCTAACTACACGAATGTAGTCTCACTTGTGGCCTCGGAATGGTCCTAACGCAAGTTCTAGAATCTAAGTGCTACCGGTACACACATCATAGCATAAATGCTTTTCCTACCAATTCTAGGGGCGAACCTCACATATTTGGGGGTGGAAAATTTTTTAGTGGTACGGTTTTGTGCTAGTCATATAACTCCTATCCGTGAGACGCTCATTAAGACCAAAGTTTCACTCCTATATGTTGTAAAAAAATTTAAATTTGGCACTAAAATTGCCCTAACAGGTATTTCTCTCAGTTTTATTACACATCTACCATTAAACAAACAAAAATCAAGTGCACTTGTATTCTCTAAAGTATCCTACTTTACCCCCCTTACACTTAAGATGAACATTGTCCCCAATGTTCAAATAACAAGATGTAAAAGTAAATAAGGTAAAAGAATGAAATCAAATACTCCCCTGATTCGTTCGGTGGATAAAGGGGTAACTTGGTTAGATCTTCTTCCAATAAAATGTTGAAGCTCCAAGACTAAAGCATCGCCAAAAGCTTGATTCCACATACATTTCCTTGTCCAAAATAACCTGTTAAACCTGAGAAAACAAACACGAAAAACCTGCATAACAACGGCGGGATAAATCTATATAAGGATATAATGCTTGTGGAATGATTATTTTGCAGATTCCTGGAGTTTATAAGTTAGAGATTTAATAAGAACTTATTATGAAAACAAAACATTCAAAAAATTTTCAGAAAATTAAAACCTGACGCCGTCAGGTTGTAATGCCTGACGCCGTCAGAAATGATCTGACAGAATTCTCATGTTAAGTTTTCGGAAAATTTATGGAAAAACCTATACCTTACTTCCTGGAATTCCTGCAAAAGATCATTATGACTCGATACAAGCATTTGACTCAAACAAATACTAATATGTATGTTAATTTATTATTGTTATGATTCATGTTCATTTGTTCTAATAAACCGATTTGGATTTCCCTTACACTTATCTTTTGCAAAATACCTTTATATGTAGTTAAGACGAAGTTAAAAACAAGATAAAGCATTTTCACAATTTACTTTTGAACATGAATCAATAATAATAAAAATTAAACATACATACGGAAGCAAATAAAATCAAACAAACAAATAAATAAACACACAAAGCAAATAAAGCTTGGGTTGCCTCCCAAGAAGCGCTTGTTTTTGTTCGAGTCACGAGCCTGACTCTACCCTTATTTAACGGATAAAGGAGAGGTTTTTCCTACACTTAGGATTAAGTGCGGGTGATAGTAGCGATACACACCAACTTGGTAGGAGTATGCCACGTGAGGAAAGAGTGGTGGATGAATTATATGCTCAAAGATGTGTGCTCCTATCATCATAACCTTACCTAATTCAATTGGGCTAATGGGCGGATTAAGATTTTTTTCTAGAAAGGGATCATCTTCTATCAACTTCGAGAGAGTCCTAGTTAAGAATTCAATTTGACCTAATAAACCCGGTTTAAACCCATAATTTTTCTTATGATCAACCATAAATGGGTGATGTAAGTATGTAAGGTCATGGTTCACTCCTATATTGGCTTCCTCTCTACAAGGCTTAGAGTCTACTACCTTTATCGTAAAACTACCCGGACTATATGGTTTGATGGGTGGATCAGGACCAATTTTAATTCCTAACTTTTCATCCAAGGATGGAAAAGTGGGTAAGGGTTTCGGTTGAAGGCTCCGGTTCATCAAAACTAGAAACTTCATAGAACTAAAAGAAAGGTTGTGACTACAAGTATTCAAACCTATTTCTTCTAGTTGTGTTTGGTCCAAGGGCTCTACCTCTATTGGGGTTCCTATAGTCTCTTCTACTTTTTCCGGGTAAGTTACGGGCGGTGTGTTAACCTAAAATGATGGTAGGATTTGTGGGGTATTTAGTGGTCTTGCATTTCTAACCTCATTCTCCATAGTATCTAAATCACCTATATGTTCATCATGTGTTTTGGTAGGATCTAACCCAAACACATTCCTAAGTATCTCAAATCCTTCTCTAGCCATTTGAAATTCTAAGTCCGATTCATAGTAATATTCAACTTGATTACTATGTTCCAATTGCCTAAAGGATTCCTCATGCGTGTCATATGTTTTGGTGAAATCTATCCCACTCATGCAACTAGGTAGTTCAACACTAACCATCTCACAATCTTGGTCCAATTCAAGGTCCACGTTCTTAAAAACTAGGTCTTCTTGCTCATGGTACCTATAGTCGGATAAATCCTCCTCATTTGTTTCCTCAGGTTGTGATGTATATAAACCCATCAATTCATTCAACTTATGGTTCACGGTTAGGAAGCTTTCCTCAAATTTTTTCCAAAGGGTTTCACTAAAAGGAGTTGATCCTAACAATGATTGTTTAATAGAAGCCGCACATGCACATAATTCATCAAACCTATCAAACTTTACACCCATCTCCTCTTGTATATATCTAAGATCACTTAAAAATTCATTGGAACAACATGAAGCAATTCTATCCGTGTAAAGTAATTGTTCCTCTATTGTTAATGATCTAAATGGAATTTCATCCGCCATGGTGACAAATGAAAATGGTTTTACAAACAAAGGGCACAAAGAAAAAGATAGACTAAAGAAATCTAATAAAAAGAAAATAAATATCTTACTCGATAGGAATCAAGTGAGTAGACCTAATAAAATAAAAATTCAACCTAAACAATAACTATTCCCCGGCAGCGGCGCCAAAAACTTGATGCGTGGTTTTGCGACCTTACAACAGGTTTTACTTCTCGAGGGATCTCAAGAGGCTTGCAATCCCCACCAGGCAGTGTACCTGACCGATGTAGTATAGTGTAGTGGCAAGTACCGGGGGATTGATCGTTCTCTAGGGGAATAGTGTCGTTAGGATTGAAAAACTACTCTAATAGGTCTAAGGGTGAGGGAAGATTCTTTTTGTATTTTTATAATTTTATGAAAGCAAGTAAAATCTCGGGTTTGAAGGAGTGGGCAGAATTAGTTGCCAGTCAACTAACCCAAATAACTACAATTGCAAATAAAATAAAATAACTAAAAATGAAAAGGTTCGTGGAACTTATATGGAGAGAAATGTGTTTACTTAGATTTCCTTACTCCCTAACTATCTTTTACCGGTTGATTAGTGTGTATTAATTGCCTGGATGATGGGTGTATTCCTTAATACCAATCGTGGGGTGGCGTACGTACTTCCCCAACTCTATAAGCTCCTACTTCACTCCTATGTCGAGCCGGCTAAGAAGCTCCTAACATGGGATCACTAGAATTCACTCATGCATTAAATACAACCATAAAAACCTCAGTACGCATTGTTCCATGTTTCTTAAGACGTTCAAGCAAATTACCATATAGGAGGTTAGCCAGTTTTCTTAAGCCTAACATCGATAAACAATCATCCAATACAATTAATAACACACCAACAACCAATAATCAATAGTTAGGTTTCATTAGATCTAAGCAAACACAAGATAAATCTAGCCTAGCATGTTAATTAAAAGACAAGAACAAGATATAATCAAACAACACATAGACATATTGAATGATTAAATGATTACTTATCTTCAATTAAACATGGGAGATCCAAGGGTATAAAACCCTTAAAAGTGGCAGAAAATTCGTCTAGGGTTTCTCCTCACAAAGTTGCACACTATGAATAAAAATTGCAAAACTATATATAGAGTTTAGTTCCTGACGGCGTCACGTTGTAGGAGGTGACGCCGTCACCTCGCCGTGGCTAGGGTTCCCGGATGGTCTTCCTGACGCCGTCCCTCTTTAATCCTCCAAAATCCGCTCTGGCCTATCAAGGTTTGACGCCGTCAGATTAGTGCTTGACGCCGTCTCTCTTTAACTTAAACCGTGATGGCCTTGATCACCTTAAAGGGTGACGCCGTCAGACTTTCCATTGTAAAACTCTCTGGCGCGTCACGTGTATTTTTCATATCCACCTCTTTTGCCAAGCCATGACGCCGTCTGGAACAATTCTTGACGCCGTCAAGTGTACTTTTCCACAACTTTTGGAGACTTTGTCGTTTTCTTCACTTTTATGCTCCAAAAACGTCCAAAATGCTTCCTTTTCCAGATTTCCTCTCCAAAGTACCTAAAATGACAAAAGGAACGATTTAGGGCAATATTTGATCAAATAAATACGATTTAGGGCTTAAATGACCCCCTAAAAGCGGTACACTTTTCGCTTCATCAGTTCGTATCCGTTGGATCTGATTCGTTATGAATTGCTTTGTTTGATGGAGAGCTTAAGGCTATTTTGGAGCGTCAGGATCGAGTCATGAGAAACAAAACCGTTCCGTTCGTCAAAATTCTTTGGAAGAATAATCTCAAGTGAGTCAATCATTTTCATTACTTTTCATAATCTGTTACGTCTCCGTTTATTCTTTCATTTCAATTTCGAGGAAGAAATTTTCATTTTTAGAGGGGAAGAGTTGTAAAACCCTAAAAGCTGGAAGGCATTTTATTTGCCCATTTGAATTTTAAGCTAAGTCTAAATAATAAGTAAAGACATTTAAAACTTTATGTTATAAATTAATACACATTTATAAGGTTGTCCTAAACTAATACTTATCCTAAATTGAAATTACCTAAATAAACTACACATGATAATTCCTAAATTCTAGCCTAATGAAAGAAATGACCCGTACATCTTTGTTTTTGCACCTACACGTTTTCTTGATACAAATTTGGAACCAAAATTATATTTCACTCAATCTCTTCACACGTTAATTTGGAGATAAGCACAAGATAAACACCAAATATATCCTATCAAGTATAAAGATTTTATTTTCCCTTTCTAACCTAAAATAAAACACGGTATTCCCTATAATCCCTAGACACGCTTTTCTGTTTTTCTTAAACCGTATATCTCTTGTGTTCTCTCTCTTTTACATCGAATAACAAACAAACATAAAACTAATAAGTTGCTGC
The DNA here is from genome assembly GCA_021014915.2 of Artemisia tridentata subsp. tridentata. Taxonomy (NCBI): domain Eukaryota; kingdom Viridiplantae; phylum Streptophyta; class Magnoliopsida; order Asterales; family Asteraceae; genus Artemisia; species Artemisia tridentata. The sequence continues at coordinate 205,667,407 of CP139501.1, forward strand.
CAAGAAGAAGAAGGATAAGAAGCAAGGTTGGAGTGCTAGTCGTTGGAGTATTCTTGGGTGCAATCCGAGCCCTAATTCCATCCCTAATTGTTTCTTTGTTGAGTCGATTGCTAGGTAACTTTGTACCCTTGATTTTTTTCTTTTCTCCATTCGACATATGCATATCTATATCAAGAATAAAATCATGCTAATCAATCATGGAAATCATGTTAGAATACTTGTTTGATTGCCTCGTTAACTAGTCACATGAAATCACACAATTATAAAAGTATACGCATATCATGTGGTTGATTTGTGTCGCGTGTATGGGGCTGTTTTGGTGTCATTTTATCCAGCCCTAGACTAATGTTTTTGAAGCCCTAATATGAACATTAATGACACATTAATTATGATATAAAAACTGGTAACCATAGGCAATTAATTGGGGCGATTAGGGCTTGAAAGGGGTTTAGGGGTTTGTTATGATTTTAGGTGTATAAGCTATCCAGAAATTGGGTCATTTTGCACAAGGTGTAATTTGATGATAACAATATGTTTTTGCATAATTCTTGGGTCTAAAACTGAGTTCGTGAAGTGTACTATCTGAATATCAAATTTCGTGGTCATTGGAGGTAGGGACGGTAGTCTTTTGATTTTTACTAGATTAAGTGTCAAAACTGTATTTTAGATGTCTGAAAATCAGTTGGTGTTTTTGATTTTTACTTTAAAAACCATAATGAATTAAGAGGTATTATTTGACAGGGAGGATTTTTAAGATGTATATGACTTACTGGAATTTTTGTGGATTTTTCTGAAAGGTTCAAATGGGTTAATTAAATACAAACGTTTGGGGTATACATGCAGTGCACTTTCTGGACAGGTCTGGGAAAATGATTTTTGTTTTGATACTTGCATTTTGAAATAAAATCTGAAAAAATTACAGTAATTACCTAACCTGTATAAGTATCTATGATAATTATTTGAGCACCTCAGTAAATATATAAGTATGGTTTTAAATTTATAAACAAAGGGGCTTGAACATGATAAAATCTGAAATATGTTATAAGTTACTGTTTTGGTGTAACCTAATCCCATTAAATATGTTTTGACCCTAATTTCATTTGAAACATTAAACCGGATACTATTGAACATATGTTATCCTAATTTCACTTATGAAACCCTAATCACATTAATGAATGGTAATGAGTAATTTAGAATCCGTTATGATATTAAATTAGAAAATAAGTATAATATGAACCCTAATCCGTGTAGATTTGTTGAAGAAGACGTGACTTTGTTTCCTTGTAATCACTTTTCCGTTTTCTTTCATTTCATTTGCTAAGGTACAGATATTCTGACCTTTTTCAGTAAGGGCATCCATTGGTATGGTTATGATGGTCCCAATCAACGATATAACACTAGATCTAATCAATTAGTAACCACGTACACTACTACAACTAAGCTACGATTAAACTAATAACGATAACACAATAATTAACAAGAGATTAGAGAAGAAGAAATGAAGAGAATAAGAGAAGAGATGGATGATCTTATTTCATACGATGGAATGACAAAGCTTCGGCACTAATAGAAATAAAACCAACAAGTAAAATGATGCCCCTAACCTTCTATTTATAGGCGAGAGGTTAGGGCAACATACATGAAATGTTTCTAGAAGTAATTTTAACTAAATGGGCCGGCCCATGGATTCCTATTGAACCGTCCCTTAATAACAAACATAGAATCCATATGAGCAACTAAATACACGACATGACCTAGACTTGAAATGAAATAAAGACGTGTTCCAAACAGGTTATCCGTTATTGCTATTGATATCCGTTCTGTTATCTGAATGATATCTGTTTTGATATTTGTTTTGATATTTGATTTGCTATCGCATTCTGATATTTGTTGGTTATCCATTTGATATGATTCAGTTCAGTATTTGATATTATATGCTTGAGTTCAGTATTTGATATGATTATGATTATGATTATGATTGCTCCTGTATTGCCCAACTTCTGTATCTGTATTCCTAGCCATGGAGGTACCATGGCCATGTCATTAAGGCACCGGTGGCATGACCTATTCTGTGGAGGTGTGATTGATCCACGGCGTCCCCTTCTGTTATGTTATGATATTTATGCACATTGGCCATTATGATATGTGTATATACCTGTCATGAGCGGGTGTATATATATGATTTGTTTTTCAAGGGGCGTATGGATGCATTCTAGGGAATCTGTATCTGTCTCTGGTGATTGGTTGGTGTGTGTTCCTACACCCCATCACATTCTGGTGCATTGTAAGCTAGCTACTCCATGTACAACTTTGGAATTGACGGTATTTGATTTGTGATATGATTATTTGGCCTATTCATGTATCATGCTTAGGCAGTTGGGTAATGCACTCCGATCCTATATTGATTGATATTTGTTATGCACTTTGATTCAGTATCTGATTCATATTCGTTTCGTATTCTGTTTCATCTGACATTTTTCTCAGCGGGCTCTTTTTGGCATCATTTGATTCGTTATTCGCTTGATTATCGTATTTTCAATTATTTGTTTCGTTATATCTGTTCACTAGGCTTTTTAAGCTCAGTCACATTTCTTTTCCTGCGACAGGTTTTAGGTTGGAAGTTGGGGATTGAGTGAAGTGTGCATAGGAGCTCTTAGTGGACCACCCTGATGATAGATCCCATTTGCATTTGGATTAGACTTTGGAGTTATCTACCATTTAGATTTGATTCAGACTTATATTCTAGTTTGATAGTCAGTATGATTTAGACTTATTATATCCTTAGTTTCATTTTGAACTTTTGTAACCTTAGTATTTATAAAAGTCTTCCGCTTGCGTTTGTTCTGTTGACACCATAATGTGGCATTTTGACCCTTGTTAGGTTGGGGTGTTACAATCCTCTTTCAAACCCATTTTCCAATACAGTTTTGGGGTTACAGTCTTTTAGCTTTCACTTATATCATTAATAGAATACCCTCAAAAGTCCTTCAATACAAAAGTCCCTATGAGCTGCTTCACAACTCATCTCCACCCCTTGATCACACGAGAATTATAGGCTGTTTGGCCTATTCTTATCACCATACTACAGACAAGTTTGACAAAAGAGCCACACCAACTGTTCTAATAGGCTACCCACCAAATAAAAAATGATACCTTTTGTATGATCCTCAAACACACAAAATCATCACAAGCAGAAATGTATTATTTGATGAGTCAAAATTGCATTTTTCCAAACCAAAACCACACACCTCTCCACATCTCTCCTAAGAACCCATTCCACACACAATTTATCCAAACTTTCACAATCCAACCTTTTTCACACCTCTACATACCACAGATACTAACACCAACCCATCCACCCCAAATACTCCTACTCCTACTCACACAAGCACCCAGACTTCAGTTAACCCAAACACCCCTGATCCCAAACTTACTGATCCAACAGCTCACCATTCCCCTACAACTACTGATCCAATCACTCCCCCTTCCTTAAATAACAATCCCACATCACCTACCACTTCACCAACCACATCAAACTTACCTCCTTTAAATCCATCTACTCACACAAGCACCCAGACTTCGTCTCTGTGACATTTTCCACGATCGGCTGCTTCTTTTCAAGATTCCATATTAGCCTTAATAGCTTTAAAAATAGCCAATTCTGTGTTTGATGGTGAGATTTTTGCAGTGATTTTGGTGAGAAGGGCTATTTGGAGTTCTTCAATGGAGTAGTCAAGAAGGTGCTTCTGTTGGATTGTTGATCCAGTGATGTCTTTAACTTTTTCTTCAAGATGAGTGTCGATGTACTCTGTGATATCTTTCTGAAGATCGGGCAGAAATTTCTTGACATAATGCTTTGTGTTGACTTTAGCTGCTTTCAACATCTGATCTTTGACATCATCATCTAGAAATTCATCCATTTTCTGCTTTGTCTCCTGCAACTGTTGCACTTGCTCAAACACGTTTTTGACCATGTTCTGCAACTTTGTTACTTGGTCTGTTAACTTGCTGTCTCTCTTAGCTTGAGCAAGTTTTGCACCCTTCATTAATTTCTTCGCTGCAGGAGATAAGACTTCAATGTGAGTAAACCTTGCAATCTTCTTAACATACTTGCCCTTCATGATTGATTTAATTGTTTCCTCGGCTGTTGCTTTTCTTTTGTTTATTGGTGATGATGATCGTGAAGATGATTCAAAATTAGTTGGAGCTTTTGATGGTGAATCAGGAGGTGTAGGATCCTTAGGGGGAGTTTGTGCCTTAGGAGATGAGACTGGAGGAGTAGATTCCTATGGTGGTGAGTTAGGAGGTGTTGGAGTCTTAGGTGGTGAGGTGGGAGGGGTTGCGGGTTTAGGTGGTGAGATTGGAGGTATAGGAACCTTAGGCTGTGACTCCTGCTGTGGTTCATGTGGAGTGAGAGACAGATGAAGTGGAGTGACTGGTGGTGTATTAATGTAATCATCTGCTTCCTTTTCATCCTTCTTTTTCTCCTATTTCAATCTCTCCTCTTCCAACCTCTTTTCTGCTGCTGCCTTGTAATCTTCTTCAAGTTGGTTGGCAGCTTCAGTTGTTTTCTTCCTAATAATTTCCTCTTCCTCTTTTGAATCATTCCAATCAATGGGTTCATCAACATGTACATTTTTCTCTTTGTCACTTTCCAACATTTCGTCTAGAATTTCCTCATCTATCAGGATCTGCTTCTACTCGATTTCCTTTTCATTGTCACTTCCGGGTTGATTAACTGAACATGGTGTTGGGGGAATAGCTGACTCAGCCCTCTCGGGTTGATTAACCATATCAGGCTGAGCTGTGGTAGTAGCAACTATAGACCCTCCGGGTTGATTAACCGGATCAGGATGGGTCGAAGCTACTTCTTGGACAATTCTGGATCCTCCAGCTCCCTTTGCCATTTCCATTTTCTTCATTACTTAAACCCTTAGTTCGGCCATTCTGGCTTCATCTTCTTTAATTAACTTCTTGCTAGCTTCCATTGCTTTAGTTGTATCAATGTCAACTTGCATATGATCAGTTTCATCATTCATCTGAACAGTTACTTCTTCTTCTGATTCAGAGTTTTCTGAGTCAGTTTCTTCTTCATCACGAATCCCTCCTTCTTCTACTTTGGGCTTGGGAGTACCTTTGATTCGTCTTTTAAGTATTCTGGGGTGTGGTTTTCTTGGTTGCTTTGAAGCACTCCCAGTCTTACTGCTTTTAGAACGAGTTTTAGAAGAACCTGTTCCTTCCCCAAGTTTAGAAAACCCGACTTGACCTTTGTTGTAAGCATCGTCATAGTCTTTAAAAGCCATTGTCTTATGAATTGATTTTGTTAACAATCCTTCAGGTAATCTTGCCCCTTGTTTGTGTGAGCTATCTTTGGGGAAATAAACTGAATTGACTGTTTTATCCATTCTCAACACATGTAGTTCTTTGTCTTCGGGTCGTGGTGAAATGTCGGGGTTCTCGTCAAGTAGAAAGCTGATTAGCATTTTGGTGTATCGGACAAATGGGATTCTTGTTAATGGTTTTTTGCATTGGCCTCGAATCTGAAACGCAAGGTCTTCCCAGATGAGTTCAGCATAATCAATATTTTCTGATGAACTATGCCCCAGAAGAGTTGAGCGTGTGATAATCTTGGGTGCTCATGTCCACTGTCTCTTCCTGAAACCGAACGAACCAATATGTAGTAAATGGTTCTCCATGGTTGTGGAATGGATTTTGCGTTTACTCTGGAGATTGTTGTAAGTGGTTGGTTGGGTTGTTCATCATAACCAATGTCGATGAGGAATTTGATGATGTCATCTTCTGAAGGTGCATGCCAATATTTGTTAGCAGTTTCTGGTGGTTCAGGTAAGGATAAGGCTTTACGTAGATGGGTGGGAGTGACTTTGACTTGCTTACGGTCCAAGGTGCATGTGAAGTATTTGTCCTCATCATCAAGCTGAATTGTACTCCACATTTGATGAATGTAAAATTCTGAAATTTTCTGAATTTTCCAACATGCCCTTGCACTTATGTCTTTTGAGAATTTCAATGGCAATCTGGAAACTTGGTTCTGCACACTTGATATCATCAAAGACAACCCTTGCATTGTTGTTCCCATATTTTGCCTTGAAACCTTGTGGGAAAACTTCTTCCTTGGTGAGCAGGGGTAGTGGTTGTTGTGATGGTGCAGTCATTTTGAAATACCTGAAACATCATTCAGACACCAATTTGCAGGATACATGAAAGTTAGCATTAGATAAACTTCTTGGTTCACATACAATTGCGAAAACTTTTTACAATTGCGAAAACTATGGACAATTGCGAAAACTTTTGACAATTGCGAAAACTTTCGACAATTGCGAAAACTTTGACAATGCGAAAACTTTGGACAATTGCGAAAACTTTTGACAATTGCGAAAACATTTGACAATTGCAAAAGAAATGACAATTGCGAAAGCAATTCAATTTCGAAAACTTCTTACACAAGAAATTTCGAGAACTTTGAAGACGTACTATTCACCAAATTTTTCGCAATTTATCAACATTTGTGATTTTGTTTTCATGCTTGTTCCAATGGAATCCTATGATGTTTCTAAGTCTTTTGACCAAGTTTTAACAACTTTTAACCACAAAATCTTAAGATTCAACCTGAAAGTGTTCATGTGTTCTTCTTAAACCCTACTCATCAATTTTCACACTTGTGATGTTTCTGGGTTCAATCCAAAGTTACAAACATTCAATTCCATGCATAACAATAACATAACAGTGGTCTAATTATACACAAACACAAACAGTCAATTTTCCCCAAATCATACGCATAAACCCTAAATTAAGAACAATTACGATTCGTGTTTCTGGGAACAATTAATTGCATGCAACGTGTTAAGGAACAAATTCTAAGCATATCCCACCATCACATTACAACACAAACATTCAGAATCAAGATTTACGATTTAAGCAAAAACCCTAGATCTAACATATTCAATTCTGACAAATCTAGCCGTTGGATCGTGAAATCCTTTAAAACCATTGCTTATAATCGTATACTAAACATTTAAGCACTCACAAAATCGAAAGTTCTTGAACGGATATGCAGATTCAATCTAGGCCGTAGATGTGTTGGTTGAATGTATTTAATTTGGTGGGTGAATATGTCAGGGGAGTTTATTGTACCGCAGTTAATATGTCAGCCATTTTATTGCTTTTTTTTTTTTTTTACTTTTCTAATTTTGCACTTTTAGTCCCTAGACTTTGTATCTTTTGCCCTTATCATTCTACCATAGCACCATGCTAACTTAAAGTATTCAACTTAGCAGATTTGGCACGCAACTCTTAATCCAATAAATTTATCACCAAACATATTGAAGCAACAACTTTGAGGAAACCATCCAAGTACAAAATTTAAAAAAATTTAAACTTTTGTGTCTCTCCCTCAACACTTGTTCAAAAAAATAATTGTAAACGTGTTAAAAAATGAACAAAGTGTTAACGAAGATTTTTGTACTTGAATTTTTTGATTTTTTTTTAATAGAATAGAAAATCTTTTTATGTTTTTCATTAAATATTTACAGGCATATAATTGATGTTTGACTCGGTTAATTATTTTTGAGAAAATTTTCCAAATCAGTTGGAGTCAAACATCTCATACCAAACTGGTGGACCAGTTCCACAAACCTTGCATGAGGCAAAGCTTTGGTGAACAGATCTGCCAATTGGTGTTCAGTACCCACAAAGTATAATTCAACAGTATCCATTTCCACATGATCCTTGATAAAGTGATATCGTAGAGCAATATGCTTCGATTTGCAGTGTTGAACCGTGTTGCATGAAATAGAGATGGCACTCTTGGAGTCACAGTACATCGGAATCTTGTTAAACACGTATCTGTAGTCCATCAACTGAGATCGCATCCAGATGACTTGAGCACAGCAGGCAGACATGGCGACGTATTCTGATTCTGTGGACGACAATGATGTACAGTCTTGCTTTTCTGACTGCCAAGAGACGAGCTTGTCACCTAAAAACTGTACTCCCCCTGATGTACTTTTTCTCGTGTCTAAGCACCCTGCATGGTCAGCGTTTGAAAATGCAACAAGTTCAAACCCAGAATCCTTCGGATACCAGATCCCCAAATGGATGGTTCCCTTTATGTATCGAAGGATTCTTTTAACGGCTGATAAATGCCGCTCAGTTGGTCTTGACTGATATCGGGAGCAAAGATACGTGGAAAATACAACATCCGGCCGGCTAGCTGTGAGATACATGAGAGACCCATTCATACTACGATATTTCGTAGGATCAATGGGTGTGCCATGTAGATCAGCATCTAGCTTTGGGGATGAGGAGGACATAGGGGTGTTATAGGTGTCACAGCTGGTCATACCATGCTTTTTCAGGATTTCCTGAGCATATTTGGACTGACTCAAGAATATACCACGGGGTGATTGATGAACTTGAGTCCTAAGAAGAACTTTAGTTCACCCATCATGGACATCTCAAAGTTTTGTTTCATAAGTCTTGCAAAAGCATTTGAGTACTTTTTATGAGTTGATCCGAAAATGATATCATCTACATAAATTTGTACGATGAGAATGTCCTCCCCGTTTTTTTGTATAAACAAATTCGGGTCCACAGATCCTTTAGTAAAATGATTGGCTAATAAAAATGCAGATACTTTGTCGTACCATGCCCTCGGGGCTTGTTTAAGGCCGTAGAAGGCTTTCTTGAGTCTGTAGACGTGGTTTGGATGCTCTTGATCGACGAAGCCCTCTGGTTGTGAAACGTAGACCTCTTCTCGGAGTTGTCCATTGAGAAATGCAGTCTTCACGTCCATCTGGTATACCGTGATGTTTTTGTGAGCAGCGTACGCCAGGAACATCCTAACAGCCTCAAGACGTGCCACTGGTGCAAACGATTCTTCGAAGTAAATCCCTTCTTCCTGACTGAACCCTTTGGCGACCAAACGAGACTTGTTATGAATCACTGTACCATCCGCATCTAGCTTATTTTTCTAGATCCACTTTAAACCAACGACATATACCCCATCTGGTCTCTCGACTAATTCCCAAACTTCCAACCGTTTGAATTGATCAAATTCCTCTTGCATGGATTCAATCCAGTTGTCGTATGTAAGGGCTTCTTTAATGGTTTTGGGTTCGGACTGACAAACGGTGAGAGCATAAATGTAGATTTCACCGTCTGTATGTAGTCGTTGTCGTGTCATTATAGGGTTTTCTGGGTTGCCAATCACATTTACAAGAGGATGATCCTTTGTCCATTTATGTGTTGATGGGTAATGTTGATAGGTATGGTGCAGATTTGACGGTTCCAAGTTGCGTGTTGACGACTCTGTGACATCAGGAATGGTTGGAGCCAGCGCAAATGGATTAAAGAATGCATTGCCGTCATAATTTGCTGGAGTAGGTATATCAGAAGAATGTTGGGGGAGGGGGGGGGGGCTCCTTCAGCTGCAGACGCAGAAGTAGAAGGTGTTTGATCTATTGATGATGAGGTGTCAGGTAGAGGTGCATCTTCAGCAACTGCGGTGGTTGTAGTCACTGGTGTATTAGGTTGTAGATTATTGACGAGTGGTTGTGCAGCGGAACTTGTGGATACACCTCTTGTGCACGACTAACCATAGTGTCATCAAACAATGGAGCAAACAAGTCTTCTAGATCTTTGCGGTTTAGAGAGAAAGTTGCAGCTGAAGGATCCGGAAAGTTGAGACAGTTGGTTGCGGGTTCTAAGCTATTTTGCTCAGAAGCCATTTCTATGAGCTCATCGAAATTAGCATGGATAGTCTCCTGAATCTCCCGGGTGCGACGGTTGCAAAATCTGAATCCCTTTGAATTTTCAAAATAACCTACAAAAATCCCTATATCTGCTTTGGCCTTCAATTTTCCGAGGTCATCACGATCATTCTTTGGATAGCAGAGAGCTCCAAAGACATGAAAGTAATTGATGTTTGGTTTTCTGCAGTGAACAATTTCATATGGTGTCTTGGTGTGCCTTTTAGTGATCATGCATCTATTTTGGGTGTAGCAGGCAGTTGAAACGGCTTTGGCCCATAGGTAATCTGGTAACTGAGCATTGATTAACATTTTTCTTGCTGCTTCCACCAATGTTCGGTTTCATCTTTCAACTACGCCGTTTTGTTCGGGGCTGCAAGCAATGGATGTTTGATGTTCAATACCTACTTTCTCATAATACTCCCGAAGAGTCTGATTCTTGAATTCAGTACCATTGTCTATGCGAATTTTTCTGACGGTGTTGCGTAACTGAACTTGAATCTTTGTGAGAAAGGTGATGATCATGGACGGTGCTTGATCTTTACTGCGATGAAAATAAGTCCAAGTCCATCTTGAGTAATCATCTACTATTACCAGTATGTACCGCTTCCCATTAATAGTTTGAACACGCATAGGGCCACATAGATTCATATGCAACAGTTGAAGTACGTGATCAGTAGTGTGCTCTGGTTTAGGAGGAAAATGAGCACGAGTACTTTTTCCTTGCTCACAAGCGGGACACAGATGATCCTTGGCGTATCTGAATTTTGGAAGACCGTCTACCAACTTTTTGCGAGCAAGCTCGGTCATAGTTTTGAAGTTCAGGTGAGACATCCGTTTGTGCCATAGCCAAGCTTTTGTCGGATGTGCCTTGGATAGTAAACATATTGGAGAGGAAGCTGTCATGCCTTCGAAGGAAATGGTATACAGACTAGTGCCACGTTTCCCTTTGATGAGGTCATTCCCTTCAAGATCTCGAATGAAACAAGTTTTCTTTCTAAATGCCACTTCTAGATCACCATCACAAAATTGTCCAACTGAGAACAAATTAAGACCTAGGCCCTCAACGTAAAATACCCTGCTAATTTCGATATTCCCATTGACATAATCACCGTAACCCATGATAGCTGCGTAATGATCATTCCCGAACCTGACAGTGCCTATGAACTTCGCGACGAAGTTTACTAGAAGCTTTAGATTCCCTGTCATGTGCCGGGAACACCCGCTATCAACAATCCATAACACAATTTGAATTACCTGCATCACAAGAAGAGGACACAGGAGAGTTGGAACCGGTGGATCCAGTGGGGTTAGTAATAAAAGTTTTCAATAGCTTAGGAACCCAGGCAAAACTAGGTTTATATTGCAACCAACGCTGCCACGCCCAACTAGTTTGTGCTTTCTTCTTAGTGAATTTGCTAGGTGAATGGATTTTCCTAGGGGTAACTACGGGCTTGTCAATGGTGGTCTCAGAAACTACGTGAGGCAGTTTTCCTAGAATGGACTTAGCAACTGTTTTGGGCTTTTGGGAAATGCCAGAAGTACATTTCTTTTTCCTTGACAAAAGGGTCTTTGCAATGCATTTCTGATGATTTCCAGACAACATACTAGTGTGACAAAATATACAAGAAGCATCAACCATAATATCATTAGCAACATTCAAAGATTCAACATTCATTACATCAGATTCAGAATGAGACTTAGACAAGCTAGATTCCAAACTAGACATAACACGTGTCTTATTCAAACTACTAGCATTAACTTCTACTTCTGCATTCTTAGATAATCCACTCTTAGGTTGCCAAACTCTAATCTTCTTTTTCTTTTGACTCTTGGTGATCTTTGAGCTGCTAGCCTTAGATGTGGTGCCTAATCCTGTGGAAGTTGAAGTATTTTCATTAGTAGTTTGTGATGATGCTTTCTTAGGTGCCTTGTCTACTTTGTACATTCCTGGTGCAATCACATTATTTTGTACAGCTTTCCCTTTATCAAGAATTCTGAGTTTCTCTTTCATTTCAATGATGATGTGGTTTTGTTCTTGAATTTTTGATTCCAACTGTCTATTTAACCGAACAGTGTCATTTCTATTATCACATACTTCAGCAATATCTTTTTCATACTCTAAAATTTGATGTTTTAATACCTCATTTTCTTTTTCAAGTTTTTGAAGTGTTGTGGTGCGTGGTTTTGCGACCTTACAACAGGTTTTACCTCTCGAGGGATCTCAAGAGGCTTGCAATCCCCACCAGGCAGTGTACCTGACCGATGTAGTATAGTGAAGTGGCAAGTACCGGGGGATTGACCGTTCTCTAGGGGAATAGTGTCGTTAGGATTGAAAAACTACTCTAATAGGTCTAAGGGTGAGGGAAGATTCTTTTTTTGTACTTTTATATTTTTTATGAAAGCAAGTAAAATCTCGGGTTTGAAGGAGTGGGCGGAATTAGTTGCTAGTCAACTAACCCAAATAACTACAATTGCAAATAAAAGAAAATAACTGAAAATGAAAAGGTTGTGAAACTTATATGGAGAGAAATGTGTTTACTTAGATTTCCTTACTCCCTAACTATCTTTCATCGGTTGATTAGTGTGTATTAATTGCGTGGATGACGGGTGTATTCCTTAATACCAATCGTGGGATGGCGTACGTACTTCCCCAATTCTACAAGCTCCTACTTCACTCCTATGTCGAGCCGGCTAAGAAGCTCCTAACATGGGATCACTAGAATTCGCTCATGCATTAAATACAACCATAAAAACCTTAGTACGCATTGGTTCATGTTTCTTAAGACGTTCAAGCAAGTTACCGTATAGGAGGTTAGCCAGTTTTCTTGAGCCTAACATCGATAAACAATCATCCAATACAATTAATAACACACCAACAACCAATAATCAATAGTTAGGTTTCATTAGATCTAAGCGAACACAAGATAAATCTAGCCTAGCATGTTAATTAAAAGACAAGAACAAGATATAATCAAACAACACATAGACATATTGAATGATTAATTGATTACTTATCTTCAATTAAACATGGGAGATCCAAGGGTATAAAACATTTAAAAATGCCGGAAAATTCGTCTTAGGGTTTCTCCTCACAAAGTTGCACACTAATGACTAAAAATTGCAAAACTATATATAGAATTTAGGGGCTGACGGTGTCACGTTGTAGGAGATGACGCCGTCACCTCGCCGCGGCTAGGGTTCCCGGATGGTCTTCCTGACGCCGTCCCTCTTTAATCCTCCAAAATCCACTCTGGCGCGTCAAGGGTTGACGCCGTCACAATTATGCTTGACGCCGTCTATCTTTAACTTAAACCGTGACGGCCTTGATCACCTTAAAGGGTGACGCCGTCAGACTTCCATTGTAAAACTTTCTGGCGCGTCACGTGTATTTGTCATATCCACCTCTTTTGCCAAGCCATGACGCCGTCAGGAGCAATCCTTGATGCCGTCAGGTGTACTTTTCCAGCAGCTTTGGAGACTTTGTCGTTTTCTTCACTTTTATGCTCCAAAAACGTCCAAAATGCTTCCTTTTCCAGATTTCATCTCCAAAGTACCTAAAATGACAAAAGGAACGATTTAGGGCAATATTTGATCAAATAAATACAATTTAGGGCTTAAATGACCCCCTAAAAGCGGTACACTTTTCGCTTCATCAAATACCCTTACACTTGAGATTTGCTTGTCCTCAAGCAAATGCGCTTTTATTCTAATCAAAATACAAGTTAGGGGTCATTTAACGCTAATATAAAAGTAATTACAACAAATAGTCGTTCCACTTTAATCATAATAAGCACGGAGATTACAAACTAGCACCTCACAAGTAGTGTTTAGATACTCACATCTCTCAGGTGTCGTAAAAGTATATCTCATAAATGAAAATGAATAATATCTCTCACTACCTGCATAGCAAATAGATTACATAGGCTTGGGAAAGGATCAAAAACCTTCTCCACTAGGCGTAAGCACCTAAGATAAACTATCAAAGAGGGCTTTTACATGGGTTATAACGTGAGGTGTAGGGATACGATAAACACGGTTTTGTTGGATAAAAGATATTTTACTGGTGGCGAGTTAAAGATCTTGATTAATTACATGTACAATATGGCGTTGCTAAGCCAAGACTAGACTCGACTTAAGCTAAAAACAAAATAACAAAAACATAAAATAAACATAAAATGAAACGGGATGGTAGTCCGTATGTTTTTTTCTACTTTTCTTTTTCTCATTTTTTTGTATTTATCTTGATTTTTTCGATTTTTTTTTATTATCATTTTTTTTGCATACACTCTTGCCCTACCATCCAAAATAATACATCATAGGGGCGTTGCATCCCACTTACACTTGAACTTTTACATAACTTTACAAATAACTATTCTAATGACTCGAATTAAGATAATCGACACACTTGGAGTACTTTTAAAATATTTAGCACGTATAGGGGTAATAATGTTGTTCTTCCCCCTTACTCCATTACACTAGTACTTTACCCATGAGTCCCAATCGTCCCAAAACAATATGTACAAGGATATGACTCGACTTAGCAACCATGTAATCAATTAGATAATTAACTTGGGGTTTAAACAAATGTTGTCACAATAATGCACTAAAAATGAGTGCATACAAGGTAGGCTAAGGCGATTTGGGTGTACATTTAAGTGGGGTGTAAACAAATTCTTACTTTAAGTAAAATGCCTAAAGTTAGAAACGAAAAGATAGGCTCTGAGGGGTGTACTAGGGGTATCGTGTACTAAAAATGAGTACAACGCAAAGGGTGTGGGAGAATTACTTGACCAATGTAGCCAACGTAATTATAAAAAAAACACAGGTGTAAAACAATGGGTTAATCTTAATGCCTCTTATCATGTAGTAAATCTAACTACACGAATGTAGTCTCACTTGTGGCCTCGGAATGGTCCTAACGCAAGTTCTAGAATCTAAGTGCTACCGGTACACACATCATAGCATAAATGCTTTTCCTACCAATTCTAGGGGCGAACCTCACATATTTGGGGGTGGAAAATTTTTTAGTGGTACGGTTTTGTGCTAGTCATATAACTCCTATCCGTGAGACGCTCATTAAGACCAAAGTTTCACTCCTATATGTTGTAAAATTTTAAATTTGGCACTAAAATTGCCTTAACAGGTATTTCTCTCAGTTTTATTACACATCTACCATTAAACAAACGAAAAATCAAGCGTAATAGCATTCTCTAAGGTATCGTACTTTACCCCCCCTACACTTAAGATGAACATTGTCTCCAATGTTCAAATAACAAGATGTAAAAGTAAATAAGGTAAAAGAATGAAATCAAATACTCCCCTGATTCGTTTGGTGGATAAAGAGGTAACATGGTTAGATCTTCTTCCAAGAGAATGTAGAAGCTTCAAGACTAAAGCATCGCCAAAAGCTTGATTCCACATACATCTCCTTGTCCAAAATAACCTGTTAAACTTGAGAAAACAAACACGAAAACCTGCATAACATCGGCGGGATAAATCTATATAAGGATATAATGCTTGTGGAATGATTATTTTGCAGATTCCTGGAGTTTATAAGTTAGAGATTTAATGAAAACTTTTTATGATTCCGGTAGAAAAACAAAACTTTCAAAAATTTCAGAAAATTAAAACCTGATTCCGTCAGGTTGTAAGGCCTGACGCCGTCAGAAATGATCTGACAGGATTCTTATGTTAAGTTTCCGGAAAATTTCTGGAAAAACCTATACCTTACTTCCTGGAATTCCTGCAAAACATCATTATGACTCGATACAAGCATTTGACTCAAACAATTACTAATATGTATGTTAATTTAATATTGTTATGATTCATGTTCATTTGTTCTAATAAACCGATTTGGATTTCCCTTACACTTATCTTTTGCAAATTACCTTTATATGTAGTTAAGACGAAGTTAAAAACAAGATAAAGCATTTTCACAATTTAGTTTTGAACATGAATCATTAATAATAAAAATTAAACATACATACGGAAGCAAATAAAATCAAACAAACATATAAATAAACACACAAAGCAAATAAAGCTTGGGTTGCCACCCAAGAAGCGCTTGATTTTGTTCGAGTCACGAGCCTGACTCTACCCTTATTTAACGGATAAAGGTGAGGTTTTTCCTACACTTAGGATTAAGTGCGGGTGATAGTAGCGATACACACCATCTTGGTGGAAGTATGCCGCGTGAGGAAAGAGTGGTGGATGAATTATATACTCAAAGGGGTGTGCTCCTTTCATCATAACCTTACCTAGTTCACTTTGGTCAATGGGTGAATTAAAGTTTTCTCCTAAAAAGGGATCATCTTCTATCAACTTCGAGAGATTCCTAGTTGGGAATCCATCTTGACCTAATAAACCCGGTTTAAACCCATAATGTTTCTTGTGATCAATCATGAATGGGTGATGTAAGTATGTAAGGTCATGGTTCACTCCTATATTAGCTTCCACTCCACATGGCCTAGAGTCTACTACCTTAATCTTAACATTACCCGGACTACATGGTTTGATGGGTGGATCGGGACCTTTTTTAATTCCTAAATTCACATCTAAAGATGGAAGATTAGGTAACGGTTTTGGTTGAGGCTCCGGTTCATCAAAAATAGGAAATCCCTTAGAACTAAGAGTAAGGTTGTGATCACTATAAGCATTCAAACCTATATCCTCTAGTTGTGTTTGGTTCAAAGGTTCTACCTCCATCGGGATTCCTAAAGTCTCTTCTACTTCTTCCGGGTAAGTCACGGGCGGTGTGTGTGCCTCAAATGATGGTAGGACTTGTGAGGTACTTAGCGGTCTTGCATTTCTAACCTCATTCTCCATAGTATCTAAATCACCTATATGTTCATCATGTGTTTTGGTAGGATCTAACCCAAACACATTCCTAAGTATCTCAAATCCTTCTCTAGCCATTTGAAATTCTAAGTCCGATTCATAGTAATATTCAACTTGATTACTATGTTCCAATTGCCTAAAGGATTCCTCATGCGTGTCATATGTTTTGGTGAAATCTATCCCACTCATGCAACTAGGTAGTTCAACACTAACCATCTCGCAATCTTGGTCCAATTCAAGGTCCATGTTCTTAAAAACTAGGTCTTCTTGCTCATGGTACCTATAGTCGGATAAATCCTCCTCATTTGTTTCCTCAAGTTGTGATGTATATAAACCCATCAATTCATTCAACTTATGGTTCACGGTTAGGAAGCTTTCCTCAAATTTTTTCCAAAGGGCTTCACTAAAAGGAGTTGATCCTAACAATGATTGTTTAATAGAAGCCGCACATGCACATAATTCATCAAACCTATCAAACTTTACACCCATCTCCTCTTGTATATATCTAAGATCACTTAAAAATTCATTGGAACAACAGGAAGCAAATCTATCCATGTAAAGTAATTGTTCCTCTATTGTTAATGATCTAAATGGAATTTCATCCGCCATGGTGACAAATGAAAATGGTTTTACAAACAAAGGGCACAAAGAAAAAGATAGACTAAAGAAATCCTAGAAAAATAAAATAAAAATCCCACTAGAAAGGAATCTAGTGAGTAGACCTAATAAAATAAAAATCTCAACCTAAACAATAACTATTCCCCGGCAGCGGCGCCAAAAACTTGGTGCGTGGTTTTGCGACCTTACAACATGTTTTACCTCTCGAGGGATCTCAAGAGGCTTGCAATCCCCACCAGGCAGTGTACCTGACCGATGTAGTATAGTGAAGTGGCAAGTACCGGGGGATTGATCGTTCTCTAAGGGAATAGTGTCGTTAGGATTGAAAAACTACTCTAATAGGTCTAAGGGTGAGGGAAGATTCTTTTTTTGTATTTTTATATTTTTTATGAAAGCAAGTAAAATCTCGGGTTTGAAGGAGTGGGCGGAATTAGTTGCTAGTCAACTAACCCAAATAACTACAATTGCAAATAAAATAAAATAACTGAAAATGAAAAGGTTGTGGAACTTATATGGAGAGAAATGTGTTTACTTAGATTTCCTTACTCCCTAACTATCTTTTACCGGTTGATTAGTGTGTATTAATTGCGTGGATGACGGGTGTATTCCTTAATACCAATCGTGGGGTGGCGTACGTACTTCCCCAACTCTACAAGCTCCGACTTCACTCCTATGTCGAGCCGGCTAAGAAGCTCCTAACATGGGATCACTAGAATTCGCTCATGCATTAAATACAACCATAAAAACCTTAGTACGCATTGGTTCATGTTTCTTAAGACGTTCAAGCAAGTTACCGTATAGGAGGTTAGCCAGTTTTCTTAAGCCTAACATCGATAAACAATCATCCAATACAATTAATAACACACCAACAACCAATAATCAATAGTTAGGTTTCATTAGATCTAAGCAAACACAAGATAAAAATCTAGCCTAGCATGTTAATTAAAAGACAAGAACAAGATATAATCAAACAACACATAGACATACTGAATGATTAATTGATTACTTATCTTCAATTAAACATGGGAGATCCAAGAGGATAAAACCCTTAAAAATGGCAGAAAATTCGTCTTAGGGTTTCTCCTCACAAAGTTGCACACTAATGACTAAAAATTTCAAAACTATATATAGAATTTAGGGGCTGACGGCGTCACGTTGTAGGAGATGACGCCGTCACCTCGCCGCGGCTAGGGTTCCCGGATGGTCTTCCTGACGCCGTCCCTCTTTAATCCTCCAAAATCCACTCTGGCGCGTCAAGGGTTGACCCCGTCACAATTGTGCTTGACGCTGTCTATCTTTAACTTAAACCATGACGGCCTTGATCACCTTAAAGGGTGACGCCGTCAGACTTCCATTGTAAAACTTTCTGGCGCGTCACGTGTATTTTCCATATCCACCTCTTTTGCCAAGCCATGACGCCGTCAGGAGCAATCCTTGATGCCGTCACGTGTACTTTTCCAGCAGCTTTGGAGACTTTGTCGTTTTCTTCACTTTTATGCTCCAAAAATGTCCAAAATGCTTCCTTTTCCAGATTTCTTCTCCAAAGTACCTAAAATGACAAAAGGAACGATTTAGGGCAATATTTGATCAAATAAATACGATTTAGGGCTTAAATGACCCCCTAAAAGCGGTACACTTTTCGCTTCATCATGTTGAAACACAAACATTTTGAGAAGACAAAGATTCTTTTTGACTTTGTAATGTTAACTCAAATTTAATACTTTGAGCCTGACACTTATCCAGTGTTTGACGAATTTTGAAAATTTCTTTTGCACATTTGGTTTCCACATCATCATTGATTTGTCTGAGTCGCTCATTTTCTTTTCTCAGATTTTCATTCTCAATTCTCATTGTCTCAAGTTCAGCACAGTGATCATCAACAAGCATTTCATGACATGACAAATAGATACAATTCATTATCACGGATATCACATCAGAACTGAGAACATTCGTCAAGAGTCGATCAACATCTTTTTCTAAAGCTTTCTTTTGACCTTTTTGTTTTGCAATTTTGACATCTTTTGCTTTCAAAATACTCATCATTGATACAACTTCTGACTGGAGATCCTGTTCCCACTGAGTTGCACAAAGTCGCAGGTGATTAACAAGTGGCAAGAATTGTTTTTGAAAAACTTCTCGCTTTTCTTTCTCATAAGGAGAGAGAAAAGTGGAGACTTTGATTTCAGAATTTCTTTCAATAGCATTTTCCAAAAGTTGAATGTCCTCCATAAGTGTTTTGAAATATTTGAGAATGCGACATTCCCTTGGCATTTGTTCATTAACACCTTGACTTGGTAAAGGACAATTGATTTGTGCAACAGTGGTAACTGGAGCAACTTCAGATGAAGTATTTATTTCAGTTAAAGAACACGGTTGTACAGATTTCTCTTTTTGAGGTACAAAAGATTCTCTAATATGAGGTGCTTTCGAATAATCATATGGTTTGTTATATTTTACATGACTCATCTTTGATCGACACTCGATATCATGTTCTTCTTCCTCTTCAGTACTATAAACAACCACACGTTGAAACGTATCATCAAACAATAATTCGGCACTGTATAACTTAGGGTTTGTCTCGAGTGCTTTGTTTAAAAAACGAGGTTGATCACATCCGATTGCAAATCCATATCCGCGAGGATTTGGTTTGACAGTTAGATTTCGAAGAGCTGTTACAGAATTACCCGCTTTATAAACAACGTTTTGAAAATCCTTAAGTTTGCCTTCCAATGTCACAATTTCTTCAAGATATGAATCGACACGTTTCCTTGAAGCTTCTTTGTGTTCAGAAAAATTTGCTTGACAAGTTGACAATTCTGTTTTGGTTTTAGAAATTTCCGTTTGGAGAATGTCAACCTGTTTTTGAAAACCAAATATTTCTTGTTCCTTTTGTGAAATTGTTTCATTCTTGGAAACGGTCAATTCATGAATTTGATGTTCCAAGTTTTGTACTTTTACGTATGACTCTTGGAATGCAGACTCAAAACTTTTCTCACGTTTTTCTTGGTTTTCAAAGTTTGAAAGTTGTTGCTTGTAGCACTTAAGGTCCTTTGTTAACAGTGCAACTTTGGCTTTTAAGTTTTTGTTAATGTCATTGCATTTGTCCATCTGGGATTTATGTGCATTCAATTGTGATTGGGTGGCAAGCAATAAGGTCATGAGTTCTGAATCTGAATCTTGCATAAGATCATTTTGCTCAAGATGTTCAGAATTGTCATCGTCAAAAGAATCATCAAATGAAACTACTGGGTTAATTTGATCATCATCAAAGGTAACCACTGTGTTTATTTGATCATTGTCTGAAGACTAGAATGATAATTCATGTTGAGCGAAATTATCTTGTGTAGATGTAGATATAGATGGTGATGCAATTTCATGAATTAGACAATCTGCTTCAGATACCTGAGATAAGCCATTGGTGTCATATACCGGGCCTGTCTCACTCATGTTTATCTCCTGCATGTTGGCCATTAACATGACTGCAGCATTAGCCTCCAGATCCTCCATTTCATCATCGGAGTAGACATTTGCCATAAAACTCTGCTCCTTCTCTGTCAAAACACCACTGGCCCTTTCATCCTTCAATGCCATGAGAAGAGCTTCTTTATGATATGCACTACCCATTGTTCTCGGCTTGGGGCATGCGTTAGCCATATGACCATTTCCCCCACAATTGTAGCAAGTGATGGAAGTATTAGCAATCCCTTTCCCTTTGTCAGCAAACTGATTCCTTCTCTGATTGATACCCATGCTGTTTCAACTACCACTTCCTGAACTGAATCGTTGCCCACCAGAATTCCCCATGTTTCCTGAGCCAAACCTTCCTGAAGACCGATTCTGAATCTCAACCCGTCCATTGTTAACAACTGCTTGATTTCTGGTGTTGGATGATGTCCTCAGACGATTGTTCGATTTGTTAGAGAATTTGCTGAATGCATGGGCGATCAATGCAAACCCCTCATTTAAAGAATTAAAGGCATCATCTTCATCAGTGTCAACATTTGAGTACATGTTGTAATCAGTGTTGTCGAATGGAACAAGTTGATTATCAGGGTATTGTTCAGGTGCTTTATAAGGGATAATTTGATTTGACGGTTGTGGTGTAAACCCTGAATGAGGTGTTGGTGGTGGAACAAACTCCTGGTTTGGTGCAAAATGTGATTGAGCCATGAGTGCAAGTGAGTTTGGATTAGGTGCTGGTGAGAATCCTCCACGTGCAACTCGATCCTTATCAACTTCATATTGGTGTTGTTTAAGGTAATCATATAACAACCCATAAGACACGTCATTTATCTTCTTAGCTTGACGAACGAATGTGACGTATTTCTGCCAATCTGGGCCGAGACATCCCAAAAACTTGGAGTTGACAGCAATCTTTGGTAATGTAATGTTGTGGCGATCCAGATCATTGATGATGTTGGTGAAACGATGATAGTATGATTCCAAGGATTCCTCAGGT
Source organism: Artemisia tridentata subsp. tridentata (assembly GCA_021014915.2). NCBI lineage: Eukaryota > Viridiplantae > Streptophyta > Magnoliopsida > Asterales > Asteraceae > Artemisia > Artemisia tridentata. The sequence continues at coordinate 205,689,091 of CP139501.1, forward strand.
TCAATCATGAAGTGTGTGTATTCCAAGTACAACTTTGATTCCAAGTCCTCTTGATTCAATTCATTACCTTCCATAAGCAGATGTACGTGCTCCCACATGTCCTTGGCTGTCTTCTGGGCATCAATACTCTTGAAGATAGGGTTGGGAATCCCTTGGAGTATATAAGACATGGCTAGCTCATTGGCCTCTTGTTGTAGGACTTGTTCTGCAGTTAGTTGAGCTAGAGGAGTGGGGGTTGTTGTTGCTTCTCTTGGAGGAACTTGAGTTGGATCACCGGGAATGGTTGTTGTAGGTGTTGGATATGGTCCATCAATGATGACTTTCTTCATATATTTCCCGTGAGGTTTCCTTAGCTCACTGAAATGTAGAAACCGACTGGACCACTGCACATAGTTTCCAGGTGTGAGCATAGGTGGTGTGTCTTGAGAACCTGCTTCATGCCTCGATTGCTGACTACTTATGGCTTCACTCATTTTGGTAAACCAATGTGGTTCTCTGGAAGATGGTTGGTAGTTCTGCATTGGTTGTGGAAGAAGTTGTTGCTGCTGAAGGAATTGATGTTAATGCATGAACATTTGATGTTGTTGATACTGTGGTTGGTATGATGGTTGATACTGTTGTCACAACTCGTAATTTTAGGTCATTTTCCAAACCCCGACAATTTACTATTCATGAGTTACTATTCATAAATCACTATTCACCGATCACTATTCATCATTTCACTATTCATCTTTTTTGAAGCCAGTTTGAGACTTTGAGAACTCGTCAAAATTTTACTATTCACATGATACTATTCATTCTCGGAGGGAAATCACTATTCATGGGCATCATTCATCATGTCGTAAACTAGGTTTACGAGTATTCAAATGCGCGTAATCAGTTAGGTTTAGCTGCGTATTCATGCATCATCAGTAAGAACACATCATACAGACTAGGGCAGTCTACATATCATCAGTAATATCAGTACCATATCAGTTCATGCATGTGTCTGTGTGATTTTCATTAACGTATTCTTAATTGTTTAATTAACGTTACCACTCAGTCATTTCTATCAACAGCAAACCCAAATACTCCAGACAATGATCCTAATACATTTTCAAGCTAATTATAATGATATAGAGATTATATTATTACTTTACCCGGTGTTTTTAAATCAATTGTTACATTTTTCGTTAGGAGCTTATAACTCTGTCAGTTTATGAAATTTCAATCCGATTATCATTCTAACACCCGATTCTTGCAAAGAAGATGATTTTACATATTTTACGACTTCGTCATATTTTATTTTCATCATCGCGATTTATTTCTAGTTAACTCGATACCCGGTAACACCCAATGCATACCTTAAACTACACTAAATCATCCAACATTTGGACAAGATCATTAAATGGCCATGTTTACTTCTTTTTCCCCATGTGTGCCGCCCCCCCTCCCCCCCATGAGCCACCCTAACCATCTGAAACACTTGATTTCAAGTACACCTCATTAATGTTTATGTCTTTATGTTTTCCCATTTAATTACCTAAACACTCATTCCACAAAATCAACTAGCAAGATAGCACCATATTTCTCTCTTCTTCTTCTTTTTGGATCGGCCAAAGGAAGAACACCAAAGAAAATCCATCATTTTGTGAAGTTCAAGTATTAATCTTACTCCATTTACTATCCTAGTTAAGGTCTTGTGATCAAAACCCTAAGTTATTGCACCATTCTCATCAAATCACTCCAACATTGTAAGTAAACTTCAAGAACATCATTTTGATCTTTTCATACTTTCATTTACTTCATATGATCATGTATTTTCAAGTTATACTAGTTACTTTTTCAAGTTACTTATGTTTTGATACCATTTTGTTTATAAACTATCACAAACACTAGATCTATAAGTTTCACTAATAATCACATGAGATCCACCAAGGTTGGTGATGTTTAGGACCCCATGACACCCTAAGAAGGTGTATGGTAGGATTTGCGAACTTGTGGAGTTGATTTGAGGTGGTATGATCAAGATTAGAACCATAGAAATGAGTTTTTAAAAACATATATATACCTACTGTCCAAAATCGTGTAAACTGGAAAACTCAGTAATTTTTGGTATATTTTGGCCTTCATATTCAGAAATTTCTTTCAAAAACGAAACCGTGGCCGCAAGAATCACTAAAAACCGACTTATAACGAAAGAGATATGATTTTTCGAAGTTAGGCGACGAAAACTAATTTTCTGAAAATAAGCGTGCTGTTAGCCGAACTTTAAAGGACCAAACGAGGCGTTAGACATGATCTAGGAGAGCCGAACTACTGAGATTATGTTGGTTCATGTTATGACGAATCCGTGGATATAAAGAACGTAGAAAACGAGCTTATAACGACCGAGATATACACGTTCAAAGCCGACGAACTCTATTCTATTTTGACAGCCCTAATAGAAAGTATTTTTCTAAGTATATAAGTTAACATTTTTACAAGTCATTACATTGATAGCCGGTTTTCTATCTATTCAAGATGCGTATGATCAAAAGTCCAATAACACGACACGAAAAACTTGTAACAATGTTTTATTTTCAAGGATGTCAAATTCATTCACTAACACTTAACGTGCACTAATTCGCGACTAGTTTTGCGAGGCCGTTTTGGATATAATTTCACAAGTTATGAAAAGTATTGTTTTGTGACGAAAACATTATATTTGCCAATAGAACACCGAACAAGGATCATGGAGTGTAGTTTTAACATATTTACGCGAAATGTGGTTTATAACTTAACAAGACGTCAAAATGTATTTTTCGACGATAAACATTGTTTTCAAAACTTTCGAGTAGTATCGATAACATACGTGTTTGCATGAGTAACAACATTTCATTTGCTTACCTTAGATCATATCATTCATGATAGGTCGCGGTTAGGAACCGAGCCTCATTTCATCATATCTATTGTGATCATTGTTGCTATATCATATCAGGTGAGTTTTCATAGCCCCGTTTTAAATAGTTTATTGATTTCTAAACTCTCGGGGGAGAATACATTGCACCATTTTTATATGCGGACCAAAGTATGAAAACTCATTACATTGCTTAAGTTACATCATTGCCCAGATTAAAGTCCCCTTATATTATCATGAACCGTTAATTGTTAGTAAGCGAGAGTGAGCAGATAGATCTATTGAGGGTGACTCCTCCGTTCGGGTTGGTAGCACCAACTGGTCAAACGAACGCATTTCATTTCTGTCATATTAGAGTGATTGGCAAACACTCGGTTGGGGCATTTCATTCAGTCTAGCTTCGGGGTCATGAGCTTAGAGCTAATGTATCATTTTTATGTGGCATGGATTTGTCATACACTTTATACTTGTGGTTTCCGTACAATCATTCATTTACATAAACCTATGATCTCACCAACATTTTTGTTGACCATTTTTTGCTATGTATTTTCAGGTAATTAAGGTATCGCATGTTGGCTTGCATATGGACATCATGGAGTCGCGGAGTCGACACGTCTCACTTTGTATTTTATGCACTTATCCATCGTTTGAATTGTATGAACTTGTTTTCTGAAAACTTGTTTCACCTTTTGGGACCTAGCTTTATAACTCTTAATGTTTTTAAATAATCAAACGATGTATTTTCTAAACGACACTTTAGGTCGTTCAATATAACTACAACTTTGGTGCTATGACTAGTCGTGCCCCTGAATGACTTATTCCGCTGCAAGTCACGAAATTTGGGGGTGTGACAGATTGGTACCAGAGCAAAGGTTATAGCGAACTAGGTTATTCATTATACCCTAGACTATAGCTGCACCTTCATAGCATCTCATCTTTGTAGCATAAATGCATATCCATTATATCACATGTAGTGATTGCGATTTTATACATATATCATTTCATCATAACTCACATTGTGTAGATGTTTATTTACTTTTATTTCACATCTGTTGTTTCAGTGATGTCTTCGGATTCACACCCTATCGTTATTACCTCGGACTCAGACTCTGAGGAAGTTTCGTCACTACCCTCTATCATACTAGAGTCAGTTTCATCACCATCACTACCCACTATCATTTTATCATCAGTGGAGCCTAATCCACAGTCTTCACCAGTTATGTCAGAGGCTGAGACAGAACCCTTTGAGGAGGGGGAAGTCGTGCCTACACCACCAGTTTTACCTGTGATCCGTCGTGGTCCCAGAGTTGTTCTGGTCATTCAGCCGGGGCAGCAGATACCCTATGGTAGAGTTTACCGTACATATCTAGGTAGGCCGCGCATGAAGCGCACTGCTGCTAAGCGGGTTCATCGTCTCACTGTCAGGTCACCAGCTGCATTTGTATCCCTACCACCACCATCATCACTTACTTCATCTCATCCACTCTGTCACCGCTTGACAGCGAGGAGGAGTGTGACATTCAGTACACCACCACCATTATCACCTTTACCATCCTTATCATCATTGTCTCCAGCATTGCCATCCCTATCAGCACCACAGATGCCATCAGCACCAGCTCACATCAGAGATCCTACTCCTACGTCAGACCTACCGCTCAAGAAGCGGGCTCGTCTTGATATCTCATCTCAAGATACTTCAGATGCCACAGAGACAGCACCACCCAGCAGATTCGAGGTGGGTGAGAGCTCAAAGGCTGCTGCTGACAGATTGATTACTGCTGCTACATTTGACTCACGACTAGATCAGCTTCAGGCAGAGATTGAGAGGGCATTATCTCACCTAGACAAGACTCCAGTGAGCCGTATTGAGGCCATTGAGGAGGAGGTCGAGGGATTGATCCAGGGCAGGGTTGCCATTGATGTTTCACACCAGGGTTTAGAGGCTCGTCAGTTGGAGAGTTCAGAGCATATCGCACAGCTTAGTCAGGAGGTGCCGGGGTTAGTTGACATAGCACAGAGGTTCCAGGATGAGCATCACGGCCTGATCGATGAGTTATCTTCAGTTCAGACTAGGTTGTCTACATCAGAGACTAGAGAGACTAACCTTCAGATTCGAGTTCAGCACCTAGAGGATATCGTTGTTGCGATGTCTAGGGATATTCATAGGATTTTCCGCAGGTTAGATGGAGCACCCAGAGGAGGTGCCTAGTGTTAGACTGTTATCATATAGCTTGTACATTATTACCCTAGTCCCGGGGTGTGGGAAATAGTTAGTACTTGTTGTCTTTTGCTTGTAGTACAAACAAATATTTCAAGTGTGACTCTACTATGCAGGATTTTCGTTGTGCTATTTTATGATATCGGTCTGTGTAACCGAAATTTTCATGTATTATATTCATGTGCGCTGTGATTATACTTATGATGTTTTGTTGTGGTTTCATTGTATTTATACATGCTGTGGTTGTATTTATACGTATTGTGGATGTATATACATGTTGTGGTTGTGTATACTGTGTATGATGATCATTTCCATTGTGAGTTCTCATTGTTGTATTCTTTGTGATTGTGAAGAAATATGCCACCCAAAAGAGCTACTCCTACTATGACACCCGCCCAGATCAAGAGACTTGTTGCCGACAGTATTGAGGCAGCATTGGTAACTGAAAGAGCTGCCGTAGCTGCAGCTGCTGCTGAAGCCGCTTCGCGGGCAGAAACCGCGGAAGCCGCAGGAACATATACTAATGGAACAAGTGGCCGTAAATGTACGTACAAAGATTTCAAGAGTGGTGATCCAGAAAAATTCAAAGGCACTGAAGGAGCCACTGCCATGATCCGATGGTTTGAAAAGACAGAATCAGTATTCCTTCTATGCAACTGTCCAGAAGACAACAAGGTTAAGTTTGCTACTAGTACACTCGTTAGGGAAGCTATGTCATGGTGGAATTCGTATGCAAAGCCCATGGGAATGGAGAATGCTCACAAGCTTACATGGGATGAATTCAAGAAGTTGTTGACAAAGAAGTTTTGCCCACGAACAGAAGTGAAAAAGATGGAAACAGAGTTTTATGAGCTAGTGACAGCAGGTAATGATATTGAGGCATACATCAGGAGATTTCAGGAATTAGCAGCATTATGTCCGACAATGGTTCCGGATACTGAGAAGCTATTGGAGAATTTCATTGGAGGATTACCTCACAACATCCGTGGTGATGTGATTTCTTTTGACCCACAAACATTGGATGAGGCAATCAGAATGTCTCAGAAACTCATGGCTCAGATAGTGAAGAAAGGAACTGCTTCAGACAACAACAACACCAACAGTAACCGTAACTACAACAACCGTAACTCCAACAACAACTACCGAAACAACAACTATAACAGCAACCGAAACAATTCCAATAACAACAACAACAAGAGAAATCGGGACAACAACCAGAGTAGCAATGTTGCTCAACCACCACCCAAGAGACAGGAAACTGCAAAGGCTTATGTTGCAGGTCAAACTGAGAAAAGATGTTACAGTGGTAATTTACCTAAGTGCAACAAATGCCAAACCCATCATAATCCTGGAAATTGTCTGAATCCGTGTGGAAACTGTAAAAAGGTTGGTCATTCGACCAGGGATTGCAAAGCTCCGATTGTGATTGATAATCAGAAGCCCCCAATAACATTCTTTGGATGTGGAGAAGTTGGACACTTCAAGAAAGAATGTCCGAAAGGAAAGAATCAGGGAAACAATAACCAAGTTGGAACAGCTAGAGGAAGAGCTTATGTCCTTGGAGGAGAAGATATCAGGGAGGACCCGAGTGTCGTTACGGGTACGTTCCTCATTAATAATCGTTATGCATCCATACTATTTGATTCAGGAGCCGATAGAAGTTTTGTTTCTACTGCATTTGCACCATTACTCAACATTGAACCAACCGCATTAGACACTCCATATCACATTGAACTAGCTAACGGTAGTTTAGTTGGCACCGACACGATCATTCGTGGTTGCACTCTTAATTTTCTCAATCACCCATTCAATATAGACCTCATGCCAGTAGAACTTGGAAGTTTTGACATTGTTATCGGAATGGATTGGTTATCTTAACACCATGCCAGAATCATCTGTGATGAAAAAGTTGTTCATCTTCCTTATGATGGCGAAACATTGGTCGTTCGCGGAGAACGCAGTGGGACTAGACTCAGCATCATCTCGTGCATTAAAACAGAGAAATACATAAAGAAGGGTTGTTATGCATTCTTGGCTCATATCACAGAAAAGAAGTCGGAAGAGAAGCGACTTGAGGATGTGCCAACAGTTAGAGACTTTCCAGAAGTTTTTACAGAAGACTTACCAGGACTGCCACCTACTCGCCAAGTCGAATTTCAGATTGAATTAGTACCGGGAGCCTCACCGATTGCGCGAGCACCTTATCGACTTGCACCTTCAGAAATGCAAGAGTTGTCGAACCAATTGCAAGAGCTCTTGAATAAAGGATTCATTAGGCCAAGTTCATCGCCTTAGGGAGCACCAGTTTTGTTTGTAAAGAAGAAAGATGGATCTTTCAGAATGTGCATTGATTATCGAGAACTAAACAAATTAACGGTGAAGAATCTTTATCCACTTCCCAGGATCGACGATTTATTTGATCAGTTGCAAGGTTCCAGTTATTACTCCAAGATCGATTTGAGATCGGGTTACCATCAGCTTAAGGTTCGGGAGGAGGATATCCCGAAGACAGAATTCAGAACACGCTATGGCCATTATGAATTTTAGGTAATGCCGTTCGGATTAACCAACGCACCAGCTGTGTTCATGGATCTCATGAACAGGGTGTGCAAGCCATATCTAGACAAGTTTGTGATCGTATTCATTGACAATATCTTGATCTACTCAAGGAGTGAAGAAGAGCACCGAGAACACCTCAGAACAATCTTTGAACTGCTCAAGAAAGAGAAACTGTATGCCAAATTTTTAAAGTGTGATTTTTGGATCAGAAGAGTACAATTTCTTGGTCACGTCATTGATAGTCAGGGACTACATGTTGAACCAGCAAAGATTGAGGCAGTTAAAGATTGGGCAACACCAAAAACTCCCACAGAAATTCGTCAATTCTTAGGACTTGCCGGATATTACAGAAGGTTCATTGAAGGGTTTTCCAAAATAGCTAAGCCACTGACCAAGTTGACACAAAAGAACCAGAAGTACGATTGGGGATAAAAGCAAGAGACCGCTTTTCAGTTGTTGAAACAGAAACTTTGTAGCACGCCAATTTTGTCATTGCCAGAAGGGATTGAAAACTTCGTCGTATATTGTGATGCTTCACACAAAGGACATTGGGCAGTGTTAATGCAAAACGAGAAGGTGATAGCTTATGCATCTCGTCAGCTTAAGAAGCATGAGAAGAACTACACTACTCACGATTTAGAGTTGGGTACCGTGGTTTTCGCACTCAAGATTTTGAGGCATTATCTTTATGGAACAAAGTGCGTAGTATTTACAGACCACAAAAGCTTACAGTACATTCTTGATCAGAAGGAACTTAACATGAGGCAACGTCGTTGGTTGGAACTACTTAGTGATTACGACTGTGAAGTCAGATATCACCCAGGAAAAGCCAACGTTGTGGCAGATGCACTCTGTCGGAAAGAGAGACTCAAGCCTTTGAGAGTCAGATCGTTGGGAATGACAATTATTTCACCACTACCATCAAAGATCCTAGAGGCTCAGGTAGAAGCACTCAAGGAAGAAAACCTACCAGGTGAAACGCTCAAAGGAATAATAGATAATGTAAACGGTTTAGTAAGGAGATCAGATGGAACATTATGCTTCAAGGATAGAAGTTGGATACCTCTCTATGGTGGAATACGAGAGTTGATCATGCACGAATCACATAAGTCGAAGTACTCAATTCATCCAGGTTCTGATAAGATGTATCAGGATCTCAAGAAGCTTTATTGGTGGCCGAATATGAAAGCAGAGATAGCTACGTATGTCAGTAAATGTCTTACTTGTGCTAAAGTGAAAGCCGAGTACCAGAAACCATCAGGATTACTTCAGCAACCAAAGATTCCCCAGTGGAAGTGGGAACGCATTACAATGGATTTTGTCACTAAACTTCCCAAAACATCAGGAGGTTTCGATGCTATTTGGGTAATAGTTGATCGTCTCACCAAGTCAGCTCATTTCATTCCAATCAAAGAGACTTACACTATGGATCAGCTCGCCAGACTTTACGTCAAGGAAATTGTCTCAAGGCACGGTGCACCAATTTCCATCATTTCTGATAGAGATAGTCGCTTTACTTCAAATTTTTGGGAATCATTGCAAGACTCATTTGGATCGAAGTTAGACATGAGTACCGCCTATCACCCTCAGACCAATGGTCAGAGCGAGAGAACGATTCAGACATTGGAAGACATGCTCAGGGCATGTGTCATTGACTTTGGAAATGGTTGGACTAATCATTTGCCATTGATCGAGTTCTCTTACAATAACAGTTATCATTCGAGCATAAAAGCTGCACCATTCGAGGTACTCTACGGTCGTAAGTGCAGGTCCCCAGTTTGTTGGGCCGAAGTTGGAGATGTACAGCTAACAGGTCCAGAGTTGGTCAGAGAGACAACCGAAAAGATAATTCAGATTAGAGAAAGACTCCAAACAGCCAGAAGTCGACAGAAAAGTTACGCCGATGTTCGACGCAAACCATTAGAATTTCAAGTTGGAGACAAAGTCATGTTGAAGGTTTCGCCTTGGAAGGGCGTGATACGATTCGGGAAGCGCGGTAAGTTGAACCCGAGATACATAGGACCATTCGAGATTCTGGAAAAGGTTGGTCCGGTAGCATACAGGCTGGAGCTTCCGTCAGAGCTCAGCAATGTACATAGCACGTTTCATGTCTCAAACCTCAAGAAATGTCTTTCAGACGAAAAGCTCGTAATCCCATTGGAAGAAATTCAGATCGATGATAAGCTTAACTTTGTGGAAGAACCAGCAGAAATCATGGACCGAGAGGTCAAATAGTTGAAACAAAGTCGAATTCCGATCGTCAAAGTTCGCTGGAAGTCTCACAGAATTTCTGAGTTTACTTAGGAACGGGAAGACCAGATGCGACTCAAATACCCTCATCTTTTCGCCAAGACCACTCCAGAGAACAACATCAGCTGAATTCAGGGAATGAATTCCTTTTAGGGTGGTCGACTGTCACAACTCGTAATTTTAGGTCATTTTCCAAACCCTGACAATTTACTATTCATGAGTACTATTCATAAATCACTATTCACCAATCACTATTCATCATTTCACTATTCACCGTTTTTGAAGCTAGTTTGAGACTTTGAGAAGTAGTCAAAATTTTTACTATTCACATGACACTATTCATTCCCTGAGGGAAATCACTATTCATGGGCATCATTCATCATGTCGTAAACTAGGTTTACGAGTATTCAAATGCGTGTAATCAGTTAGGTTTAGCTGCGTATTCATGCATCATCAGTAAGGACACATCATACAGACTAGGGTAGTTTGCATATCATCAGTAATATCAGTACCATATCAGTTCATGCATGTGACTGTGTGATTTTCATTAACGTATGCTTAATTGTTTAATTAACGTTACCACTCAGTCATTTCTATCAACAGCAAACCCAAATACTCCAGACAATGATCCTAATACATTTTCAAGCTAATTATAATGATATAGAGATTATATTATTACTTTACCCGGTGTTTTTAAATCAATTGTTACATTTTCCGTTAGGAGCTTATAACTCCGTCGGTTTACGAAATTTCAATCCGATTATCATTCTAACACCCGATTCTTGCAAAGAAGATGATTTTACATATTTTACGACTTCGTCATATTTTATTTTCATCATCGCGATTTATTTCTAGTTAACTCGATACCCGGTAACACCCAATGCATACTTTAAACTACACTAAATCATCCAACATTTGGACAAGATCATTAAATGGCCATGTTTACTTCTTTTTCCCCATGTGTGCGCCCCCCCCCCCCATGAGCCACCCTAACCATCTAAAACACTTGATTTCAAGTACACCTCATTAATGTTTATGTCTTTATGTTTTCCCATTTAATTACCTAAACACTCATTCCACAAAATCAACTAGCAAGATAGCACCATATTTCTCTCTTCTTCTTCTTGTTGGATCGGCAAAAGGAAGAACACCAAAGAAAATTCATCATTTTGTGAAGTTCAAGTATTTATCTTACTCCATTTACTATCCTAGTTAAGGTCTTGTGATCAAAACCCTAAGTTATTGCACCATTCTCATCAAATCACTCCAACATTGTAAGTAAACTTCGAGAACATCATTTTGATCTTTTCATACTTTCATTTACTTCATATGATCATGTATTTTCAAGTTATTTTAGTTACTTTTTCAAGTTACTTATGTTTTGATACCATTTTGTTTATAAACTATCACAAACACTAGATCTATAAGTTTCACTAATAATCACATGAGATCCACCAAGGTTGGTGATGTTTAGGACCCCATGACACCCTAAGAAGGTGTATGGTAGGATTTGCGAACTTGTGGAGTTGATTTGAGGTGGTATGATCAAGATTAGAACCATAGAAATGAGTTTTTAAAAACATATATATACCTACTGTCCAAAATCGTGTAAACTGGAAAACTCAGTAATTTTTGGTATATTTTGGCCTTCATATTCAGAAATTTTTTCAAAAACGAAACCGTGGCCGCAAGAATCACTAAAAACCGACTTATAACGAAGGAGATATGATTTTTCGAAGTTAGGCGACGAAAACTAATTTTCTGAAAATAAGCGTGCCATTAGCCAAACTTTAAAGGACCAAACGGGGCGTTAGACATGATCTAGGAGAGCCGAACTACTGAGATTATGTTGGTTCATGTTATGAAGAATCCGTGGATATAAAGAATGTAGAAAACGAGCTTATAACGACCGAGATATACACGTTCAAAGCCGACGAACTCTATTCTATTTTGACAACCCTAATAGAAAGTATTTTTCTAAGTATATAAGTTAACATTTTTACAAGTCATTACATTGATAGCCGGTTTTCTATCTATTCAAGACGCGTATGATCAAAAGTCCAATAACACGACACGAAAAACTTGTAACAATGTTTTATTTTCAAGGACGTCAAATTCATTCACTAACACTTAACGTGCACTAATTCGCGACTAGTTTTGTGAGGCCGTTTTGGATATAATTTCACAAGTTATGAAAAGTATTGTTTTGTGACGAAAACATTATATTTGCCAATAGAACACCGAACAAGGATCATAGAGTGTAGTTTTAACATATTTACGCGAAATGTGGTTTATAACTTAACAAGACGTCAAAATGTATTTTTTGACGATAAACATTGTTTTCAAAACTTTCGTGTGGTATAGATAACATACGTGTTTGCATGAGTAACAACATTTCATTTGCTTACCTTAGATCATATCATTCATGATAGGTCGCGGTTAGGAACCGAGCCTCATTTCATCATATCCATTGTGATCATTGTTGCTATATCATATCAGGTGAGTTTTCATAGCCCCGTTTTAAATTGTTTATTGATTTCTAAACTCTCAGGGGAGAATATATTGCACCATTTTTATATGCGGACCAAAGTATGCAAACTCATTACATTGCTTAAGTTACATCATTGCCCAGATTAAAGTCCCCTTGTATTATCATGAATCGTTAATTGTTAGTAAGCGAGAGTGAGTGGATAGATCTATTGAGTGTGACTCCTCCGTTCGGGTTGGTAGCACCAACTTGTCAAACGAACGCATTTCATTTCTGTCATATTAGAGTGATTGGCAAACACTCGGTTAGGGCATTTCATTCAGTCTAGCTTCGGGGTCATGAGCTTAGAGCTAATGTATCATTTTTATGTGGCATGGATTTCTCATACACTTTATACTTGTGGTTTCCGTACAATCATTCATTTACATAAACCTATGATCTCACCAACATTTTTGTTGACCATTTTTAGCAATGTATTTTCAGGTAATTAAGGTATCGCATGTTGGATTGCATATGGACATCATGGAGTCGCGGAGTCGACGCGTCTCACTTTATATTTTATGCACTTATCCATCGTTTGAATTGTATGAACTTGTTTTTTGAAAACTTGTTTCACCTTTTGGGACCTAGCTTTATAACTCTGAATGTTTTTAAATAATCAAACGATGTATTTTCTAAACGACACTTTAGGTCGTTCAATATAACTACAACTTTGGTGCTATGACCAGTCGTGCCCCTGAATGACTTATTTCACTGCAAGTCACGAAATTTGGGGGTGTGACAATTGTTGCTGAGGATATTGCTGCTGAAATGGTTGTTGACGGTACTGTTGCTGTTGTTGATTGTAGAAGTTGTAATTGTATGGTGGTTGAGACATCCTTGTGTTTTTGTTGATCGTGTAGATAATTAAGATGTGTGTTATGAGTTATTATGTTTGGTTTTGGTTAAGTGATGTTTTTGTCCAATTGCGAAAGTTACTGTTCACAACAATTGCGAAAAACACTGTTCACTGATGAAGCGAAAAGTGTACCGCTTTTAGGGGGTCATTTAAGTCCTAAATCGTAATTATTTGATCAAATATTGCCCTAAATAGTTCCTTTTGTCATTTTAGGTACTTTGGAGAAGAAATCTGGAAAAGGAAGCATTTTGGACGTTTTTGGAGCATAAAAGTGAAGAAAACGACAAAGTCTCTAAATCTGCTGGAATAGTACCTGTGACGGTGTCAAGCCCTAGTGTGACGCCGTCAGCCCTTGATAAGCCAGAGAAATTTTGGAAGATTAAAGGGGGACGGCGTCAAGAAGGTCGTCAAGCCTTGATAAGCCAGAGAGGATTTTGGAGGATTAAAGGGGGACGGCGTCAAGAAGGCCATCAAGAAACCCTAAACGCGGCGAGGTGACGGCGTCAAGATCTATAACGTGACGCTGTCAGATCTGTTTTCCTATATATACTTTCATAATTTTTAGTCATTAGTGTGCAACTTTGTGAGGAGAAACCCTAAGACGAATTTTCTGCCATTTTTAAGGGTTTTATACCCTTGGATCTCCCATGTTTAATTGAAGATAAGTAATCAGTTAATCATTCAATATGTCTATGTGTTGTTTGATTATATCTTGTTCTTGTCTTTTAATTAACATGCTAGGCTAGATTTATCTTGTGTTTGCTTAGATCTAATGAAACCTAGCTATTGATTATTGGTTATTAGTGTGTTATTAATTGTATTGGATGATTGTTTATCGATGTTAGGCTTAAGAAAACTGGCTAACCTCTATACGGTAACTTGCTTGAACGTCTTAAGAAACATGAACCAATGCGTACTAAGGTTTTTATGGTTGTATTTAATGCATGAGCGAATTCTAGTGATCCCATGTTAGGAGCTTCTTAGCCGGCTCGACATAGGAGTGAAGTAGGAGCTTGTAGAGTTTGGGAAGTACGTACGCCACCCCACGATTGGTATTAAGGAATACACCCGTCATCCACGCAATTAATACACACTAATCAACCGGTAAAAGATAGTTAGGGAGTAAGGAAATCTAAGTAAACACATTTCTCTCCACATAAGTTTCACAACCTTTTCATTTTCAGTTATTTTATTTTATTTGCATTTGTAGTTATTTGGGTTAGTTGACTAGCAACTAATTCCGCCCACTCCTTTAAACCCGAGATTTTACTTGCTTTCCATAAAATATAAAAAATACAAAAAGAATCTTCCCTCACCCTTAGACCTATTAGAGTAGTTTTTCAATCCTAACGACACTATTCCCCTAGAGAACGATCAATCCCCCGGTACTTGCCACTTCACTATACTACATCGGTCAGGTACACTGCCTGGTGGGGATTGCAAGCCTCTTGAGATCCCTTGAGAGGTAAAACCTGTTGTAAGGTCGCAAAACCACGCATCAAGTTTTTGGCGCCACTGCCGGGGAGTAGTTATTGCTTAGATTGAAATTTATTTTTATTAGGTCTACTCACAAGATTCCTATCAAGTGAGATTTTTCTTTCTATTTTTGTAGCTTTCTCGTAGTCTATCTTTTCTTTGTGATTTTGTTTGTAATTTGCTTCAAATGGACTTTTCACTTAGACTTCTAAGATTGCAAGATATGGTTGAGTGGCTAGAACACCAAGAAGTTCAAAATACCTCATTTAGAGACACTTATGAATCATATGAGCCTTCACCTAGGATAGATTCTTATGAACAACCTCCATGTTTAGGATCTTGTTTTAGTGAGGCCAATAGGAAAAGCGACCTAGTTTGCCAAGGAATTGTGGATAGAGCTGAAGCAATAAACCATAAGTTGGATGAAGCGCTAGGTTTGTTATCATCACTACCTAAGAAAACAATTGATGAGGATATAGGTGATCTTGACACGTGGAATGATGAGGTAAACACCATAAGCCCACCAAATACTCAACCATCATTTGAGGCACCCACACCGCCCGTGACTTACCCGGAAGAAGTAGAAGAGACTTTAGGAATCCCGATGGAGGTAGAAACCTTGGACCAAGCACAACTAGAGGATATAGGTTTGAACACTTTTAGTGATGACCTTACTCTTAGTTCTAGGGAATTTCCTAGTGTTGATGAGCCGGAACCTCAACCTTTACACAACTTTTCATCCTTAGATTTACATCTAGGAGACAAAAGAGGAACCGACCCACCCATAAACCAATATTATCCGGGTAGTTTTAGGATGAAGGAAGCCATTCACTCACCCCCTTCACCTCACGTGGCATATTTCCACCCTAAGGGTGTGTATCGCTACTTCCACCCGCACTTAATCCTAAGTGTAGGGAAAACCTCCCCTATTTCCGTTAAATAAGGGTAGAGTCAGGCTCGTGACTCGAACAAAAACAAGCGCTTCTTGGGAGGCAACCCAAGCTTTATTTGCTTTGTGTGTTTATTTATTTGTTTGTTTGATTTTATTTGTTTCCGTATGTATGTTTAATTTTTATTATTATTGATTCATGTTCAAAACTAAATTGTGAAAATGCTTTATCTTGTTTTTAACTTCGTCTTAACTACATATAAAGGTATTTTGCAAAAGTTAAGTGTAAGGGAAATCCAAATCGGTTTATTAGAACAAATGAACATGAATCATAACAATAATAAATTAACATACATATTAGTATTTGTTTGAGTCAAATGCTTGTATCGAGTCATAATGATGTTTTGCAGGAATTCCAGGAAGTAAGGTATAGGTTTTTCCAGAAATTTTCCGGAAACTTAACATGAGAATTCTGTCAGATCATTTATGACGGCGTCAGGCCTTACAACCTGACGGCGCCAGGTTTTAATTTTCTGAAATTTTTGAAAGTTTTGTTTTTCTACCGGAATCATAAAAAGTTTTTATTAAATCTCTAACTTATAAACTCAGGAATCTGCAAAATAATCATTCCACAAGCATTATATCCTTATATAGATTTATCCCGCCGATGTTATGTAGGTTTTCGTGTTTGTTTTCTCAGGTTTAACAGGTTATTTTGGACAAGGAGATGTTTGTGGAATCTAGCTTTTGGCAATGCATTAGTCTTGAAGCTTCTACATTCTCTTGGAAGAAGATCTAACCATGTTACCTCTTTATCTACCAAACGAATCAGGGGAGTATTTGATTTCATTCTTTTACCATATTTACTTTTACATCTTGTTATTTGAACATTGGGGACAATGTTCATCTTAAGTGTAAGGGGGGTAAAAGTACGATACTTTAGAGAATACAATTGCACTTGATTTTTGTTTGTTTAATGGTAGATGTGTAATAAAACTGAGAGAAATACCTGTTAGGGCAATTTTAGTGCCAAATTTAAAATTTTTTACAACATATAGGAGTGAAACTTTGGTCTTAATGAGCGTCTCTTGGATAGGAGTTATATGACTAGCACAAAAACCGTACCACTAAAAAATTTTCCACCCCCAAATATGTGAGGTTCGCCCCTAGAATTAGTAGGAAAAGCATTTATGCTATGATGTGTGTACCGGTAGCACTTAGATTCTAGAACTTGCGTTAGGACCATTCCGAGGCCACAAGTGAGACTACATTCGTGTAGTTAGATTTACTACATGATAAGAGGCATTAGGATTAACCCATTGTTTTACACCTGTGTTTTTGTTATAATTACATTGGCTACATTGGTCAAGTAATTCTTCCACACCCTTTGCGTTGTACTCATTTTTAGTACACGATACCCCTAGTACACCCCTTAGAGCCTATCTTTTCATTTCTAACTTTAAGCATTTTACTTAAAGTAAGAATTTGTTTACACCCCACTTAAATGTACACCCAAATCGCCTTAGCCTACCTTGTATGCACTCATTTTTAGTGCATTATTGTGACAACATTTGTTTAAACCCCAAGTTAATTATCTAATTGATTACATGGTTGCTAAGTCGAGTCATATCCTTGTACATATTGTTTTGGGATGATTGAGACTCATGGGTAAAGTACTAGTGTAAGGGAGTAATGGGGAAGAACAACATTATTACCCCCATGTGTGCTAAATATTTTAAAAAGTACTCCAAGTGTTTCAATTATCTTAATTCGAGTCATTAGAATAGTTATTTGTAAAGTTATGTAAAAGTTCAAGTGTAAGGGGAATGCAACGCCCCTATGATGTATTATTTTGGATGGTAGGGGAAGAGTGTATGCAAAAAAAAAAAAAAAAAAAAAAAAAAAAAAAAAATCGAAAAAATCAAGAAAAAAAATGAGAAAAAGAAAAGTAGAAAAAAACATACGGACTACCATCCCGTTTCATTTTATGTTTATTTTATGTTTTTGTTATTTTTTTTTTAGCTTAAGTCGAGTCTATTCTTGGCTTAGCAACGCCATATTGTACATGTAATTAATCAAGATCTTTAACTCGCCACCAGTAAAATATCCCTTATCCAACAAAACCGTGTTTATCATATCCCTACACCTCATGTTATAACCCATGTAAAAGCCCTCTTTGATAGTTTATCTTAGGTGCTTACGCCTAGTGGAGAAGGTTTTTGATCCTTTCCCAAGCCTATGGTAATCTATTTGCTATGACAGGTAGTGAAAGATATTATCCGTTTTCATTTATGAGATATACTTTTATGACACCTGAGAGATGTGAGTATCTAAACACTACTTGTGAGGTGCTAGTGTGTAATCTCCGTGCTTATTATGATTAAAGTGGAACGACTATTTGTTGTAATTACTTTTATATTAGCATTAAATGACCCCTAACTTGTATTTTGATTAGAATAAAAGCGCATTTGCTTGAGGACAAGCAAATCTCAAGTGTAAGGGTATTTGATGAAGCGAAAAGTGTACCGCTTTTAGGGGGTCATTTAAGTCCTAAATCGTATTTATTTGATCAAATATTGCCCTAAATCGTTCCTTTTGTCATTTTAGGTACTTTGGAGAAGAAATCTGGAAAAGGAAGCATTTTGGACGTTTTTGGAGCATAAAAGTGAAGAAAACGACAAAGTCTCTAAATCTGCTGGAATAGTACCTGTTACGGCGTCAAGCCCTAGTGTGACGCCGTCAGCCCTTGATAAGCCAGAGAAATTTTGGAAGATTAAAGGGGGACGGCGTCAAGAAGGTCGTCAAGCCTTGATAAGCCAGAGAGGATTTTGGAGGATTAAAGGGGGACGGCGTCAAGAAGGCCATCAAGAAACCCTAAACGCGGCGAGGTGACGGCGTCAAGATCTATAACGTGACGCCGTCAGATCTGTTTTCCTATATATACTTTCATAATTTTTAGTCATTAGTGTGCAACTTTGTGAGGAGAAACCCTAAGACGAATTTTCTGCCATTTTTAAGGGTTTTATACCCTTGGATCTCCCATGTTTAATTGAAGATAAGTAATCACTTAATCATTCAATATGTCTATGTGTTGTTTGATTATATCTTGTTCTTGTCTTTTAATTAACATGCTAGGCTAGATTTATCTTGTGTTTGCTTAGATCTAATGAAACCTAACTATTGATTATTGGTTGTTGGTGTGTTATTAATTGTATTGGATGATTGTTTATCGATGTTAGGCTTAAGAAAACTGGCTAACCTCCTATACGGTAATTTGCTTGAACGTCTTAAGAAACATGAACCAATGCGTACTAAGGTTTTTATGGTTGTATTTAATGCATGAGCGAATTCTAGTGATCCCATGTTAGGAGCTTCTTAGCCGGCTCGACATAGGAGTGAAGTAGGAGCTTGTAGAGTTTGGGAAGTACGTACGCCACCCCACGATTGGTATTAAGGAATACACCCGTCATCCACGCAATTAATACACACTAATCAACCGGTAAAAGATAGTTAGGGAGTAAGGAAATCTAAGTAAACACATTTCTCTCCACATAAGTTTCACAACCTTTTCATTTTTAGTTATTTTATTTTATTTGCATTTGTAGTTATTTGGGTTAGTTAACTAGCAACTAATTCCGCCCACTCCTTCAAACCCGAGATTTTACTTGCTTTCCATAAAATATAAAAAATACAAAAAGAATCTTCCCTCACCCTTAGACCTATTAGAGTAGTTTTTCAATCCTAACGACACTATTCCCCTAGAGAACGATCAATCCCCTGATACTTGCCACTTCACTATACTACATCGGTCAGGTACACTGCCTGGTGGGGATTGCAAGCCTCTTGAGATCCCTCGAGAGGTAAAAGCTGTTGTAAGGTCGCAAAACCACGCATCATTCACGCTGCCAATTGCGAAAGGTCAGTCAATTGCGAAAGGTTCTATCAATTGCGAAAAGTCTCCAATTGCGAAAACTTAGGGAATTGCGAAAAATCCCAAGAATTGCGAAAACTCCAGTAATTGCGATAAAAAATTTAGAATTGCGAAAAAATTTCCTAATTGCGAAAGATCAAACAATTGCGAAGATTTATCTCAATTGCGATATAAAAGGCAATTGCGATAAGTTAATCAGAATTGCGAAAGATCTAGCAATTTCGAAAGATTTTCAAAATTACAATTTCGATCACTGTCTCAAATCTTATACAAGAGATGAGATTTAACACCAAGTCAAAGTATTTTCACAAGCTTATACAAGCAAGAAAAATACTGAGTACCAATTGAGATCAATCCGAAGGCTGCTGAAGATTGCGAAAAACCCTTGAGAATTGCGAAAAACCCTCTTTTTTCGAAATTCAACCAGTTACAAGAAACCCACTTTTCATCAACTTTTCGATAACGGTAACTAACTTAGATTACTTAACGACTAGAAAACAAAGTTTTACCGATTGTTTTTATTTCTAACGATTAGTAATCCCTAAATATAACAAAAGTTATGAGCTTTAAAGATTAACACGAAAATTTGATGATGTTTATGGAACTTGCAACGAGAGGAAAAACGAGTGAGTTTAACGACTAAAAACTTGAACAAAAACTTGCGTAAACAACTTAACCAATCTTAACCACTACTTAGTAACCACATACACAACTACAACTAAGCTACGATTAAACTAATAATGATAACACAATAATTAACAAGAGATTAGTGAAGAAGAAATGAAGAGAATAAGAGAAGAGATGGATGATCTTATTTGATACGATGGAATGACAAAGCTTCGGCACTAATAGAAATAAAACCAACAAGTAAAATGATGCCCCTAACCTTCTATTTATAGGCGAGAGGTTAGGGCAACATACATGAAATTTTTCTAGACGTAATTTTAACTAAATGGGTCGGCCCATGGATTCCTAATGAACCGTCCCTTAATAACAAACTCAGAATCCATATGAGCAACTAAATACATGACATGACCTAGACTTGAAATGAAATAAAGACGTGTTCCTAACAGGTTATCCGTTATTGCTATTGATATCCGTTCTGTTATCTGAATGATATCCGTTTTGATATTTGTTTTGATATTTGATTTGCTATCGCATTCTGATATTCGTTGGTTATCCGTTTGATATGATTCAGTTCAGTATTTGATATTATATGCTTGAGTTCAGTATTTGATATGATTATGATTATGCTTGGTTGGTGTGTGTTCCTACACCCCCATCACATTCTGGTGCATTGTAAGCTAGCTACTCCATGTACAACTTTGGAATTGACGGTATTTGATTTGTGATATGATTTGTGATATGATTGTGATATGATTATTTGGCCTATTCATGTATCATGCTTAGGCAGTTGGGTAATGCACTCCGATCCTATATTGATTGATATTTGTTATGCACTTTGATTCAGTATCTGATTCATATTCGTTTCGTATTCTGTTTCATCTGACATTTTTCTCAGCAGGCTCTTTTTGGCATCATTTGATTCGTTATTCGCTTTATTATCGTATTTTCAGTTATTTGTTTCGTTATATCTGTTCTCTAGGCTTTTTAAGCTCAGTCACATTTCTTTTCCTGCGACAGGTTTTAGGTTGGAAGCTGGGGATTGAGTGAAGTGTGCATAGGAGCTCTTAGTGGACCACCCTGACAATAGATCCCATTTGCATTTGGATTAGACTTTGAAGTTATCTACCATTTAGATTTGATTCAGACTTGTATTCTAGTTTGATAGTCAGTATGATTTAGACTTATTATCTCCTTAGTTTCATTTTGAACTTTTGTAACCTTAGTATTTATAAAAGTCTTCCGCTTGCGTTTGTTCTGTTGACACCATAATGTGGCATTTTGACCCTTGTTGGGTTGGGGTGTTACAATCCACTTTCAAACCCATTTTCCAATTCAGTTTGGGGGTTACAGTCTTTTAGCTTCCACTTATATCATTAATAGAATACCCTCAAAAGTCCTTCAATACAAAAGTCCCTATGAGCTGCTTCACAACTCATCTCCACCCCTTGATCACATGAGAATTATAGGCTGTTTGGCCTATTCTTATCACCATACTACAGACAAGTTTGACAAAAGAGCCACACCAACTGTTCTAATAGGCTACCCACCAAATCAAAAATGATACCTTTTGTATGATCCTCAAACACACAAAATCATCACAAGCAGAAATGTATTATTTCAAAATTCCATTTTTCAAAACCAAAACCACACACCTCTCCACATCTCTCCTCAGAACCCATTCCACCCACAATTTATCCAAATTTCACAATCCAACCTTTTTCACACCTCTACATACCACAGATACTAACACCAACCCATCCACCCCAAATACTCCTACTCCTACTCACACAAGCACCCAGACTTCAGTTAACCCAAACACCCCTGATCCCAAACTTACTGATCCAACAACTCACTATTCCCCTACAACTACTGATCCAATCACTCCCCCTTCTTTTTAGCAACAATCCCACATCACCTACCACTTCACCAACCACATCAAACTTACCTCCTTTAAATCCATCTACTCCTTCTACTTCACAATCTACACCTACACCACCTCCACCAGCACTAAGAATTTCAACTAGAACCAAACACATTTCCTCTAAACTCAAAGATTATCATTACACACTTCCAAAATCATCCATACATCCTGTCAACAATACTAAATATCACCACTCACATTACCTCAACTACTCAAATCTCTGTCCTGCATCACTTCACTTCATTAACAACATTGACAAAATCACTGAACCAACAACCTTCAAACAAGCATCCAAACACACTAAATGGAATGAAGCAATAGATAAGGAAATTGCAGCACTAGAAAAGAATAATACTTGGGAACTTACTCTCCTACCCATTGGCAAGTCTGCAATTGGTTCAAAGTGGGTTTTCAAAATAAAATACAATGCTGATGGTTCCATAGAAAGGTATAAAGCAAGGTTAGTGGCCAAAAGCTTTAATCAAAAGGAAGGAGAAGACTACAATGAAACCTTTGCACCAGTTGCCAAGATTGCCACAGTAAGGACTCTTTTGGCTGTTGCAATTCATTATGAATGGATAATTGATCAATTAGATGTCAACAATGCCTTTCTTCATGGTGATCTAAATTAGGATGTCTACATGGAAGTTCCACAAGGATATTCACACACTCTTCCCCCAAACACTGTATGTAAGCACAAAAAGTCCCTCTATGGTTTGAAACAAACCAATAGACAGTGGTTTGAAAAGCTCTCAGTTTTCCTCAAGATACTAGGATTCAGGCGAATTTATGTGGATACATCCCTCTTCATACTTCAACAAGGTCAAAAATTCATAGCTATCCTGGTTTATGTTGATGACATTCTAATTGCAGGCAATGACAACACCCTTTTTCAAGAAATAAAACATAACCTTGATGACAAGTTCAGTATTAAAGATCTTGTACCACTCCATTACTACCTTGGCATTGAATTTCTGAGAAACAAAAATGGTTTTGCCATGACTCAAAGAAAATATGCAACTGACATAGTCACTCATGCTGGTCTGCTAGACACTAAACCTTATGCAACTCCCCTTGATCCTAATGTCAAACTAACTATGGATGATGAAGATCCTCTTCCTGACCCATCATACTATAGAACCTTAGTTGGGAAGTTACTTTATTTGAAAATTACAAGACCTGGCTTAGCCTTTGTTGCTCAAGCACTTAGTCAGTTTCTTTAACAGCCCAAGACCACACACATGAAAGAATTGACAAGGGTGATCAGATATATCAAACTTACCATGGGACAAGGTCTTTTCTTTCCTACAAAGAATAGCTTACACCTCACCACATACTGTGATAGTGATTGGGCAAGTTGTCTCTTTTCTAGAAGATCTGTTTCAGGCTATGGAATTTTCCTTGGATCATCCTTAATCTCATGGAAATCTAAGAAGCAATATGTGGTTTCTAGATCCTCAATAGAAGCTGAATATAGAGCACTTGCAGATAGTATTTGTGGAGTCATCTGGCTACAGTGTCTTCTCAAAGAATTTCAGGTCAAAGCCCCAACTCCTATTCTTATGATGTGTGACTATGCTTCTTGTATAGCCTAAGCCTGAAATCCAGTAAAACATGCAAGAACAAAACATATAGAACTTGATTGTCATTTTGTGAGAGATAAAGTCAAGGCTGTACAGATTCTTCCCACCTTTTGTCACTACAAAGCAACAACTTGCAGACATTCTAACTAAGGGCTTAAGCAGACCACTACACTATAAATGCTTGTCCAAGTTGGGCATGTGTAATGCTTACACACTGCCAACTTGCGAGGGAGATAATGGTGTACACTCAGTCAAGCCATCCATCAATTCAGTGAAGAATACAAGTTCTGCCAAACACCCTATTTGCAAAAACAGAGCATCACATCTAAACACTCAACACAAGATGGAGCTGCCAAATGATGTAATTGTGTAGATATTGAAGTTAGATTAGTCAACTTGTAAATATCTAGTTAGTTGGGCTTTCCCGCTATTTTGTATCATTATCCTATATATAATTTACCATCAACATTTAGCTACAGTTGTTAGCTACAGTTGACGCAATAGTGTTGGGCTATGCCTTACCTTCTGGGCTCCCGCTCCTTTTATCCTTTATTCGTTGCCTGCGGGGTGATAGAATACCCTGTAGATTTATACGTGTCTCTTCCCTGTGGTTTCCATCGGTAGTTGCGCAGATCTTCTTCGGAGGCTTTCGATCGGTTGCTGTAACAGTCTACCCTTACCGAACTCCGGTACGTTTGTGGTTTGTGTGTCCACTACTTATGATTTACGTTCTACTGCCTTATTAATTTGTTTATTTATTTGTTTGAGGATATTAGGTCTCTATATTGGTTTTTTTTGGTCGATTTTTTCCCGTCCCCTTTGTTCTTGCGATTAAATGGTTGTGGTGATTTGTGTTAATTGTTTCATTTGTGGTGTCTTGCCCTTCCTTCGTGGTTATTTGTGATCATCTGTCTAATTTGCGCTTTGTTTAATTCGTAACGGCCAGGTCTAGCCGATAAGAATAGTCTTATGTGTATAAGTAGTGTTATTGATTTACGTGATTTGTTATTTGTTTAATTTGTGGTAAGAGTAAAAACCAAAAAAAAATTAGCACTACGCCTGTTCATCATACCTAAAAGAAGTAGTTATTAGCTAAGTATGGGCCGTAAGCCTAAACCTGTCTGTAAAAATTGTTACCAACAACCGTTGGGAGGATACGGGTCTGTTAGAAATGATCTTGGTGAAGGACTGGTCCGTGGTGGTGTTATGGATGTGCCTGATCCTTCATATGCTAGCAACGGTGCCAGTTTTCTTATGATTGATACGCCTACTTCGGTTTGTGAAAGTATGATGATTCCTACATGTGACATTGCCGAATTCATGTCTGTCGATGGTCCCTTACATTGTGACGACTATTTGGACCATGATTCGGTTCCCATTGACAATGTCCAACCTTTGCCTACAAAATCTTCGAATGGTATATCGATTAATGAGCTTTGCCTGGGTAACGTTCGTGCCTTCCCACCTTCCACAAGTTCTGCCAGAAAAGGGAAACAAATTATGGATGATATACCGCTGTCAACAGCAACTGGTACTTTGATTCCTTTTGTTGTTCTTTGTTTATTTCTGTATTTTTTTCATGCCTGTAATCTTTATTTCTGTATTTGCAGGCCCATGCCATGCCAGTGTGTCTGTTCCAATGCATTCAGAAACCATCCGATCTTCTGGTAATGCTCTGTATCTTTTATTTCTCATTTCCCTTTTCCATTGTTCCTTTCTGTTTGCTTATATAGTCTTTTTCCTATGCACGTTCCCCAAGCAGATATACCGCCACATACGGGTTCTGATACTGGTGCCTCTTTTCTAACGGTCAATATGCCAAATTCGTTCTGTGAAAGTATGATGATTCCTCCGTGTGATATTGCTGGATTCATGGATAGTGACAGTTCATTATGCTATACCACCAACAGTCCTTTAAACCGCAATTCCTGGCAGATATTCTAATGGTATATCGATTAATGAGCCGCATGAAGCTTATCAGTGTAGTGCCTCAGGTCAAACTGCTGTTGCTGAAAAAGGGAAACAGAAGGTAGATGATGTATCACTCTCGGCAAGAACCGGTGCTGTACACTTTCCTATTGTCATTCGTTTTCGTCTTTATTTTGTTGCTTATTGCATCTTTTTTTACGCTTCTGCTTTCGTCTTCTGTCACTAACTTTCGCCATTGGTTTTTTCAGTTGGACCTCATCCTCCTCCTACTACATCTTTTGGTTGTACCAGTCACTTTGACCATGCATCTTCCACTCCCGTTATTGTTTCTCAGGAACGTACAAGTCCTGTATCAAGACCTCGCCGTTCCACCAGGAGACAAAGGACTGCTACACCATCCTCTGGTAATATTCTCCATCCTCTGCTTTTGATTTTTTTTTATTGTTTCTGTCTTACTCTTTTCTTATGTAAAGTTTTTTTCTTTCCTTAATGCCTGCGTACACCACCTTTGCTTTCTTATGTCACTAACTTTCGCCATTGGTTTTTTCAGTTGGACCTCATCCTCCTCCTACTACATCTTTTGGTTGTACCAGTCACTTTGAGCATGCATCTTCCACTCCCGTTATTGTTTCTCAGGAACGTACAAGTCCTGTATCAAGACCTCGCCGTTCCACCAGGAGACAAAGGACTGCTACACCATCCTCTGGTAATATTCTCCATCCTCTGCTTTTGATTTTTTTTTATTGTTTCTGTCTTACTCTTTTCTTATGTAAAGTTTTTTCCCTTTTGTTGTTCTTTGTTTATTTCTGTATTTTTTTTCATGCCTGTAATCTTTATTTCTGTATTTGCAGGCCCATGCCATGCCAGTGTGTCTGTTCCAATGCATTCAGAAACCATCCGATCTTCTGGTAATGCTCTGTATCTTTTATTTCTCATTTCCCTTTTCCATTGTTCCTTTCTGTTTGCTTATATAGTCTTTTTCCTATGCACGTTCCCCAAGCAGATATACCGCCACATACGGGTTCTGATACTGGTGCCTCTTTTCTAACGGTCAATATGCCAAATTCGTTCTGTGAAAGTATGATGATTCCTCCGTGTGATATTGCTGGATTCATGGATAGTGACAGTTCATTATGCTATACCACCAACAGTCCTTTAACCGCAATTCCTGGCAGATATTCTAATGGTATATCGATTAATGAGCCGCATGAAGCTTATCAGTGTAGTGCCTCAGGTCAAACTGCTGTTGCTGGAAAAGGGAAACAGAAGGTAGATGATGTATCACTGTCGGCAAGAACCGGTGCTGTACACTTTCCTATTGTCATTCGTTTACGTCTTTATTTTGTTGCTTATTGCATCTTTTTTTACGCTTCTGCTTTCGTCTTCTGTCACTAACTTTCGCCATTGGTTTTTTCAGTTGGACCTCATCCTCCTCCTACTACATCTTTTGGTTGTACCAGTCACTTTGACCATGCATCTTCCACTCCCGTTATTGTTTCTCAGGAACGTACAAGTCCTGTATCAAGACCTCGCCGTTCCACCAGGAGACAAAGGACTGCTACACCATCCTCTGGTAATATTCTCCATCCTCTGCTTTTGATTTTTTTTTATTGTTTCTGTCTTACTCTTTTCTTATGTAAAGTTTTTTTCTTTCCTTAATGCCTGCGTACACCACCTTTGCTTTCTTATGTCACTAACTTTCGCCATTGGTTTTTTCAGTTGGACCTCATCCTCCTCCTACTACATCTTTTGGTTGTACCAGTCACTTTGAGCATGCATCTTCCACTCCCGTTATTGTTTCTCAGGAACGTACAAGTCCTGTATCAAGACCTCGCCGTTCCACCAGGAGACAAAGGACTGCTACACCATCCTCTGGTAATATTCTCCATCCTCTGCTTTTGATTTTTTTTTATTGTTTCTGTCTTACTCTTTTCTTATGTAAAGTTTTTTTCTTTCCTTAATGCCTGCGTACATCAGCTTTGCTTTCTTATGTCACTAACTTTCGCCATTGTTTTTTTCAGTTGGACCTCAGCCTCCTCCTACTACATCTTTTGGTTATACCAGACACATTGAACATGCATCTTCCACTCCCGTTATTGTTTCTCGGGAGCGTCCAAATCCTGTATCAAGACCTCGCCGTTCCACCAGGAGAGAAAGGCTTGCTACACCATCCTCTGGTAATATTCTCCATCCTCTGCTTTTGATTTCTTTTTATTGTTTCTGTCTTACTCTTTTCTTATGTGAAGTTTTTTCCTTTCCTTAACGGCTGCATGCACCAGCTTTGCTTTCTTATATGTCTGTAACATTTGTTGTTCTTTTCGTACCTCAATCTGACCCTGCTCCTACTACAGGTTCTGACTATAATGCGCACTTTCAAGATGCGCCGTCCACTCCTGCTACCGTTTCTCACCCGCCTACAGATCCTATATCAAGTGCTAGCCAAGCAGCTAGAAGACAAAGAACTGGTATTAACCGTCAACGTGCACGTACTATTAATTATGCAAATCCTGTATCAACCACTACCTCTGCTTCTGATTTTTCTTATTCTTTCTTTCTTACTGTCTTCTTATGTAGAGTTGTTTGCTTTTCTTAACGCGTACATACACCAGTTTTTTTTTTTTTTTTTTTTTTTTTATCTATGTGTAACATTTGTTGTTCTTTTTTTTTAGCTGGATGTGAACCACATCCTACTGCATCTTCTGACTATAATGCGCGCTTTCAAAATGCAACCTATGCTCCTGCTAACATTTCTCGCCCGCTTCCAAATCCTATTTCAAGTGCTAGGCGAACAGCTAGAAGACAAAGGGCTGGTATTAACTGCAATGACTGCATACTATTAATTATGTTTTCTTGCTATATGCCATGTTTTTCCTGTTTCTTTTATCCCTTCTAATCCTTTTTTTTACTTTTTTTTTTTAAACTACTTTGCAGGCCCACCAGACACATACGTCTCTTTAGGACCATGTAACAGAGTCTGTCGTCATTGCAAGGCTCTTTTTTGGTTTCAAGAAAGGGTCAAACATGGAAGCCGTGTATTTCCTGCCTATCATAGATGCTGCATGGGAGGTCAAGTGGTTTTGCGCCGGCAGTCTGAATATCCTGCA
Organism: Artemisia tridentata subsp. tridentata; assembly: GCA_021014915.2. Lineage (NCBI taxonomy): Eukaryota > Viridiplantae > Streptophyta > Magnoliopsida > Asterales > Asteraceae > Artemisia > Artemisia tridentata. The sequence goes on from CP139501.1 coordinate 205,717,842, forward strand.
TACATAAAACAACTATTCACAAACCGCCATTTCATGGAAAATGTCAGAGCTTATAACTCGATGTTTGCTATGACATCGTTAGGAGCTCAGACTGATGAATCAGTTAACAGGGGCCGTGGCCCATATGTTTTCAAAGTATCGGGACAGATTTATCATTGGATAGGCTCTCTCTGTCCACCTGATGAAACTGAACCGCGCTTCTTGCAGTTGTATATCTTTGACACACAAAATGAAATACAGAATCGTTTAAACCATTTTGAAGATGGTGGTCAAAATTTGAGCCCAGAAATTGTTAATGGTCTAATTCATGTTCTAGATGAACACAATGAGCTGGTTCGTTTGTTTAGGACGGCAAGAAACCTCCTGAACACTCAAGACATCCCTGACTTCAAGATACGCTTATTTGCAGTCAAGGGTTCGCGTCAGCATGAATTGCCTACGGGTGATTCTATTGGAGCTATTGTTTATGAAGGAGGCCCTGATACAGGGACTGAATTTGATATGGTTATTCAGCAACGTTCCACTCAACCGCAAAGAGTTAGCAAATTACATCCATGCTATATGTCATTTCAGTTTCCTCTACTTTTCATTTTTGGAGAAGATGGATTCCACACCGGGTTACGCTTATGCAACCCAAATACTCAAACAGTCGAAGAAACCAAAAAACTATCAATGAAGATGTATTACGCGTATCAATTGCATGACCGTTTTCAAGAATATAATCTACTCACACGATCCGGTAGGCTCTTTCAGCAATATGTTGTAACAGCTTATTGTAGTGTAGAGCAATATCGATTAGATTACATTCGGGAACACCAAAACGATATCAGAAACGACTACCTTTCAGGGGTATATGATGCAATCGCACGCGGTGATCGGAATGGTTCTGATGTAGGAATGCGGACAATCCTTCCTGCATCATTTGTTGGTGGGCCACGCTATATGTACAGCCACTACCTTGATGCACTCGCAATTTGCCGGGTTTATGGAAACCCATCTTTCTTCATCACATTCACCTGCAATGTAAAATGGCCAGAAATTACAGAATATATGGAACAGTTTCCAGACGTGAATGTTGCTGATAGACCAGATGTTGTTGACCGAGTTTTCGAGCAGAAAATTCATCTTCTGATTGCGTATCTCCGTGACGGAAGACCTTTTGGACCAGTTGCAGCGAGTGAGTTTCAGTCTCTGTTAATAGCTACCTTTACATAAACTATTTCCATTATATCTTATTCAATTTTTATGTTTACCTTTTCAGTTTTGTACACGGTTGAATTTCAAAAGCGTGGGCTACCACATTGTCATCTGTTGTTATGGATAAAGGAAACTTCAAGAATACGCTCACATGCAGATATCGATCGATATATATCAGCTGAATTACCTGCTAGGCACGTTGACCCAGAAGGCTATCGAATAGTTACCGAGTTTATGATGCATGGTCCATGTGGCATTGCAAATACATCAGCACCATGTATGAAGGGAACTGATACGTGTACAAAAGGGTTTCCTAAACCGTATGCTGATGCTACTACTGTCGACAAAAACGGGTACGTACATTATCGCAGGCGTTTTTCACAAGACATTACCACCATTCAAAACGTTGAGCTAGATAATAGCTATGTTGTGCCATACAATATGATGCTTCTTAGAAGGTTTTATGCACACATCAATGTAGAATATTGTGAATGGACGATGTTGATCAAGTATTTATTCAAGTATATTTCAAAAGGCACAGACCGGGTAGTAACGCAGATAACAAGAACCGCTAGAAACACGGCTTCAACTAGCCAAACACCTGCAATTAGAATTGATGAGATAACGAATTATCTAGATGCAAGATACATTGGTCCACACGAGGCGTGTTGGCGGTTACTAGGACTCGATATTCATTACAGAGACCCGGCTGTTCAAATACTGGCTGTCCATCTTGAAAACATGCAGCGTGTAACTTTCAGAACAAATGAAAGTTTAGACTCTGTTGTTGAAAATCCCAGTAACAAGAAAACCACCCTAACACAATGGTTAGAATTTAATGCTCAGTCTACACTCGGTCACCACCTGACATATCTAGACTTTCCTTCTGAATTTGTTTGGAATAACACTCAAAAGTTTTGGTCGCCTAGGCGAAACCTTAACAAGCCTTCAATTGGTAGGTTAGCATACATACATCCTAGCGCTGGTGATTTGTATTACCAAAGGCTTTTACTTTGTCATCAGAAGGGCTGTGCATCATTCTATGCTATACGTACAGTTGAAGGCCGCCTTTATCCAACTAATAGAACAGCATGTGAAGCAATGGGTTTATTAGCAGATGACGGAGAATGGTCACTTGCTCTTTTAGAAGCAGCCTTAACCGCTACAGCATCAGAAATACGCCAACTGTTCTCTCAGATTCTTATCTTTTGTGATGTTAGCAATCCAGCATCTCTTTGGAATAAGCATTGGAAGCTTATGAGTGACGATATACCTATAATCTTATCACAAGTGTTCCAAATGCGCCAAATTAGCTTGACTGATGAAGAGCTGCAGAATGGGATTCTGTACGAGCTGGAACCTATTCTTAGGTCTCATGGGAAATCGGTTACAGATTTTGGTATCCAGCTCCCTGCACGACGCCTGCTACAGATTCTGCGAAACAGAACAGTTATGGAAGAACGAAGCTATGATACCGAAGCCATGAGCATTCAGAGAGATCGTTTAGTCCCAAATCTCAATACTCAGCAACGACAACTCTTTGATGATATTCTTGAAGGCGTTAGAGATAACAGACAAAAGCTAATTTTCGTATATGGTTACGGTGGCACTGGAAAGACTTTTGTATGGAAGAGTATAATCTACGCCCTACGAGCAGAGCGCAAGATAGTTCTTGCGGTGGCTTCTTCCGGGATTGCTTCACTGTTGTTACCATCAGGGCGCACTGCTCATTCAAGATTTAAGTTGCCACTTGATGTCACGAATGAATCTATGTGCACTATAAAAAAACATACTCAACTCGCTGATTTGCTGATACAGGCAGACCTGATCATCTGGGACGAGGCGCCTATGAACGATCGCAAATGTTTTGAAGCACTTGACCGGACCTTGCGAGATCTCTTAAATACACCAACAACTGTTTTTGGCAATAAATCGGTCATTCTGGGTGGAGATTTCAGGCAAACTTTACCAGTAAAGAGAAAAGGTACAAAACAGCAAATAATTTCCTCGTGCATCACTGAATCATATCTGTGGAAACACTTCCGAGTTCATCTGTTGACTGAAAATATGCGGCTACAAAGAGCAGAGTCGTCTCCCCATCAATTGCTTGCAACTGCAGCTTTTTCTGAATGGTTGGTCGACATAGGAAATGGTGTTACTGGTGAACCAGATCAATCAAATCCACAAGACACCTCATGGATACATATACCCGATATGTACTGTATTCCAGATAGCCCTGAAGCCAGGATGCAGCTTATACGATTCATATATCCTGACACGATTCTTCAATCGCCAACTGCCGAATCCTTGCAAGAAAGAGCAATTGTTTGTCCAAAAAATGAAACCGCTGACACTATTAACTCAGATATCTTGCGCATGTTGAATGCTCCCACTCATGTATATACAAGTAACGATGAAGCTATACCACGTGGAAATGACGGAGGAGCCACAGAATTACTATATCCAGCAGAGTACCTTAACACGCTTTCATTCACAGGAATTCCGCCGCATAAACTCGAACTCAAAATAGGTGCCCCTGTTATGTTGCTACGGAACTTGAATTTGACTGGAGGCCTTTGTAATGGAACACGCATGATAGTAACACAGATGCTTGCCAAAGTAATCGAAGTCAGAATTGTCACCGGCACTCGCATACTACAAAAAGTTTTTCTTCCTCGAATCCTGTTATTCAACAGAGACGAGCAACTGCCATTCATATTCAAAAGGAAACAGTTCCCGGTCAAAGTATGCTACGCGATGACCATCAACAAAAGCCAAGGACAATCACTGAACAAAATCGGCGTGTACTTACCAGAACCCATTTTTGGCCATGGCCAATTATACGTTGCGCTTTCAAGAGCCACATCTCCTGACGGGCTAAAAATCCTCATCAAAGATCAGCTCAACAGACCACCAAATACGACGAAAAATATCGTTTACAGGGACTTTTTAGAAACCATAATCAGAAACCAGGTCTTATTCATAACAAATAAATTGCACATATTCTTTCGCATTTCTGTCTTGGTATTTATTCATAGGGCCCAAGCACAGCTAAAGCGTACAGAATATATTATTCTAATAGTTAGACAGTGTATAGCACTTAGCTAATCACTAATTTTTCTCTAGAAGAAATTTAAGTATTCGTAAATTGTAGCTCAGTAACCCTTTATAATATCTGATATCTTATTTTAGTGGAATCTATATGTCTTAGTTATTTTCATGCCTTTTGCTACCTACTGCTAAAATCTACCTCCTTAAACCCATATAAGTTGATATGCGTTTTCCTTTTAACCAGTATCACATCAACAAACATATTCCTTCCTAATCCTAATGCATAGGTAACTAGACTCATATAAAATCGGTTATATTTTTAGATGTTTTCTTTGCTTAGGCTATTACTCACTAGCAAATTCCTGGTACCATCTAATATCTACTATTTCATTATGTTTCTTAGCTATATTTTTACAGATTTTCTTCCTTATTACTGAATCACACCTGCCTTAACCTATATAAGGTGCCATATCTAATTTTAAACCTTCCCAGCTGTATCTATGTTAGCTATATTTTTACAGATTTTGTTACCTGCTGCCAAAGGCCAGCTCAATTAACCCATATAGGGTCACACACATTCTACGAGTATGCTTATACTGATGAGCAAATCAGTCACAAGGTACAGTCCTATAGACAAGAAGACAGACTATGCTCACAGATACCTCTTTTGCATGCACTTACCAATGTGCAGATCAGTGAACCCACATAGGGTCTAATACATAGATTCTGTCACATCTGCTTCCCTTACCTTTATCTTGGAACAGGTCACACATCATAATATATTACTAAACCACAGGTAAGTACACCCATATAAGGTTTACTAAATCACAGGTAACTAAATCTATATACAATCTAATATCTTATTTTAACCCTTGCGGATTATATCTATGTTAACTATATTTTGACAGATTTTGTAGCCTACTGTCAAATAGCCAGCTCAATGCACCCATATAGGGTCACACACAGTCCACTGCCATGCTTATACTGATCAGAAATCGGACAAGGATTTCGCTACATCCTATTTGACAGTTACATGTACGGTCTTATACACAAGAGAGTAGGCCCATCCTTTTATAACGTTCTAAGAATGGATACTTTCAGAGACTTCTTTCGCATGTACTTTACGGAGACCACGACCATACATGTCTCCTCATGTAATACCAATACATTTTCAAGCCAAGGTAAACCTGTACTAGACTGCCTCCTGCCAACACCAACTTTCGTGTGGTGGTTACTTGGATACAGTTTATTGCCTATCTATTTTTCCTAACAGCTACCTTTTCTTGCTTATTACACATATTTATATATGATGTCATTTATCATTTCATCATTATGATACAGGAAAATGTCACATGATACTTCACTGGCAGCAATGGCAAGGTCTGCAGGAAAAAGGCCAGCAACAGATCTTGAAATTGTTAGGCTTGCTAATCTCAAACCATCAGACATACGAAAGGCAATATGTGTACGAGTATATCGCAAATGGACAGTTACAGATACTAGAGGAATAAAGCAACCAACTTTGAGCGTTATATTACTTGATGACCAGGTAATGTTAATCTGCATCACATCTTTTAATACACATTAAATTTCACACTCTTGACTTTTGTCCTTTTCTGTCCTATTATAGGGTGCTGCCATACAAGCAAATGCAGAAGGGCGCGAAAAGACAAGATTTGATAACACCCTCCAGATCAATGCTGCATACACAATCACTGGGTTTGGTCTTCTAGACACCAAAAAATGGATGCAGACATTACCTAATCGCTTCACCTTGATATTCGGGAGGGCCACTGATGTACAGCCCTATACTGGAACCAGCTTTCCACTACATCATTTCAACTTTGCCACATACGGCCAGTTACTTCAGCGTGCAGACAAGAACAATGAAATACTATCAGGTACATATTAATATTGCTAGCAATCACACAATAAAAAGTAATATAACTGCACATTATACAAATGCAGATTACATAGCATGCGTCCTTTCCGTTGGTGATATCCGTGAACCAAACCCACCCAATACAAAACAGATTGTCTGGAGAGACATTGTACTTCGAAACTTAGAGTAAGTTAATCATATCGACTCTCTTTTTAATAACAAGCGGTCTAAATAACAACTCACTGACATTTTTTCCCATATCCAGAGGGGACACTGTCAGATTCACACTTTGGAATGAGAGGGCTCACGAATTTGACATCAACGCTTACGAAAAAGAACCTAAACCAACTGTAATGGCTGTCAGTTCATGCTGGGTAAAGACATACAAAGGTACCATCATTGCCACCCACCAAATTCAAAAGATATAAACAGAATAGATTCTAACAAGCCCACAAACAAATGCAGGGTTGCAGCTATCAAGCACACCTGCAACTTACTACTATTTCAACCCTCCTATTCCTGAAACAGATTACATCCTAAGCATGTCAGTTGCTCTGCCATTCTCTTAACACATTTGCCTAATTCTTTACACATCTACCTAACTTGCAATACCCTTATAGGTATGATCAACTGCTCCCGCCACCAGTCATACAGAATGTACGCACATACCGCTATGATAACATACAGGATGAAAAGAAAAGGAACAGAGCTACAATAGATGAGCTCCTGCGAGAAGATCCAAGAAACCAAACAGTCAGTACTTGCATCAAACTCACAACTTCTACCTTTCTATTTGCTATATGATTCTTTTAATTTACAACTACCTTTTACAGAATGTTAGATTCACAGTCGTTGCAATAATTCAACAAGTTGTTGTTGGCATACCATGGTTCTACCGCAGATGCCACGACTGCAGAAAGAAAATCTTCGATGACCGCCCACATACACAATGTGAGGCACCAGCTCCAACACAGGCAGATGATTACAGGTCCAAATAACCAATAACAGTTTATGACCAACACAAAAAAAACTGTTAATATTGTGCAATAAACTTACTATTGTTTAATACCTATGCAGTTATTCCTTTAGGCTGCTCATTTCTGACAACACTGGAGTTTTAACATTAACATGCTTCAGTAATGAGGCACATTCAATAGTGACAGAAGTCAACAAAGTTGTCTCAGAAGAAGGATTCAACGATCCGTATACAATCCCACCACATTTAACAGCCCTCGAAGGAACTACACATTTGTTTCAGCTGCACTTCTCGCCAGATGCTACAACAGAAAATCAAAAGTATGTGCTTGATAGTGTGATGGAAACTGGTGCCCATCTGCTGCTACCACCTCAGCAAAACATCCCCCTGCTAACAGAACCTGAACCCGAATCACCAACTGAAGAAGGTTGTCACTTCACAAGCTGTTGTCTCTTTCGTGTACTTGGTAACCTTTTTTTACGTGATAATTAACTGACCTCTGCCAGGTACTACTTCCGAACCTCCGGTAACCCCTACTTCACCTGGAATTTTACAAGCAACGACTCCTACTACAATAGAGACTGCTGCCCATTTACAAGACCAACCAACAAAAACAGCCATGCCAAGAACATCAGCTCGAAGACGAATCTTAACAGAAACCAAGCAACAGGAAACAAGCAGTGCAGCAAAAAAACCAAAACCAGATATCCGCAAATAACTTAACATCTGGCTCCAGCAGTTTAATAATATATTAGCTTTCTCCTTCTTCAAAACATCTAAACTATCACCTGTAATATGCCTGTAATATGCCACTATACTACGATTACCTTTTTATGCAATCTTTTGTGTATGTATGTTGCTATCTATCGCTGCCCCGCCGCGTTGCGGCGGTTCGCAGCACATCTCGTTTAAATAGTTTGTAAACCCTCACTTTGTAACTAACAATTCATTAATACAATTTCACCTGCAATATGTTTTCTCTCTATTTTCTAATATATTGCTTAAATGGGTAAGCGGATGAAGTTTTCTCTGTTCAAATTACCTCGAGACGGCAAGTCTTTAA